>CM053622.1:700877345-700952087 GCA_028646595.1 Phalanger gymnotis | reverse complement strand
AGGGGATGGGAGGGGAGTGGGATGACAGAAGGGAGGGCAGACTGGGGTACAGGGCAACCAGAATATATGCCATCTTGGAATGGGGGGGAGGGTAGAAATGGGGAGAAAATTTGTAATTCAAACTCTTGTGAAAATCAATGCTGAAAACTAAATATGTTAAATAATAATTAAAAAAAGAATATGCTAAAGAATAGCCAGATTTTGCTCATTTGAATTAATTGAAGAGACTGCTGGTTTTAAGGAGAAAAATAGAACAAAGAACTGTTGTTTTGCATCTTTGTAGTCTCAGTATCTGAGGGCACATGGTCTTACCAACTATAGATATTTAATAAATTATCATCGACTTAAATTTGTTAAACTGGACTGGAAAATCTGTGCTGTAGTGGAGAGGGTACCGAATTTTGAGTCGGGGGCCCAGGCTTAGATTTCCAATTCCACTATTTAATACTTGTGACCTTGGACAAATCATTTCTTCTGCCTGGGCCTATGTTTCCTACTTTGTAAAATGAGATTTTGGCCTAGTTCTCTAAGTTCTTGATCAACTCTAAATTATGTATCCAAGTTTAAAGAAATGCAACTTTAGTGGATTTTCATATACCCAATAATTGGAACTACAATTACGAAGTATTACCAAGTAGAGTGACTGCTGGTCCAGTTTTAATGACTAGATGGAATGAATTTGGAATTAGCACATTGTTTGAATGCCAGCATTGCTTATGGACTTGAAAAGTGTTGTCTCTTCAGTTGGTTAAATATCCCTTGGCCAATATGTTTACGCTGATGGGTTTCTTTCTACATAGCGAAAAAGTAAATATCAGCTCAGCTCTCAGCTGAAAGATTACAAATCCTGAGGAAGCATGATTAAAAAAAGTTTTTTATATATGTCCAGGAATATGGGCATATTGCTAAGACTAATAAAATCATAAAGAGTTCCAAAAAAAAACCCAAAATACAACAATTTACTTCATGGCAGGGTAAGGAATCTCAGGGTACAATCTCCATGGGGGTAGACAAATTACCAGTGTAATTACAGGTGTATGGCTTAGTGACAGAGCCCAGTTTTGTTCAGCTTAATGAATGTGTGGCTTCTCTCCTTTGTTCCATTTCCTCCATTCTAGACCCTAGAGGCTATAACATCAATTAGGGCTTACATTTATATAGTGTTCTAAGGTTTACAATTCACTTTATATACATTAACTCATTGGACCTTCACAAAAAATTGCATAAGAGAGGTAAAGCAGGTATTATTATTCCCAAAGCTGAAATTTGAATGTGGGTTCTTTTATTTTAAGTCTGCTCCTAGGTTCACTCCCTATACTTCTCAGCCTCTTTCAGCCCCTGCTTCATAAGGAAATAAAGTCTCTCATAGTATAACTCGTTCCCCAAGGTATATAGTAAGTCATTAAATATAGCAATCCTTCCTTATGATGTCTCTTTTAATCTCTACTTTTAATTTCAACTGTGACTGCCAAGATTATATTCTTCATCATCTTACAATCACCCTTTCCTTCCCCGTCTCTCCCTTCCAATCAGTTTTGTGTACCACTACCAGATTACTTAAATACTTCGAGCAATCTGGAGGATTGATCGACAGATTAATCTTTCTAAAACATAGCTTAACTCATATCTCACCCCCTGCTTAAAATCAAATGCAAAGGCTACAAGGATTTTCTTTTCCCCTCTGGCAGCAGGACAGAAATCTATGTACGTGCACAGGCCTGGCGCTAAGAGGCACCCCTTATTCAGAGAGAGAGGGCAAGTGCTCTGAGTCTCCTGGCCTAGCAGCAGTTCTGTATGCATGTTGTTTTTCTAATCTCAACCATGGCCTCCACTCTGTATTAGGTGAATTCTCTCCCTATGGAGAATATTTTCCTCCACTCTATATAATGAGATGTTGAAATCTCTGCTTTATCCTTGGAGTCAGATTCTCTCTGCCCATCAGGCAGGGCAAATTCCTATGGTGGAAGGCCAATGTCCAAATGCCCTTTGGGTTAATTCAACCTAGTTTGCCTGTCTTCCTACTGGCTAGAATGTCAAGTATGAACAAGCCAGGAATCTTGAAGGCCCTTTGAGTTACTTGGAAGTAATTCACAATGTGAAGCCAAGGAATTGATAGCTGTTTTTGTTTTTCTTAGTTGAACCTTGGTCTTAACATAGTACCTAATGGGTTATCTATTTTAAAGGCAGGATCAAAGTAGTATATGTAATGAATGTCCAGAAGCACTGCCTAATGAATCATTTACCAGAAGATAATGAATCTCTGCTCCCTTGAAATAGATGAGTTTATTCCTGAGTCAATCTTTTTGAAATATAGTTACATATTATTTCATATGAAAGTCACAAAATATCTGTAAAATAGGCAGGAAGGGTATAATTGTCTGTGTTTGACAAACTGAGGCACAGAGAAATTCACTTACTCTGGGTTACATAACCAGTAAGTGGCGGAGTCAAGAGCAAAACCCAGGTCTCCTGCGTCAAACACTGTATTTCGTACTATGTTACACAATGTTTGAAGTACCATTCTAAGGTCCCAAGGGGATGGTGATAATTAGGATTTTTTTTAACTAATATTAACAAATTGTGTCCTCTCCCTCATGAGAGAATGAATGCTGGCACTGGTGACTGGCAGGGACATATTTACTTAGAGTGGCTCCCTCCTTTGGTGGAGTTGTGAATTGGTCCAACTATTCTAAAAAGCAATTTAAAATTATTCTAAGAAAAAACTGAAATGTCTACAACCTTTTACCTAGAGATCCCACTGGTAAGCATATGTGAATGAATGAACAAATAGATGAATGAATGAATGAAAAAGCATGCATTAAGAGCTAACTGTGTGCAAAGCATTGTGCTCCCCTAGAGATACAAGTAGAAAAGCAAGATAGTCTCTGTCCTTAAGGTGCCCACATTCTTATGTGAGAGACAACATATTGAAGGTTTCAGCTGCAAGTCAATTGGAAAAATCTTAGGGTAGAGTGACAAGACAGGGCGTCTCCTTTTATTTATTAATTTATTTTTAATTTATGGAATAAAACAAGCATTTCTATAACATGCTATACTTTAAAATGATATTTCCGTTGATAAAAATCATCTCAGTTCTTGGTGTAGAACCATTTGACAGTGCAAATGACTTTGGTGGCAAGAACTCTCTTTTCTGAATTTCCGGTGGCTGTGGCTGTAGCATTCTCAGAGGAAGATGAGAGTTTTCTTCCTAGGATGATAATTTCGGGGGCTGAACTGGATGTAGAACCAGAGGTCAAAAGGGTGCTGCCACTGCTCAACTCTAGGGTTAACCTGCCTCTGTGAGGGAGTTTGTGGTGGTGAGAGAAGTCGGAATCTTCTCCACAATGACTTTCCCTCTCGGTGATGGCTGCAGGGAGGAGGTTAGAAATAAGGCCAATGGTCTAGGAGGCACTGCTATTCTCAAAGCTCTTTGGTTCAGGGTCTTGGGCTACCTCTATTAGGATAAGTGGTCAAGGTGGTAGCAGTTTTTGACATAGCAGTCACATCTATCTATCTCTCAGTATGGCTGGCTGCTTTATAGCCCAAGGACAGAAAGGTACCACATTTGCCAAAATATTTATAGTAGTACTTTCTGTGGAAGAAAAATAACTGAAAACAATTGGAGAATGGCTAAATAATTGTAGGATATGAATATAATAGTTTTATTTTATCACAGAAAATGAGCAATATGAAGACTTCAGAGAAACATGAGAAGACTAATGCAGAATGGAATATGTAGAACCAAGAAAACACTTTAAATAATAACTAGGACACATAAAGAACAGCATAAATCAAACAAACTAAATCCTGTATAGTTATAATGATCGAGGTGGGGCAGATGGAAGAACAGAAAAAAATATATACCCTTCTCTCTCCTTTGCAGAGGTGAGTAATGATAGGAATACAATATCCAATGTAAGGTCAGACAGTTGGCTTTTTTTGGTTGGTTTTGTTCTGAAGTGCCTTTTTTTATTTTAAAATCTTTAGTATAAGAGATGGCTCAGTGAATTGGTAAAAGGGGAGGGATATATGCAGAAATGAAAGTAATGAAAAACAGAAAGTATCAATAATTTAAAAAAAACAAGCAAACCATGAGCTAGAAGTGAGGCCGACACTGGATGGAGATTTTAAAAACCTTAATTTAAAGTTCAGGTCTCAGCTCCGACACTTGGGTATTTTGACTCTGAGCCCACCATTCTTCCAATTACATCCTACAATCTATTCCCTCTAGCTCAAATTTGTACAGAACTGTAGAGCTTAGACAGTTCTTTCTTTATAATATAGTGTGGCATAGTGGAAAGAGGCCCGATTAGGAGTCAGAAGACTCAGGTACAAATTCCAGCCTTGCCACTTACTACTTGGCAGCTCTGCTGATATCTTTTAGGGATCTAGTTATTTCTATGTTGTCTCCATTAGCATGTGATCTCATGGAGGTCATGTACTGTTTCTTCCCTTTTTTTGTTTCCCCATCAGTTAGCACATAATAAAGGCTTATTAAATGCTTGTTGACTGACTGACCATGGACAAGTTACTTAAGTCTCAGTTGCCCCACCTGTCAAATGAGAGGGGAAGGGCTGGGCGATCTTTAAAGTCCCTTCCAGTTCTGTAGTGGTTCTAAAAATCTCTATAATGTATTATCAAAATTTAAGTTTTATTGTCAGGTAACCATATGTCCCGGATAGAATATATATTTAACATGGTATAAATATAGTACCTTTCCCCAGTGTTTATATATGTATGCCATTAACTGTATTCAACAGACAAATATTTATTGAGCACCTCCTACATGGGAAATACCATCCAAATGTATATATTCATGATTTCTTCTGCCAACCTGTTCTTTTGTATATGTTTGTCTGTGTTATCTTCCTTCTAGTTTGTAATCTCCTTTCTAAATCTGTACTCCACCAGCAGCATTCATACAATAGACACGTGTATGTATTTACTAATTGTCACATATGTTATAAATGGGGTTCTTGTCACTTATGCCAAGGTAGACCAGATGGTCTTCTGAGATTCTGTGATTCTGTAGCATGAGCTTTGGTAGTGAGTCACATAATACCTATTTTTGAGACTTAAAATGTCAAGAGAAAAAGGCATGAAAGTATGAATAAACCTTACCAGATTTTAACTATAAGACATAAGTCAGCAAAACTATTTGGTACCTCTTAGAGGATAAATAGATATGAATCAAAGTGCTCCATCTCAGAGCTGAAAATGAGACCTGGCTCATCTTTCCCTTTCTTTCTCTCCTTACTTTAGACTAAGAGGTGTCCTTTAGGTGGGCTCCTCTGTGTCCCTCCTCTGCCCCTTGTGGCTCTTGGTCTTCTCTGGGTTTTCTGCTCCCCTTTCATAAGAGGTCAGCACCATGAGCCACACTGGGTGGGAGGAAGCCAAATAGAGCCAGCAGGACTTGGCTGCTCTTCCTTAAAGGTCGGAACATCTTGAAGATATTTGTAATTTTACTTGCAACGTGAGGATATAATTCATTGCTTGCTGAATCGAAAGTCCAACGGCTGCCAAAGGATTCCAAGGACTATTTGTACAATGCTTAAAAGTCAAAACAAAATTGAAAAGTTAATATTCCTAAACTTCTCCTCCCCCTCCACATACCACATGGACTCTGTTTTTTCCCTTGGAAAGAGAAGGCAGAGCTTTTCTACCCTCCCACCCCCAACTCTTTCCTCCAGGGTCCCTGAAGCAAGATGGTTCCATTCATATTCAAGACACAGAAGCTTTGTGGGCTGCAGAGGATGCCAGTCAAGCCCAGGCAGACTCCAAGGTTAAGGCTGAAATACCATCATCTATGGACTTGAGGGATGGAAGGAGGCAGAGCCACAGAGAGAAATACATGTTTGTTCTCCCCCATGCAATTAATCATTCCTCAAGTGCAAAAAGATGGCTGGATGAAAGGAGGATTCGACAAGATTCAGCAGTTTCCCAGTTGTTTGGTTCACCAGATGGGGCCAAGCACTGAAATCCAGTTAGGATCCATTATTAGGACTCTCCCTTGACTCCTGGACTTTGAGGAATAGGAGAGAAGCAGCCCCCCCAGGTGAGGTTTCTAATTGCAATTGCCCTGACTTCTAATCAAAGAGACTTTGGAACCTAAGCTACCAAACTGGTGAAGAGAGCAAGAAAGCATCATGTTGGGGCACCTAGATTCTGCCACAGGCTTTCCCCTAGGTCTTCAGGGAGATGACTGTGGCTCTGTCTACACATACAATGCCTAGTTGAATTTACCACACCACCCCTGCCCCCAATACCTATGTCCAAAAAGACATTTTCCATATTTTCTATTTGGATATTTAATTGAAATTGTATTGATGAATGTACTTCCAAACTGGATGAAATCAGCCCATTCAATAGGCAGCAATTTTCATGCAACCTGGTTTTATTTTCAGAGCCATGCCCAGTGCCAGATTACTGGCCTAGCCTGAGTCCTGAGAATCAATCGACAAGCATCAAATGCCTTTATGTGGCAAGCACCTTAAGTGCTAGGCACACAAAACCGAACAGTCCTTGTCCTCAAGAAGCTTAATTCTAATGGGAAAGACAAGTTGCAGATATGTAAATATAACCACTAGACAGAATTAACCAGCTTAGCTGGTTTTCAGTCATTCAGTGAGCTAAAGCGAATAGAAATGAGGGTCCTTTCAGACTTTTATCAAGCCTGGGAAAGGCTTTCAAAATAAAAGGAAGGGTTGATGGTCACCTCCAGACTTATTTACCAACACCCCTCTGACCCTCCATTGCTATCATATTCAATGTGCTAGGGGTATCATGTCACAGGGATTTTCCCCTTTCCATCTAAGATAAACTATTATCTCTCTTAACACTTGGTCCCTTGAAAATCCAAACAAGGGGGCTCTGTCCCACTTAGCGTGAGTTGTATAGGGAGAGACCCAATTCTTTAAACTCCTTTGCTTCTGGGTTTTGCCCTCCCTCATTTAACCAATCTCACTGCTGGCATTCAAATAAGAAGAACTGGCATAGATTCAAATGTCCATTTATGTTTTAATAAAAGACATAGCTATTGAGAAAATATTTGAAATTATAGGGTTCACAGAAATGGCAATTTTCAAACAGTTTGCTTCTGTAAGTGGAGGCGGGGAGGGATGAAGAGCCACATGGCAGATTTTCTCTTCATGCTGTATTCCATGAAAATACATGGACAGCAAGGGAATAACCAAGCCAGCTAGCAAGTGAGGAGGTCTCTGCCTCAGGAAAAACAGGAGAAAGTCCATGCAAGGCTGCTTTAACCACAGCCCTCATTCTTGCATCTTAGATGATTGTTGCCTGGTCCTGGGATTCTGTCATTAAGGAACAGAGATGCCTGATGTCCCTCAACTTAGCCCTAGTAGAGTAATGTGCCAAGTCAAAATTCTGACATTCTTCACACATCTGCTAGGTCACACTTTCTTTTTTCTGTCCTTGATTCCCCTTTCTCACATGCTTGCCTTTTTCTTTTGTTCTCTTTATCCTCAAGCCTTTTCTATACCAGGTTTAAACAAAAGCTTTCTGGGTAGTTGGCCCTCAAGTAAAGTCTGAAACTCTTCTGAAGTTAGAGAGCATAGAGGCTTGCCTGCCCAAAGGTAGCTCTGCCCTCTTGGCTGTCCAAAATCTTTTTTGAGAAACTCTAGCTCCTACATAGGCATATAAAAAACAATTATAGGATAATCTTGGGAAGCAGAGGGGAATAAAAGTTGGTAATTATTTTACAAAATTTTTTACACATGTAATCTCATTTGATCTTCAAAATGACCTTGTGAGGTCGGTACAATCATTATACCTATTTTACAGATGGGGAAATTGAAATTATGAGATGTTAAATTATTTTCCAAGGTCACACAGCTAGCAAGTATCTGAGACAAGTTTTGAATTCAGGTCATCTGTGTTACCTACCTGCCTCTAAGAAGGCATTAGTAGCTGAGGGGACTAGCAAAGTCACACTTGTGCTTTAGGAAAATCATCTTGGCAGCTGTAAAGATGGATTGGACTTGAGGCAAGAAATCCAATTAAGAAACCATTGAAATTTTTCAGGTAAGAGAGGCTGGGGAGAGCTTGAATTAGAGTGGTGGTGGTGTGAATGGAGAGAAGGGTACCATGTGATCATTGTTGTGAGGGAAGAAAGGACAGAATTTGGCATCTTACTAGAGTAAGTGAGGATAAGAAATTGAGGGAGACATTGTGTTTTTGCAACTCTCTGAGCTTTCTGATAGAGAAAAATAATAAACTGCCTCTCCCCCACCACTGCCACCTCCCCACTCCAGAACCGTTAGGGCATAAGAGCCCTTGTGTAGTCTAGAAAGCATGACCCTTACCAGGATTCTAGGGAGGTGTGGCTGTGGGGTATGATGGGGAGGACTTCGATGGAGATGATTTTACAGCTCCATTGGAAGTTGGCCTAAAGTGTGTGAATTCTCTTCATCAGCCAAAATTCTGTTTGTTGTTATTCAGTTGTGTCTAACTCTTCATGACCCCATTTGGAATTTTCTTGACAGAAATACGGGAGTGGTTTGCCATTTCCTTCTCCAGCTTATTTTACAGACAAGGAAACTAAAGTAAATAGAGTTAAGTGACTTGCCTACAGTCATACAGCTAGTACATGTCTGAAGCCAGATTTGAACTCAGGAACACGAGTTTCCCTGACTCCAGGCCAGAGATTCCATCCACTGTGCCCCCTAGCTGCAATAACAGGCTCTGAAACTAAAAGCCTCCAGTCCGTGCAAATAGAAGAAACCATAATAATAGCTGGAATGTTTATGTTTCAAGGCTTGCAAAGAGCTTCACATATATTATTTCAATTGAACTTTACAACAAACTTGTGAGGGAGCTACTATTATACTCATTTTACAGATGAGGAAAATAGGCTTTGTGAGTTTAAGTAACACAGCTAGTATAGACAGAGCAGTAAGATCTAGATGCAAGTTTTCCTGAATCCTTATCCAGTCTATTATCTACCTTTCTACTATGCCCTTGCCCCCAGTGACTTCTGACCTAGTCAATGTCTCTGTGCCCAACCTTGTACCTTGCTATCTTGACTTTGAGTACTCCTGATAAAACTTCCTGTCCCAGTCCATGCATATCCTTCCTTCAGCTGCCTCAGTATCAGCCACTTGTCCCAATATGTGCCTGGCTGGACTTTGATTACCAATTCAATCAATTCATTTCAAAGGTGTTAAGTATGGAGGTGGCAGAGAGGACACTACTGCTATATGCCCCCAAATATGCTAGGGTGGAGACAAAAGGACAAAAGTAAATCCTCTCTGACCTCCAAGAGGTCAATAGAGGGTTGGGGGTAGGGGGAGCAACATAGACTCATATTAAAGATAACATATATACAAAGGAAACGCAAAGTATTTGGGGGATGGAAAGAACACTACATTACATTATATTGTTTGTCCTTTATTCTCAAAGAGACTATAACATCAGGAAGGTGATGTCATGACTTGCAAGTGAATTAGATTTAAGAGATGCATGGCTGTGCACCAGCTTCACACTCTCCTCCAGAGCCATTTGGGTCCAGTGGCAAAATATAGATCAGCATGACTGGAGATGGCCCCACCTTGGGGAGACCTTGGCCTTTTTAGCTAAGGTCTTTCCCAGTTCTCAGTTTGACTGAGGCAACACCCATTCAGTGCTTAAATCTAGGTAAGAACTGAGGCAAAGAATGGCCTCTTTTACCTAGTCAAAAACACAAAAACCAAAATCAGTCTGGGAGGAAAAGAACCTTAAGGTTTCTGGTTGAAAAAGAAAACAATTCCTATTTATACTCATATCTGAGCCATCAGAGCCCAAACAATGACCAAATGAAGCTTGGGTCAATCAGTGAGAGCCAGAGTGGTTTGGGTTTAAGGCATAGTCCTTATAAAAGAAATCTAGCCCCAAATCAGTATATATTAGAGGTCATAGTGAAATCTAGGCCAATACTAGTGATGTTGGGAAAGGACTTATATAGGAGATGACACTTAAGCTGATTCTGGAAGGGATTTAGGGAATCCAAGGAGCAGAGATGAGGAGGGAACTCAGTCCAGGGAAGAGGAAGAGTCTGGATATGACCCTAGAAGCAGGAGAAGGAATGTCATGTGTGGGGAGCTGCAAGGAGGGCGGTTTGACTGCATTGTAGGGTACATGATCTGCAGTGCTGTGAAGTCATTTTGAAAATACTGGTTAGATTCAGATTGGGAAAGACTTTAAAAGCCAGAGACCTTTTTATTTCATAAAAACAAGAGGCAGCCTTTTATGTGAATGGAGAGAAGGGGATTTGATCCTGGTACTTAGAATTACATAAAGTCAGTGACTATATGATCCCTCAACATTGAGTGACAACTAAAAAATTGTCAATTCTGATATTTCAAACTTGCAGGTATTAACTGAAGACTGAGAATATAGTAGAGGTTCAATAGATGGTACGATGGATAGAGTGTAAGGCCTGGAATAAGGAAGACCTGAGTTCAAATCTGAACTCAGACACTTAGTAGCTGTGTGACCATGGGCAAATCACTTAACCTTGTTTGCCTCAGTTTCTTCATCTGTAAAAATAAGCTGGAGAAGGAAATGGCAAATCACTCTAGTATCTTTGCCAAGAAAACCCTAAATGGGGTCACAAAGAGACAAATAAAAATGAAAATGACTGAGCAAAAACAATAAATACATTCTGAATGAGTGAATGAATTCATGAAGTAGATTTTTTTTTTTGCTTTTCTTCCACACGTTGTAGTCACTATTATAGTCACTGACTTCTAACAAAAACCATAATGATACAGTAAGCATAACTAAAAGGATTTGGAAAAGCAAGTAAGAGAAGTAGAGGAAAAATTGGGTTGAGAAATGAGAGTGATGCAAGAAAATCATGAAAAATAAGTCAATGACTTGCTAAAGGAGAACCAAAAAAAAAAAAAATACCGAAGAAAATAACACCTTAAAGAATAGACTATCCCACTTGGCAAAGGAACTCCAAAAAGCCAATGAGGAGAAGAATGCCTTGAAAGGCAGAATTAACCAAATGGAAAAGGAGGTCCAAAAGACCACTAAAGAGAATACCACCTTAAAAATCAGATTGGAGCAAGTGGAAGCTAGTGACTTTATAAGAAATGAAGATATTATAAAACAAAACCAAAGGAATGAAAAAATGGAAGACAATGTGAAATAGCTCATTGGAAAAACCACTAACCTGGAGAATAGATCCAGGATAGATAATTTAAAAATTATTGGACTGCCTGAAAGCTGTGATCAAAAAAAGAGCCTAGACATCATCTTTCAAACAATTATCAAGGAAAACTGCCCTGATATTCTAAAACCAGAGGGTCAAATAGAAATTGAAAGAATCCACCTACCACTTCTTGAAAAAGATCCCAAAAAGAAAACTCCTAGGAATATTGTCGCCAAATTCCAGAGTTTCCAGGTCAAGGAGAAAATGCTGCAAGCAGCCAGAAAGAAACAATTTGAGTATTGTGGAAAAACAATCAGGATAACACAAGATCTAGCAGCTTCTACATTAAGGGATCCAAGGGCTTGGAATATGATATTCTGGAGGTCAAAGGAGCTAGGATTAAAACCAAGAATCACCTACCCAGCAAAACTGAGTATCATGCTCCAAAGCAAAATATGGATTTTCAATGAAATAGAGGACTTTCAAGCTTTTTCAGTCCAAAGACCAGAGCTGAATAGAAAATTTGACTTTCAAATACAAGAATCAAGAGAAACATGAAAAGATAAACAAGAAGGAGAAACCTTAAGGGACTTACTAAAGTTGAACTGTTCTCCTTACATTCCTACATGGAAAGACGATGTGTGTAATTCATAAGATCTTTCTCAGTATTAGGGTAGTTGAAGGGAATATACATATATATATATAGACAAAGGGCATAGGGTGAATTGACTATGAAGGGATGATATCTAAAAAAATAAAATAAAATTAAGGGGTGAGAGAGGAATATATTGAGAGAAGGAGAAAGGGAGAGATAGAATTGGGTAAATTATCTCACATAAAAGTGGCAAGAAAAAGCAGTTCTTTTGCAAGAGAAGAGGGGGCAGGTGAGGGGGGAATGAGTGAATCTTGCTCTCATTGGATTTGACTTGAGGAGGGAATAACATACACACTCAATTGGGTATCTTATTTCACAGGAAAGTAAGGGGAAGGGGATAAAAAAGGGGGAATGATAGAATGGAGGACAGATGAGGGAGAAGGTAATCAAAAGCAAACACTTTTGAAAAGGGACAGGGTCAAGGGAGAAAATTGAATAAAGGGAGACAGGATAGGATGAAAGGAAATATAGTTAGCCTTTCACAACATGAGTATTGTGGAAGTGTTTTACATAATGATACACATGTGGCCTATGTTGAATTGCTTTCCTTCCTAGGGAAGGTGGGTGGGAAGGGAAGAGGGGAGAGAATTTGGGACTCAAAGTTTTAAAAGCAGGTGCCCCCCCAAAAAGTTGTTTTTGCATGCAGTTGGGCAACAAGATATATAGGGAATGGGGCATAGAAATCTATCCTGCCCTACAAGAAATAAGGGGAAAGCGTATGGGAGGGGAGTGGGGTGACAGAAGGGAGGGCTGACTGGTGAATGAGGCAATTAAAATATATGCCATCTTGGAATGGGGGGAGAGAGTAGAAATGGGGAGAAAATATGTAATTCAAAATCTTATGGGAATCAATGTTGAAAACTAAAATATTAAATAAAAATGATAAAATTTAAAAAAGTTTTACCCTCAGTCTCCTGCTTTCTTTTTAATTATTATATTTATGAACAACTTTTAAATTTCATTTACTCAAAATTATCCATTTAACTTCCCATGATTCTCTCTATCTCTTGTTTGGTCATAAACTCTTCCTTTTTTCATAGATCTGATAGCTGAATTTTCCCATGCTACCCTAATTTACTTACGATATTACCCTTCATGCCTACATTATATACCCATTTGGACCTTATCTTGGTCAAAGTCATCTTACAGTGTAAGACAGTGGTCTATGCCTAGTTTGTTCCAAAATGCTTTTTAGTTTTCCTATCAATTTTTGTCAAATTCACCAACCCTTTCATTCATCTCCTTATCATTCCTCTCTTGTTCTTCTATCACTTTTCTACAAACGATTGTACCAAACCTTTCCACTTTTCCCCAAAATCAACTGTTCTAAACTTCTTTTACTCTCCTCAAGCCCCAAATGAATCCTTCTCTTGCAAAGGACAATCTTGCCAACTCTCTTCAGATCAGGATCAGCCTACATGAACTCCCTCACATTCCCTCCTTTCCACTTCAAAATTTCTCTGTGCCTTGAGAGGTAGCATGGAGAGTTCAGTAATTCTCAAACATTTTGTCTTAGCATACTTTTACACTTTTGAAAATTATTGAGGCCCTCCCAAAGAGCTATTTAAGTTATATCTATTAACACTTACCATATTAGAAATTAAAAGATCTTTGTATTATTGTGAAAATAGTTTTGACCTTATGGATCCCTTAAAGGGGTGTTGGGAATCCCAAGAGGGTTCTCAGGTATCACTTTGAAAATCACTGGTATTGTAGCTAGAGCTCTATATTTCAAGTCAGGGACACCTTGATTCAAAATCAAGTCAAGATATTTACTATCTATATGACTGTGGAGAGTCACTAACCTCTCTGAGTCTTACTTTCCATATATACAAAATGAAGGGATTAGACTCTGACCTCTAAGGTCCTTTTCATGTATGATTCTATGATACTCTTCACCTATTCTTGCCTCTTTTTCATACGCCCTTCTTCCTTTCTAAAGCTAAACCCATGACCTTGATGTCTTCTCCTCATTTTCATCATGGCCTTGAACATCAGGTGCTTCTTTCAGTCACTCACTCTCCTTTGGTTCCTTTACTGTCAGTGACAAATATTTCCAGTCATCTGTTGGGCCTTTTTCTGTCCTGGCTATTTCCTTCTTTCCCCTGCCAGGAAAAGATCTTCTGTCTTCATTGTCTTCATTTCAGCTGCATTTACTACCTTTCTTACTTCATGTAATCTGGCTTTTGTTTTTACCATGCTTATCAAACTTCCCTTTCCTAAGATTTCATAATTGATCCCCTAATCACTGCAGCCAACAGCTTTTTAGGGGGTACATCCCTTGATTTTTTTGCAACATTTGACATTTGACTACCCCTTTTTTCTTGAAACTCTTTCCTCCCTCATTTTCATGACATTGCACTTTCTTGGTTTACGTCATGATGATGATGATGATGATGATGATGATGATAACAATAATAGTGACTAGCAGTTATACAGCTCTTTAGGGTTTCTAAAGCACTTATTGTATCCTCACAATAACCCTTGAAAGTGGGTGCTATTATTACTCCATCTACAGGTGAAAATATTGTGGCAGATAGCAGGTAGGTGACTTGCTCAGGGTCACACAGCTAGTAAGTATCTGAGATCAGATTTGAACTCAGGTCTTCCTTTCTTTGGAATTTGTTCTCCCTTTCCCTCCCCAAGGATTTTTTTTTAATGAGTTATTTTATTCTGAGAACTGTTTTAGCTGTATCTCAGATGTTTTTATATGTTGTCTCATAATTATTATTGTCTTTCACAGTTATTAATTGATGATTGATTTGTTTTAATCCACTCATTCAAGTTGCTATTATTAAGTATCCATTTAGGTCTGTGTCTCTTTTTCAGTTCCCTGTATGAATTACTATTTTTATTATGTTATGATTTGTGCAGGACTATTTAACATTTCTGATTTTAATATTTATCATGTTTACACTGTGCTCTAGCATAGTCCATTTTTATAAAAGTGCTGTTGAGAAACATGTATATGGAGAAATATGTATATCCTCTAATGTTCTAATTCAAAAGATACAAAAAGGTCTTACTTCTCCAATAGTTTATTTCAATTCTAAATTTTCTTTTTCGTTTGGTTATCTTTCATTTAGATTTGTCTAACTCTGAGAGAAGAAAATAAAAGTCTCCTATTTCATTGTTAGTTTCTATATATTTTTGCAATTCAGTTAGCTTTTCTGATATGAATTTAGATGTTATGTAATTTGGTACATATGTGCTTAATACTGGTTATTGGTTCATCATCTATGATTCACTTGTTTAATCTCTTCATATTGTGAATTTTTATTTTGCTTTGTCTGCTCTTTTTTTTTTTTTGGCTTTACCTAATATGTAATAAATTTTGTCCTGATCTCTCAATTTCATTCTCTATGTCTTTACAATTTAGATGCACTTCTTAAATACAATAGCTGTTTGAGTTTTATTTTCTTATGCAGTCCATCACTTTTTTTGTTTCAGTGGATTGTTTAATCCATTTATATTGAAAGTTAATATGATTAAGTTCATGTTTTCTTCCTGGAGTAAGTAATCTATAGGATCCCTATCCAAAAGCTGGACCAGCTATATCTTCTTTTTTATTCATTGATTTCTAAGAGGTTCTGGGAGTACCTCTTAGAGATAAATGTGTCCTTTCTCTAATGCTATTGGCTTGAGCCCCCATTCCGATGTGTCATTTTCTCCCCTACCACTAGTAACTAGTAACTCAATTTCATTTAACCAATTAATATAATTAGCTTTTTTGGAGGAATATTTACTTCTAAGACATAGCAAGAGCAGAAGTACAAACGACACATTGATGTGCACCACCCCCTCAAAAAATAAAATATCTTCAGGAGCACATACACTCTACTCTATCCATACCACCTCAGTCAGGGGTGAGTGAGCTCAGAGTTAATATAATTTCTAGAGAGCCTTGGTCTTACTAAGCTCACATCAATGCTCAATAAGTTCTTCTCTTAGCTACCACTGGGCTACGTCACAAAAGGCCCTCCTACTCTTTAGGCGCTCTGAGCTCTACCAGGAAGCTTCATACCTTGACACAAACTGCACTCTTGGATCTGCTGGTGCTTCATTCTCTTGACTTTTTGAAACTCACAATGTCATAGCCTCCAAACTTCACCTAAAACAAAAGAACAATTCCTGAGGTGAAGAATTCAGGCACACATTCATGGGTCAAATGTTGACCTTAGATGGGGAGAGCCACAGCCTTCTTCCCTTAGGAATCATTTCTCAATAAAATAGTGCCAGAGTAAAAGTCAAAGTCAAATGCATTTTGAATATATCTCCAGTTCAGGCTACACAGTCACAGCCAATTAAAGAGCCTCCTCTTCATCAAGTGGTTAGTAAACCACAATCAATTATAGAATGTCTCACATGCTCCAAATGTCTCTATGGCACTTCTATTAGATATCTTTATGATTTTTCCAGAAGCAGGCTCCCCAGCCTCTTTCATATGTGGAACTGAATCAGTTGAGCACACTGTTATCTGCTCATAAGGACTGTGCTCATTGGCCAATCCCCCATTACATTCCATTTGTTTCTTTAATATAACTTTTTAAAAAATCCCTTTTCTCCTTTTAACTTTCTTTTTACTTATACTGCTTTGTGCTAGTCTGTTCCTATGGGTTTTCTCCCCACCTCCTGCGCTTGTTTGTCTATACTTTACCATGGTCTTTGATTTTACTTACATTAGTAAATTTTTCCTTTATTTGTTTATTTATCTATTTTCCTTTTCCCTTTCTCTGCTAGCTTAAGCAATTGGCCCCAAATTTTCTTATTCGTCTTCCTCCTAACCTTTTGTTTTTAGTAATTTTCTCTTACTGAGTCTTTTCTCAATAATTTTTTCATTGCTTTATCCTCATTATCCTGCTTCCTTTCCAGTCTATTCTTAATATTTTTCTGATCAATTGACCACCCCTTTATTTGTTCTTTCTTTTACTTTCATAATCTGTCATGGGACTAAAGATTCTGGAGTACAAAGTACGAGCCCTATCTGATGTTTATACTGGTAGTATCAAACTCAAATAGAAAAAGATTAATGCTGGCCACAAATTGATGTAGAAAACCAAAAATAAACATCTGTATTTTATTGTATTTTTATGTATTTTGTTAAGCAATTATATTTTAATCCCATTCTGCTACAGAGAGAAGCGCTGGGGACGCTAGGCGGGCCCTATGTTTGACGCCTCTGGTCTATACTATTATTTTTGTAGATCTTGCCTTGTCCTCCTTTTTATGCTGCCTCTTTGTCAGAAATACAATTTTTTGAAAGAAGCAATGTTAAAGAAAAGCAGTGCTGCATGGTAGGTGTCACTTCTTATCCTAAATTGTGTGGCCCTACCCCTGCTTTCAACATAATTGGCTTCTTTTCCAAAAGTTATTTCATCCTAACTCCACCTCTATGGCCCTACTATTATTAGAGGTGCCAGAAGCTCCTAGGAACTCATACATCCCTTCTCCTGGGGCAGGATGTTGCCATGAAGATACAACACTCTCTCAGAGAAGATACATTCAAGATGTGCAAATTCACTTCAAACTCAACCCAACATGAAGTCCCAGTTGCCAACTGTAGATATATACCTTCTTCCCCAAAGGAAATTATTTTAAACTAGATGCTATCTCCACCTGGGGTAAACTGCCCCCTCCTCCAGTCCTCCTTCTCAGATCCTCCCATCTTGACCTCTCATTCTCCAATCCCATGCCTTCTGAGAGACTATAAGAATCATTATGCTTTCACTGACCTGGATTGCTGACCCAAGTAACCTCTGTGAAGACAGATCCTACCCTAGCTGGGATTTTAGTCCTTTTTCCCCAAGGCCCAATGCAGCTGCCAGCACTGCCACATTTTTTAGCCCCCAATTTCTTTTTCTGTTCATGTGGTTGTCTCCTGCTTCTTGTGGAATTTGGGAGTGGTGGAGGTGGTTGTTCAGGCAGTCATTGAAACATTGGGATTCCCTGACCTTGTCCTGGGCCCCTACTCAAAAGTGGGAAATTTTAGCTTGCTAAATTCCTCTCTATGTTCTTCTTTCCCTTCATGTGACTGGGAACAATCAGTATATATCACTTCTCATGGGGGAGGTGGGGAATAAAGAGGGAAAGGGTGTTTGAATAGAGTCATTGAAGCTGCAAGAGATCCGTACCATGAAAAACCTTGAGGCCTGGCCCCAACCATAGCATCCTCAATGGCTCCTGTCCTAAGGATGGGTCCCCAGTCACAAACCCTCATGCTTCCTCCTCTGCTATCTTCCTTTCTCTCATGTTGCTGAGCAGAATCACTTCTTACCACTTCTGGCCTGGCATGAGGGTGTTTGGGTAGAGCACCTGCAGGGAATAGTGGAGCTCCTTTACTAGAGCAGTCCCTCATCTAGGCACAAACCTGGGAATTTGCCTTGCTCACAGTTAAGGGCTTGAGCATTCTAAGTATTCATATTCTCCAATGTTCATTCATCAAATTTTTACTTCACATAGCATGTTCTATTTTCTTTCCCTGTGCATTTAGCAGAAATTGTCCTATGTTTGGGACATAATTCTTTTCTTTTGGTGTTGAAAACTGAAGAGGTTTGGAGAAAACAACTGATTTACCATCCTTCTTATTACCTGTATATACCTCTATCCCCACAAACTCCTGAAGCTCTCAGTCCATTGATGAGGCACTTAGTAAACTCTACAACGTATTATACTTATCTGGGTACATTTCTTATATCTCCTGGCATACTGTAAACTGTTCAATGTTAAAGACTCTGCCTTATACACAGTGCCTATTATAGGTGCGTAATAATACATGTTAAAAAGCTTATTTAACCCTCAATAACTCCTGTGAAACAGACATTCCTTCCCTCTTTTTACAGAGGAGGAAACATCCCAAGTGATATGGCCAAGTCAACACAGACTGAAAAAGAGAAGACTTGGGATGGAGATAAGGGATGGAGAGGACATGGTAAGTTTCTTCAAGCATTTGAAGACCAGGATTTAGGTTTGTTTTCCTTCAATGCAGAAGACAATACTAGAAACAATAGGCAAAAGTTACAAAGAATAAGATTTGGATTAGGGGTCATCAAAAATTTCTTAGCAATTTGAGTTGCCTCAAAATGGAGAGGGATACCTTAACATACTGGAAGTCCCCCAGTTCTGGAGATCTCCAAACAGAGGTGTCATATTGTTTGTTGTTGAGTCATTTTTTTAATTTGTGCCCAACTCTTCATGACCCTGTTTGGGATTTTCTTGGCAAAGATTCTGGAGTGTTTTTATTTTCTTTCTCTTGCTCATTTCTTTCTCTAGCTCATTTTACAGATAAGGAAACTGAGGGAAACAGGGTTAAATGCCCAGAGTCATACAAGTAAATGTCTAAGGCCAGATTTGAACTCAGGAAAATGAGTCTACCTGACTCCTGGCCTGGCACTCTAATCACCGTGCATGGCCACTTATTTATTGGATATTGAAGAAGGCAGTTTTTGTACCAGGGTTGGAACAGATTACTTTTAAGGTCATTGCCAACTCTGAGTTTCTATAATTTTATAAAATATCGTAGCTTGAAGTAGAATTTTTTTTAACCTTGCTACCTTTCATTTCAAACCAAAATCCAGTGAAAATGTGAGGAAATGTTCTGACAGTGTAATGACACAGAAAGAATACTATACATATAGTTAGAAGAGGAGCATTGCTCTCATTTTCTGGGCCTCAGTTTCCTCATCTGCTAAATGAATTTCAATTTCAATTCAGCAACATTTATTAAGTACCTATATTATGTATACAACATTATGCTAGGTTTTGAGGATATAAAGAAAAAAAGAAGATAGTCCCTGCCTTTAAGTCTCTGCCACTGAAGCTTTTTGAGCAGGGTAAGTGAAAAGGTTGGAACCAGCAATTGTATGATTGGGGTGGGGAGAGACTAGAAGCAAAGAACCTGGTCAGTACCCTAGTATAATTGTCTAGAGGTCGCACCTGAAAAGGTAGAGGCTGTGTGAGAAGAAGAGCATGAATGATGGAGAAGAGGTGGTGGGAGAGTTGATACAATTTGGCAACTGATGAGGTATGACGGGTGAGGGCAAGTGGGAAATTGAAGACAATTCCATGGTCATCTCTAAGGCCATTTCCTGCTGTAACATTACATTAAATAATAAAGGATTATTTTAAGTTATTGTCATTTAGAGGCCAAATACCTTTTTCCACATGGCTGTTTGTTTTCCCAAGGAAGGAAAGCTTTCTGGAATATACAAGGAATTCTGCCCTTGCAAAGAGACCAACAGGGCAGAGAGGGAAGGATGCTCTTCAAGGAAAATGGAAAATGTTCAGACTCCATAGTTCAGTAGTTCAGACTCAAATCAATATTTCTTGTTTGTTAGAGTAGGGGGAAAGCACTGAACAAGGAGACCTAGGTTTTACATTACAGTTCTACCATGAAGAGTTGGGTAATAGTTGGATACCTCAAATTCCAAACACAATCAATGTGAGCTGCTATTGTCCAATACCATGGCAGGACAATAGGGTGGGGAGGGCTGGAAAGAAGCAGCAATGTGTCCTCATTTTTCAGTCTCTCCTGGAGAGCCTCGCTGTGCCAGTGTTTGATGGTACAATAATAAATCTTTTTGATGACGCGACATTAGATCTAGTCTAATGGGATGGCCTGGAGGGTGTTCCTGCAGGACAGAGACCTTTCTTAGTTGTTCATTTCCACCTCACATATGAGCAGAGATTATGCCAGAGTTTGAGAGGAATGCAAAATATGTCAAGGGTAATAAGGCATTTATTATATAAATTTCTTTTCTTCTCCAACTAAGTTGTCTTCTTCCCCCAAGGACAAAGGCTGTCACATACTCCTTTGTATACCCTGTAGTATCCAACACTGAGGTTTGCACATACTATATGCTCAAACACTATTTGTAGATTGTTAGAGTGGGGAAAAAGAAACAGGGTTTTACATCCCAGTTCTACCATGAATGATTGGGTAATTCACTTCGTTCTCTCTGATCCTCAATTCTCTCTTCTGTAAAATGAAGAGTTGGACTTAAAAGGCAGTAAGGCGAAGTGGGTAGGATGGTAGACTTTGCATCAGCATGAATCCAAATCCCACCTCATACGTTTATTAGCTGTGTGACCTTGGGTCATTAGGTAAAGTCAAGTCACCAAGCATTTTTTAAGCACCTACTGGTACTAAACTAAATGCTGGGGATACAAACAATGGCAAAAACATCCCATGCCCAATCCAAGCCCAGGAGCTTACAATCTAATGGCAGAGACAATATGGAAACAACTATGTGAAAACAACATATAAACAGGATAAATTGGAGACAATGGCAGAAAGACAGTGGCATGAAGAGGAACAGGGAAAGTCTTCTTGCAGAAGGTAGGATTTTAGTTGACTTAAAGGAAACCATGAAAACTAGGAGGAAAGGCATTCCAGGCATGGGAGGAAGCTACTAAAAAAAACATGGAGAGTGAGTCTTTTGTTCGAGGAATCCAGTATCACTGGATGACGGTCTGCATCAGGGCTGTCCAAAATATGGCCGGCACACCATATACATCTGACAGTGTGAGTTTATGTGGCCTGCCTATGGGTTTTAATTTTCACAAGCGAAAAAATAAGATAATTTGCATGGAATGCATATTAGATTTTTTAATTCTGTCACTAATAATCTCATTGATGTTAATTTTCTTTAGTGTTTTTAAGCAGTATTACATGTGGAACATATTGCACGGAATTTTCAATGTGTCTGTGGGATGTGTTCTGTCTGTATGACGCAGACTAGTCAGTATGCATCTACCTTTATACTGTTGTGTTGTTGCTTTGTTGTTTTGGGTTTGCTTTCGCACTTTGCGCCTTCACCTGTCATACTGTTGACCACGTTCCCCCACTTTCTACTAGTGTATTGTATTTTTTATTCTGGCTGCAGCCCTCAAATAGTTATTTTATTTTAATACGGCCCTAATATAACCTAAGGTTGTACAGCCCTGGTCTACATGGAGGGGTTATGGTATAAGAAGACTGGAAAAGTAGGAAAGGCCAGGCTAAGAATTTGAATTTGAATAAGAATTTGATTTCGTTTGAATGCCAATTGAAATTTTATATCCTGATGGAAACTTTGATCCTGATAGAAATAGGTATCCACAGGATTTGATTGATTGGGTATGGGGGTGGGGATTCATGGTCGGTCTTGAGCTTTAAGAGGATCCCTCTAACAGCTGAGTTGGAGGGTGAACTGGAGCGGGGAAAGACTTGAGGAAACCAGACAGCAGGCTACTGCAATAGTCCAGGTGTGAAGTGTTAAGGGCCTGTACCAGTGTCTATGAGAAGTCCTCTGAGCTCTCTGGGCCCCAGTTTCTTCACATGTAAAATGACGTTTGTCATTTCTCAGTTATGTCTGACTCTTTATGACCCAGTTTGAGTTTTTCTTGGCGAACATACTGGAGTGGTTCGCCATTTCCTCTCTGGCTCATTTTATAGATGAAAAAACTGAGGCAAACAGGGCTAAGTGACTTGCTCAGGGTCACACAGTCAGAGGCTGGATTTGAATTCACTAAAATGACTCTTCCTGATTTCAGGCACAGCACTCTATCCACTAGATAGTGGATAGCTATCCTAGCTATCCTAGCTGCCTGAAGTGGGATTATTAATCACATACCCAAGGTGTGGATCAAATGAGATAATGTGTACAAAGAGCTATATGAATGTGATGTCTTCTATTATGTGACTAGGTGATATTTATGATCCCTTCCAGCTCTAACATTCTAGAATTCTATGAATGATTCCCAGTTTTTGCTAAAAGAAGCAAATGCCAAATGATCTTTAATAACTTGATTTCACAATCCTGTACAAAGACTGAAAACGCATCACCAAAAACACAAACGAGGCTTGTGACTGCAGGATACCGGTATTCTCTTCTTGGTCTGCTCTCTTGCATTTACACAGGTTGTTATTTGATATTGCCCAGTCTCCAGCCCCCTTTGGTCTACCTGTCTGTTGCAGTTTCCTTATGGGTGAGCCTCCTAAACTTTCATACATTGCTGCTTCTAGCTAAGCATGAGACAAATGGGGCACAAAAGAGTAAATTTTCCCTAACGTGGGCAAATATTGATATTTGTGAATTAAGAACTAGTATTGATTCGTTTGGCCCAATTCCCAAAGTTTTTTTCTTTTATATATTGTTCCAATTCAGCAGATTGTAGGGTAACCAGAAAGAAAAAAAAAGCCTATTCTCTATTAAATAAGAAGAGCAAATATGTTCCTATGACTTCACTGGATTCTAGCCAGCCCCCTATCTCACCTCCACACCCTGCCCTAGTCCCATCCCACTCACCCTTTTCCCAAGGTCAGTCTTTCCCAGGGAAGGCTGGAGATAAAAATTTGGGAGAACATTTGATTAGAGGTGGTAGGTGAATGATAGAGATTATTGATGAAGAGAGTATAGAGTGTGAATTTAAACACCCCAAATTTGCCACCAACTTCCTTTTGGTCTTTGATCAAGACACAGTTTCTGGGTCTTAGTTTTGCCAACAGCAAAATGAGGGGTTTGAGTTCTTAGATCATCTTTAAGGTGCAGTGATAGCATCCTATGATTCCATGAGTCAATAATTCTATACTCTCCCTTTCCTGCACGTTCCCAGGACAACAAAAAAGGTGCTTTTAGATTTTTTTTATTGTTGTCATTGTTTTAAGCAAAAATCATACAGGAAA
Source organism: Phalanger gymnotis (assembly GCA_028646595.1). Lineage (NCBI taxonomy): Eukaryota > Metazoa > Chordata > Mammalia > Diprotodontia > Phalangeridae > Phalanger > Phalanger gymnotis. The sequence continues at coordinate 700,928,615 of CM053622.1, read as the reverse complement.
AGATTGTTCATGGTCAGCCATTCAAAATTGACTTTTTGTCTGAGAGAAATGACTATTTCTCTCCTGCATTAATAACCAATTATTGAATCAGGATTAAGGTTTTCCCCCTTCTATTTCCTCAGTCCTTGTAGGCTATTCAGTCAGCCTTTGAAGGGCAAGGCTGATAGAGAGATGAAATCTTGGGCAGATGCACCAAGGGAAAACTTAGATCTGATCAAAAGGTAAAAGAATTCTAGTCTGGCCCATTGTGTTTTAATCAGCCAGGTCTGACTAGAAGTGGACCCACTTTTGTCTAGATTGCCCTTATTTGATTAGTCTGGATAAGAGATAACTCTCTGTCCAAAAATTAGTGATCAGAGTCCCAGCCCCTCATTAGAATAAGCCTACTTCTCATTATAATATTCATTTTTCTCATCCATTGTTAACCAATCAGAATTGATTACCATTCTCAGGAACACCCAGTCTTCCAAGGCCATATAAGCATTGAGTGGGTTCCATGAGGGTCTTTGGCATTTGAGAGTGCCACTAATACTTTTTGTTATCTGCTAGCATGATTAATTACCCAGAAATTATGTCTCTCAAACTTTTTATGGGTCATATTTCAGTGATGATGACCCATCCTTTCAGCCTCCAACTCTTCTCTGGTCTTAAAATGCCTCTCTCTTTCTAAAGGAATTTATAAACAATTTCTCAAGACCTGCACACCAATCGCACAAAGTGCATCTATACAGATCGAAGTAAGCCTTTGAACTAATACCCACACACTTGAAACTATTATCACCCCCACACACACACATACATTTAAAAAGTGTTTTAATTAACTGTCTCCTTTGCCATTGTCTTCTGCGTACCCTAGTTTCTTATCCTGCTTTTCTGATTCCTGCTGGTTGCTGTTTATAACAGTTTCATGAAAATTTTCAGGGCCTCCAAACATTTGGTTGAGGATGCTAATGAATATTGCAAAAGAGTAAAAAGCAAAGCTAGTGTTTGCTGAGACTTTTCATTTTCATCCTAAAGTATTTGGCCCCAATCTGTCTATTTCTTCACTGCCTGTCACTTTAATAAATAGTTCACATTCCTTGTTTAACGTGTCATAATTTAACAAGTTCATTGGTCTACTTCACATTTCATCCAAGTGACACAGAGGGGCTATAAATTTGGAGTTGCATAATTATCAGTGGACTTGTAAGTCTTTTATTTGCTTAAATGTAAAATGCTTTTCATATTTTCAGTGAGTTGAAATAGTTTTGGTAAGCCCAGATATTGTAGCAGATTAAACAAATCCCTGATAAATTTTCCATCTCCCCTTGATGTTAAAGTTGATTTTAGCTAGGGGGCTAGCATTGGTCAATACTACTTGCAATGCTTGAAATTCTTAAGAAGCGTCCAGGCAATAAAGTATCCTATAATGTGTCCCAGAACTAAGGAAACTTCAGCCAAATCTCAAGCGTGGAAGGGAGAGAAGGAAATGGGGAGCACTTCACCTATATTGTTCTGGTCTCCACAGCATGAGCTCCTCAGTCACAGCTGTGGTATTGGTTTTTCAAGGTTGAGAAAACCACCTATGACAGAGCATGGTCTGTTGTTTGACTCTTAGGGACTCTTAGGGTCATGGAAGTCCACTCTGGGAATGGGCAAAGTCAGGGCAGTCCTCCAAAAGACTAATCAGTCTCATCTGGAAAATGCCCCCTAAAGAAGTGGAGATTCCTTGTTGCGGAGGTCCCTGGAGCTGTCCAACTGGCACACCTAGGTACAGTGAAGACAACAGTAAACTAAAGAGGCTAGCCTTGAGAAATTCCTTTTGATACCTGGAGTCTGGAATGAGCTATCTAAGAGAGAGCAGGGCTAGCAGATGCAGAAAGCAATGAAAGGAGGCAGCTACTCCCAGCCCACAGCCAGAGCTAATGGGGCATGAGGTGGTCCTGTGTTTCCCCAATCACAGCTCTTCCACTCCAGTAGAAGCTCTTTGAAGGCAAGGACTGCAAACCATCTGGATACAAAAGCAAAATTGCTCATTCACATTTATGGTATTTAAGAAGTGCTGGTTGAATTGAATATGCCCATTTTTTCCTATTCTTGTGCTAAAAGATGAAAAATATTTACTGTGTGCCTATTGGAAGCAGCCTGGAGGAACAGGTAGAGTCCAGGACTTGATCTGAATCCTACCTTGAAAACTGCCAGCTGTGTGACTCTGGATAAGTCATTTGACTTATATGTATCCCCAGTCCTGTACTACATCAGGAGCCATTTTCAGTTGTCCTGATCTGTTTCTTGCCACTAGACTCAGATGGCTGCAGAGGAGAGAAGGAGGCTGCTGACTTGGTGCAGCCTTGACTCACTTAAATCCAATTCATTTGCAAGTCATGACATTACTTTCCTGATGTCATGGTCCCCCCCAGAACAAAGGACAAACAACAAAAACCAACAATATGGGAAGGTAGGTGGCGCAGAGAGTAGAGCACCGGCCCTGGAGTCAGGAGGACCTGAGTTCAAATTTGGCCTCAGACACTTGACACATTTACTAGCTGTGTGACCTTGAGCAAGTCACTTAACCCCCATTGTGCCCTGCCTCCCCCTCCTCCAAAAAAAACAAAACAAAACAAAAAACCAACAATAACAACAATCCCCAATCCTAGAGTCTAGGGTTTATGTACTAATTCACAGATGAATTATAGATGGAAGACTTCCCTAAACAACACAAACTGAAGGCATCATAGGTACTTTGTGTATTAGAATGCAAACCGCTTGAGGCCAAGACTAATTTTGTTTTTTTCTGTATATTTCCTGGTAAACATATTTTTGTGTATTGGCTCCAGTGCCTGGTACATAGTACTTGATAGACTGTCTTTGTCACTTTCACTGAAGTCATATTTTGATAACACAGTTGTGGAAGTGACCCTGGCCATGGCCAGCCTGCTCCTTCATTTTCCCATCTAGGTGCATTCCTTTGAACTCTATCTTGCCCCTGCTCTGGTTACTTTCCCTCCCACATCTTCCTTCATCTTCTTTTTATGTGCTATCTTCTCTTTTTAGATGATAAGCTTCGTGAGGGCAGAGGTTGTCTTTCTTTTTCATATTCATATTCTCCAGTGCTTAGCACAGTGGCAGGCACATAAGTCAGAACTTTTGTTGTTGTTGATTGGTCATTTTCATTGTGTCTGACTCTTAATGACTCTATTTTGAGGTTTTCTTGACAGAGATACTGGAATGGTTTGTCATTTCCTCCTCCAGCTCATTTTATAGATGAGGAAACTGAGGCAAACAGGGTTAAGTGACTTGTCAAGGGTCACACAGCTAGTATGTATTCGAGGCCAGATTTGAACTTAGGAAGATGAGTCTTCTGGACTCCAGGCCCAGCAGAATATCTACTGAACCACCTAGCTGCCTTGTGTATTATATATACTTCTCTATATGTACATGTTGTGGGTAGTATGTTGCTTTTGTCTTTATATCTCCAGTCTCTAGCAAATAGTAGGTGCTTGACAAGTATTTGTTGATTAATGGGAAGTGGTGCAGGACCTAGAGTCAGGAAGACCTAAGTTCAAATCATGGAAGAGTGGGAATATATTGATTTGTCAAAGGCCTGTAATTTCATCAAGGTGATGTGTAAAATCAGTCACTAATGCAGTCATTATAAAGAGACCCCATATTTTAATCTTGCTTGACCTTGGGGAAGATGGTCCTGAGGGACAGGGCTTAGTGCTAATCCTGTCTCATATTGAATACATGGCCAGAAGCTTCCATAGCATGCTCACTTACCTCATGGCCTCATTTGAAATGTGGGCCAATCAAAATGTTTAGGGAGGAGCTGGAGCTGCACTAACTAATCCCACCTCCTCCTGATCTAGTGATCCAATCAAAATACTTTTGCCCTTACATGGAAGCTGCTTACTGCTGTCTGTAAAAGCAGTCGTTGTTTGGAATCCTGGGGTTGGCCTCAGTGGCCCAGACACCAAGGAGATTCTCCTTTGGTACATTGATAAATTCTTTTTTTAAACTTTCTCTTCCTGAATTTTGCCTTGTTAATCAGGGTGAAGACCTGGAAATGTAGAATTGTCCTTATTATCAGTAAGAATTTCCTCTGCTAGTGCAGACTATAAACCTTGTACAATATTTTGAGAGCTGGCTGGGGCTTAGAGAGGTTAAATGACTTGCTAGTAGTGGAAGCTAGTAAGTGTCAGGGAGATGGGCTTTGAACCCAAGTGATCCAAGTCCAACCCTCTACCTGCTACACCTCCACTGCCTCAATGTGAAGGATTAGTGGGGAAATAAGGCTGCAAAGCCAAGCTGGGGACAGATTAGGGATGGCTTTGAATGCCAAGAGGAATATATGGCTTTGAGGAATATCCCTAGTCCATGGTTACTAGTGATTAATCAAAATTTAAAGAAAGCCCACAAATATTTCCTGGGTGCCTAGAAAGTGCATGGTGGTAGTCATCCTCCAGAATTTATGACTTTATAGCTAGAGTGAAGGCACAGCCTTTACATGTGGAGGAAACCATGGGTATAGGATCAATCTGAGTCTTTGGGCATGAAATTAAACATGATGTATATTGCTTAAGCTTCTCAAGATCAAGCTGCTTTTCTTCCCAGAGGAAAAAAATATTACCTCAGCACTCAGGAAAATGATTCCATCGTCTTCTGTTCTTTTTTTTTCCCCTACTATTTCTCCTTATACCAGCACTTTCCAAAGTAAGTCCTGAAGGCACTTCTCTATCTTTCTCTCAGAATCTGTGTTATTAATCAAGCAACTTCCTAACCTCACTGAAGGAGAGAGAGAGAGAGAGAGAGAGAGAGAGAGAGAGAGAGAGAGAGAGAGAGAGAGAACCCCCCAACCCCCTCCCTTGTAGCTTTGAAATGCAATAGAGTCTCCTGAGTGCCAGCATTTCCAGAGCAATTGATAGATCGGCCTTTTAGCTGGAAGCCAACCAAGAATGTTCTCCCCGTGAGCCTCTGCCAGAATGTATGTTTCCAATTACATTAAAATCTTCTGGAGAGGTTTAATTTGTTTATGAATTGGTAAAATAAAAAAAAAATTAAAATTGGGGAAATAACCCCTGAAATTGCAAGAGGAGACGGTAATGAGTCTGAGCTCAGTGCTCAAAAATAAACGGCACACAAGCAGTCACTCTCAGAGAACGTCCCGGCAGATTTCCCCTACTGCTTTGCTCATTTGGTCCCGGTTTCTTGAATAATTTTTTTATGCTACATTTTTCTCACATTTATTGGCACAGCTTAGGAGTCTGTTGTGACCAAATGGGTCTCTGTGGCCTGGAGGACTGGTGAGCTCAGACTTCGTAGCTCTCAGAAAGGGCGAAAGCCTGGCTTGGGTTTTACAAGGTGATCTGGAAGTCTGTCCTCGGAATTGCCAGTGGCATGTGGTCTTGAGAGTTATGTAAAACAACCATATAAAGAGCCTCAGAGTAGCACGAAACCCTCAGCAATCCTGGTCAGCAGGAAAAATGGTCACACCCCTTCCCCCTTCAGTTTCACTAATGTCCCTCCACCTCTGCACCAAAACCATCTTCTTCAATGACCATGCCCCCTTGCCGATTAAGGTTCTTGATCTCTGATCTTCCTCCTCTCTCTCTCCCAAGCCAAATTCCCATGAAAACCTAACCAATAAGATGTAGAAGAGGAAGAAGAACCTATACTAAATTCCTTTGTGATTTGTGCACCTGATCTTTTTAGACCTTCTCAAAGGCAAGTCTATCTGGAGAGGTTAACACTTGGTCACACGACCAGTTAGTGGCAGAACCATAATCAGAACTCAGATCTCTTGTCTCTCAATCCATTTTTCTTTCTTGTTTGCATAAGCCCGAACTTTGACCTTTAATTTATTTTCTCTGTGTTTTTTTTGTTTTGTTTTGTTTTGTTTTGTTTTGTTTTGTTTTTGCTAAGAAATACAGATCCTGTGACAGGTACACGTAACAGATTTCTTCCCAAACCCTACTTTTCCAACATATTTTTAAAGAAAATTTTGAGACCCACTTTCACACTGAAGTCAATAAGCATCAAGATATTTGTTTACTGGGATTTTTCATAAAATTTTTCTCCTTCACTGGTTGCAACAAATGTTGGTGCATAAGCTGCAGCTATTTCATAATATTCCTCTTGCCTTCACCTCATGAGTACTCCAGGGTTAGATAACTAAGTGTACCATGAAATTGTGCTTGAGCCCAGGATAACAACTCTGCCAACTACTTCTTGGTTCCTCTGGGAGCTATCTTTCCACCGAGCCACAACCTTTTGATGTCTTTTTGTGCCATTTATAGAAATTGGTCGGTTGGTTGTTGTCCTTTGTTATCAAAGAGGATCGAAATGACAACTATGTTGGGGTCGACGTACAGCGTGTCCAACTGTGGCTGATCAGACCTATATAAGCTCAGATGACTCTATAACAGGTCAGGTACAAATAGTCCACATGAACATTTGGAGTGGAGATGACTCTAAATTAATGCATCTCACATTTCTTTTGAGCTACTGAAATTCTGTTTTGCTCATAGAGCACGGCACTTCTTTGAAGCAGGCGCGCCATGCTGGGTGGAGCTGTGCCAGTGTCTCCCATGTCTCATAATCAATTCCAAGTTCTTCAGACAGACTTTGAGAGTATCCTTGCATCACTTCTACTGACCTCCCTGTGAGTGCTTGTTAATGATAGAGAATAATTTTGCATTTGGTAGATAAGTTCACTTACATTGGCAGTCATTGTTAGTGTTTGTCCTTCATTCGAGAAGAGGACCAGGACATCAAGAAGGTGATTTCATGACTTGCTAGTGAATTGGATTTAAGTGAAGGAGGGCTATGCAAAGTCACCAGCCTTACTTTCCAGAGCCATCTGGGTCCAGTGGCAAGATATATATCAGGATGACTGGAGATGGCCCTGGATGCAGTGAGAGACATTGGCCTTTTTAAGCTAAGGCCTTTCCAGGTCTCAGTTTTTCTGAGGCAATGCCTATTCAGTAATAAAGACTAGGCAAGAAATGAGGCAAAGAATGGCCTCTTTCACCTAGTTAAAAAAAATCAGTCTCAGAGGGGAAGACCCTCAGGGTTTCTGGTCAAAACAGAAACAGTTGCTCACTCTGAGCAATATGCTTGCTCTGAGACATCAGAGCCCAAATAATGACCAAGTGAGGGTTACTCTGGGACCCATTGTTGGCCAATCAATGAGAGCCTGAGTGATATGGGTTTAAGGCACAGTCCTTAAAAAAGAAGCATATTCTGTAAACTCCAAGATAACTTTCAAGGTTTCAGTGATCAAAATGTATATTACTTTAGGTAGAGCACCCACAGGTAAGGGTATGATTACCTATGTGGACAGAGGGAGAGGAAGGAAGGAAGGAAAGAAAAAAGGAAGGAGGGAAGGAAGGAAGGAAGGAAGGAAAGAAGGAAGGAAGGAAGGGAAGGAGGGAGGGAGGGAGGAAGGAAGGAAGGGAGGGAGGAAGGAAGGAAGGGAGGGAGGAAGGAAGGAAAGAAGGGAGGGAGGAAGGGAGGAAAGAAGGAAGGGAGGGAGGAAGGAAGGAAAGAAGGGAGGAAGGAAGGAAGGGAGGGAGGGAGGAAGGAAGGAAGGAAGGAAGGAAGGAAGGAAGGAAGGAAGGAAGGAAGGAAGGAAGGAAGGAAGGAAGGAAGGAAGGAAAGAAGAAGCTGCATTGCCCAAATGGAATTGATCAGTTGGATCCCCAGTGGGGCAGCTGTTACTACTCACAGATTATTGTTTGTCCTTTGAAAGAGAGGAAGATGATGTCATGACTTGCACGTGAATTGGATTTCAGTGAGGCGGGACTGTGCAAAGTCACCAGCCTCACTCTCTCCTCCAGAGCCACCTGGGTCCAGTGCCAAGATATAGATCAGGATGACTTTCTAGAGAGGTACACACAGATGACAATGTTGACACACACATTGCCAGGGTTAGTTCAGGGTTTGGGAGATTCAGAAGGAAAGTGTGGGAGAGAAGAAGTATTAGACTGACTACTCTGTCTACAAAGCCCTTGTGCTGACTTCATTGTTGTATGCCTGTGAAACCTGGACAGTCTACCAGCATCATGCCAGGAAACTGAATCGCTTCCATTTGAATTGTCTTAGGGAGATTCTGATATTACCTGTTTCAACAATCTGGCTAGCAGGTGTTGAGGGGGTAAAAGACCAACACAAGCCCAACAGCAAGCACGCTACCAGCACGCTGCAAAAGCCCAGATTCTTTTGATCTGCTTTACTAAGGAAAGCAACATTAAGGGGTTAACAAGCTTACTTTAATTCAGCATACAAATACCATTCACTTGGTTCAGGGGAAAAAGCCAGCACCCTGAACTTCAGAGCAAAATACAAATTACAAACAACAACAGACAGACCAAATACAATTCATAGTTACCAACATCTAAGTTCAGCCCGGGAGCTCATAAAAAGGGCTGGCCCAGAGTCACGCAAGCTACCATGGCTGTGGGTAAGAGCTCCAAAAAAGAGGAAGCCAACCCCTGGTTTTATGTCTTTTTCAGGGTCACACATGCCACTCACCCACGTGACCTAAAATCGTCACAAAGAGGCAATTTAAACCCATGTGGTTTAAAAGTCTCTGATGTCTCAAACATGTCACTCAGACTCATGTGTAAACTAGGCCCTCCCCTGAGGCAAGGAGGTCACCAAGGACTCTCAATCTAATCAAGGAAACAAAGGCCAGACTCTTCAATGGCACTTGGTTGAATTGAGTGCTAAGAGTCCATTTTGTTTACCAACACATCACCTGGCAAAATAAGGTACCAGACACTGAGGTCCTTCTCGAGTTGAACTGCCAAACATTCAAACTCTATTGCAGACAGCATAATTCAGATGGGCTGGCCACATCTGGAATGCCAAATGTAGATTTGCCTAAGACTAGAGATAATGGTGATATGAATGTGATTCTGTACCCTTAGCAGTGCATCAACATCTGTCTTGGGTAACACTACATGCATAGCTCATAGTTTCATTAAGCTAAGTCCCTCCACCACCATAGGGCAATGATCCAGGAGGGGAAATGTTTCAGTCATACCCAACTCTTCATGACCCCTTTTGGGATTTTCTTGGTAAAGGTATTGGAATGCTTTGCCCTTTCCTTTTCCTGCTCATTTTACAGATGAGGAAACTGAAGCAAACAGGGTTAAGTGACTTGCCCAGGGTCACACAGTTAGTTGGTGGATGAGGCCAGATTTGAACTCAGTTCTTCCTGACTCCAGGCGTGGTTATCTATTCACTGTCCTCCCTTCCCCATTCAGGATTAAATGACTTACCCAGGGTCATACAGCTAGTAAGTGTCTGAGGCCAAATTTGAATTCAGAAAGAAGAGTCATCCTGACTCTAGGCCCAGCCCCCTACCTGCTTCACCACCTATTATTTTGCAGTCATTGTTGCAACCACCAGAGTGAGAAGACTCAAGAGATAGGACAGCTACTTCCAAGTATCTAAAGGGCTGTCCCAAATTAGATTTGTTTTGCCTGGCCCTTGAGGATAGAAATGAGAGCAGTATTTGGAAATATCAAAGAGGGCAACTTTGACTTGATAAAAGAAAAAACAAACTCGGGCTGGGAATGATGGCCTATGCCTACAATTTCTGCTATTGGAGGAGGCTGTCTTATAGATCGTTTGAGCTGAGAAGTTCTGAGCTCTAGTGCAGTGCACTCTCTGGGGCCAATACGGTGAGCTTTCAGGAGTAGGGGACTAACAAGCTGTCTAAGGAGGGGTAAGCCAGCCCAGGTTAGAAATGGTGCAGGTTAAAGTTCCCATGTTAATCATTGTTGTTGTCAGGCCCAGGAGCAGCCACTGCACTTCCAGCCTGGGCAAGATAAAGAGACCCAGTTTCAAAAAACAGAACACAACAAAACAAAAAAACTTTGCTAACAATTTGGAGCTATCCTAAAGTGGAATATATTACTTTAGGAGGAGATAGTGGGTTCTTTCTTCTTCACTATAGATCTTATGATAAAGTCTGGAAATATATTAATCGAATATGTCATGGAGGGAATTTTTGTTCAGGCTTGGGTTAGGGGAGACAGATAATAGAAGAGATTGAGGACAGAGAAGTAACAGAACTTTCTAGCAAGTCATTGGATGAACGGAAGAAGTGAGGGAAAGAAATTTTTAATTCCCCTCAGTCAAAAAGTGTTCTTGGGTATTGGTACTAAGGCGCATGGGAGATTGCAACTAGAATAGCCCTGAGATATCAGGACTGACAAGCTTAATTAATCAGTTGCCACTCAGTAGAAACAGCCCTGGTTCTGGAGTCAGAGAACCTTGATTCAAAGCCTACCTCTGATGATTACTACCTATGTGGTCTTTGGCAGGTCATTTAACCACTTTGGGCCTCAGTTTCCTCATCTCTTAACTTAATGACCTCCCAGGTTCCTTCCAGCTTTATCTATGATCTTATTATCCCATGGCTGCTAAGTTTGTATTTCCTGAGTATCCAATCCACTGCAATTAAGCAAGCATTGAACTGTTCATGTAGGATCTCAATCTAAAGTGCCAAAGGCACTAGAATTGGAGTCAAAGAACTTGGGTTTGAGTCCCACCTGTGCTACTTTCCACCTCTATAATCTTGGAGAAATTTCCTTTCCGGTCCTCAGTTTCCACATTTGTACAATGAGGAGGTTGTCCTCTAAGTCTCTAAATCTATGATCCTATTGGCCCCCTCTAGCTCAAAGTCCTGTAGTCTCTAAAGAGGAGGACCAAGAATGCTTCCTGCATTCCCAGCATTCTGCTGATGGTACAGCAGCGAGTAAATGGGTGGTAGAGTAGCCAGAATGCCCTGGGAAGGGGATTAGGAACAGGTTACAATGGATAGATTTTACAAGATTTTTATCATGTCATCATGTATTCTGTAAGATGTAAAGCTAGGCCCACTGATAAATTCCTGCATATACTTCCATACGCTTTTATGACAAAGACCCTATTATAAGGTTATCCAGGGGAAACAAATACTAGGCTGTGAAAACACACTGAGACAAGAATATCAGAGTTCACATCACAGGTAATACATTTTTTTACATTAAGAAAGAAAAAAATATAGGCACCCTAAAAGGGAAATTTTACAAGGTAATTTCTTTTTCTCCACCTGTGTTACTATGGACAAGTAAGACACTTCACTTCTGGGGTCTCAGTTTCCCATCTGTAAAATGAATAGGTAAGACTATATGACCTCTCAGGTCCCTTCCACCTCTAAATCTAATGCCATCCATCATGATCTTGTGAAATGAGAATTAAACTAGATTAAAATTAAGCTCAGGGAAAAGGCCAATTGCATCCTGTCCCATTCCCCATCCCCAACTCCATCCCTGCAAAAGCATAACCAGATAACACAGACAGGCCTTGGTTTGAAAATTTTAATTCTCTTCATTTAAGTATACACAAAACCATTGCAATCTGTTTCATGTGGAAGGAAATGGCATGAGAAGATTAATGAATTGATTCTTTTGGTCTATTAGTATTTACTTTGCATTTCTAGTGTAGAGTAATTTAAAACTAATGTCTGCCACATTGATGGCTGAGTGCAGGGAATCACAATTTCTTTGCTTTTTAATTTTCTTTCTGAATAAATGGATTTAAAAAACCCAACAAAGTCACACTGGGGCCATCTTCCACTCCAGGTCTCTTTTCCCTTTCCCCAGAGGAAATGTGTAGAATTTCACAAAGCCAGATGCCACAGAAGTTGGGCCTTTGCAATAGCTTGGGTGGGGGGAAGAGAGAGAGGGAGGCAGGAGCGGGAAAAGGTGTGCTGGGCCAAGGTGCACATTTGACATTCCAGGAAAAATAGGAAAAAATTTACACACACAAAAAGAGTCCAATGGACAAAACCCTGCCCACAGACACATAATGAAAAACACCAGATGTGAAAGTGGTCAGGCTGGCATTTTCCTGGCCAAATGTGTTGGACTGCAGAGCAGATCTGGCCAACTATGCAGTGACCAACAAGGCTCTTAGAAAACCAAAGAAAGGGTGGGGGGTGAGAGGGAAAGAGTGAACTTTACTCTCATCAGATTTGGCTTAAGGAGGGAATAATGTATGCACTCAATTGGGTATGAAAATCTATCTTACCCTCCAGGAAAGTAACGGAGAAGAGGATAAGGAGAGGGGGGATGATAGAAGAGAGGGCAGATTGGGGGAGGAGGTAATCAGAAGCAAACACTTTTGAAGAGGGACAGGGTCAAAGGAGAGAATAGAATAAATGGGGGGTGGGATGGGATAGAGGTAAATATAGTTAGTCTTTCACAACATGACTACTATGGAAGTGTTTTGCATGACTATGCATGTATATCTTATATAGAATTGCTTGCCTTCTCAATGAGGGTGGGTGGGGAGGGAGAAAGGGAGAAAATGAGGAATTCAAAGTTTTTAAAAAGAATGTTAAAAATTTTTTGTACATGCAACTGGGAAATGAGATATACAGGCAATGGGGTATAGAAATCTGTCTTGCCCTGCAGGAAAATAGAAGGGAAGGGAATAAGAGAAAGGGGATGGGTGATAGAAGGGAAGGAAGATTGGGGAAGGGGTAATCAGAATGCACTCAATCTTGGGTGGGGGGAGGGGAGAGATGGGGAGAAAATTTGGAACTCAAAATCTTGTGAAAGTGTATGTTGAAAAACTAAAAAAAATTAATTAAATAAAAAAAGGAAAGGAAAGGAAAACCAGCTTCACCATGGGGCTATGAATCGGCTGACCACATGTGAATGAGCTCAGCAAAGACACTGCTCCTTGAACAATAGGATTTCAAGGGTGCTAGGAATGCCTCCTGTCTCTTTCTGAACTCTTCCTTCACTTTCTCACTGATGCCTCAATCTAACTTAACAAGGAATAAATGCTGCCCTTCTATAATTAGAGATTTGGTTTAAATTCTTCAATACTAATATCCATGGAGATTTGCACTCAGGTAGAAGCATCTGAGGCCCCTGTATGGCACAGTCCATTAAGGGGCTGGCCTTGGAGTCAGGGGGACTTGGATTCAAATGCTACCTCTAATACTTACTATTTGTATAAACATGAGCAAGATGGTAACCTGCTGGTCATCTGGCCAGAGGTGCTAGCAAAACACCCGTGTGCTGCTTGAACTGGATCAAAATGTAATTGGGATATGTTAAACAAAATAAACAAAAATAAAATACAATATAGATAATATTAATTTCTGAGTCAATATATCAACTGGAGGGACCTGTTTCTATTTGAGTTTGATTCCACTGATCTAAGAGATTCTTGAGGTTATAGAGGATTTGCCTTCTGATGAAACCACAGGTCCCAACCAAAACCAAATCTTTTGGATCTTTTTGGGGGAGGGGAGGGGAGAAAGCAAATAGGGGTAAGTGACTTGCCCAAGGTCACACAGCTAGTTAAGTGTGTCAAGTGTCTGAGGCCGCATTTAAACTCAGGTCCTCCTGACTCCAGGGCCTGCACTCTACTGCCCAGCTGCCCCCAGCAGATCCTTTCTAGAGAGAGCTGAGAGGGAAGTAGGAATGGGCACTCGCTGAGTATGTGTAAAGATCCAGAGAGGGGATGTTATAGAGGGCTTGCGGGAGCCAAAGACACACTTCTTGGTATAAATGCACTTATTCATTCACTCATTCAAAAAACATTATGTGTGAATCTGCTCTGAAGAACCTCCCAGGGGTTGTTTCACTCTTGTGACCCTGATTATTAAATGTTCCATGTTTGCATTTGTACCTCAGAAACCAATAAATGCCACAAATCAGGGCTTGACTTATTGGTAGCAAAGGCTGTCCCCGATACATAGAACAATGTTTGTTGCACGAATGAATTTATCCTCTTGTCTCCAGAAATCATCTCAAGAAGGTGGCTCTCTATCCACCAAAAGAGAATCCATACGGCTTTTTGGTGTATAATAATAGCTCATGTTTATTATTGTTGTTGTTTAGTTGTTCGGTCATGTCTGACTCTGTGATTCTGTGGACCATACTTTCCATGGAGTTTGCTTGGTAAAGATACTGTGATGGTTTGTCATTTCCTTCTCCAGTGGATTAAGGCAAAGAGGTTAAGTGACTTGCCAAGGGTCATACACTTAGTAAGTGTCTAAGGCCAGACTTGAATTAAGGTCTTCTTTTCTCCAGGCCCAGTGCTCTACTCACTGAGCCATCTAGTGCTCATGCTTATATAGTGTTCAAAGTTTACAAAATGCTTTTCACTCAACATTCCCGTGAGATGGACAAGGCAAATATCATTACCCTCATTTTAGAAATTACGAAAGAGGACTAGCTAAATAAAGTGACTTGCCCAGGGTCACCCAAATTAGAACTGTCAGAACTAGGACTTCTAACGACGTCCTCTGATGCCTTGTCCTGCCCTCTTTCCACTACACCATGAGAGCTGTCACACAACTTTTACAGTTATTTTTAATGTTTGACCTAAATCTCACTTGTTGCATCTAAAAACCATTCCCTCCTCTTTATCAGGGAAGTAGGACATGTGTCATCAGTGCAGGCCCCCTGCCCTGTACAGATCTGTCCAGGCTTTCTCTTCCTGGGCAGTTTTTGTCCTTGCCCTAGGCAGGCAGTCCACCCAATGTCCTGGAGGCATTCCTCTGCACCTCCTGACACTCTGTGCACACCAGTGGAACACATGGTATTTAATATTTATCTCCACTACTTGACCAGTGCCCCTTATATCCTGATGATAAATTTATTTAATGATATCATTTAAGCTGCTTCTCCTGTGCAATTCATCACTGGTAATCAGAGCCAGAACAGGAACACAATGGCTTCGCCCCATAGGGTGGAGTGGGGTAGGGTGGAGTGGGGTAGGGTGGAGAGAGTTCTACTCTACCACCATTGTGCCAGGCAGCATGAAGCTAACAGGGGATACGCTAACAAGAAAACTTCCATAGACAAGAAGCGCACCCTCCTGAATGTCCTTGCCTTAGAGGATAGGAACTGTGGGGAGCTATTCACCCCCAGGATCCTGTTGACATTACATCCTTCTCCCAGCCTACCTTCTCCCACTAGTTCAACCTTACTGATCTAAGGAGGACTGCCCATGTGGCACCTGGGCTGGGGTCTTTCACCATATAGGACACTCGGGATCACAGATTTAAAGTTACAAAGGTCCTTAGGGGGCATCCAGTTCAAGCCCTTCATTTCACAAATGAGGAAACAGAGACAACACAAAGATTAAGTGATTTGCCTAGTGAGTTGTCAGGGGCATGACTTGAACCCAGATCTCTAAGTCCATCGCTCTATCCACTAAACCACATGCATCTCTAATCATTGGTACAAACAGTAGGGATGGCAAAAAGTGCTGGTTTCTGTTTCTCCTGACTTCCTATCTGAATTTTCCCCAGATGCTGGAATTCCTAGTTATGATGCTCTCAGTGATATGTTCCAGCTTATTCATACCCATCACGTGGATGCACCACAACCTTCATCCTTCAGATGCTATGACATTCCACAACTTGAATCCATTTAGAATCACCACCAGCATATTGATGGGTCATCATTTTAGAGAGAAGCTTAGGGTCATTAAAAGCACTGTACAACCTTCCAGGGGAAATCTGGTATGCTCTCCTCTGCATACATTTAAATAAAGTTTTACTAAAATCTTGGCCATCCACACTTTTTCCCATTACTGCCACACATGCACCTCAAAAAAAAAGCCCTCATACTTCCCTTCCTTTAAGCTGAGCAGATCTTGCTGCCTTCAAACCCATTACACAGCCTGAAAACTGTTCAATTAGTCATTCACACAATAAACATTTATCAAATGCTTACTAATTGGTTGATATGTGCAGAATGCTGTGCTAAGCAAACTGGAAAATAATTCGTTTCTTTAAGGATTTACATTCTACTAGGTGGGGTGGGGTGGAGGACCCAGTCTACACAGAGATAAATCTGTACAAGGAGACTTGGGGGGTAGGGGGACAGTCAGGAAAGGCTGTGTACATCTGCTCTTCCCCTCCCTACATACCCCTCTCCCCTTCAAAGTAGGACAGCTCCTGGATGACTACTTTCTATCTTTCTCCCACTTACTCTCAACTTATTTACTTATTTAATTTTAATTTTTTTTATTCTGAATCTGAAAAACATCAATAAATATGACCATTTTAATACATTTTAAAAAACAGAAAAAGAGAATTATATATGAAGACTCCTGGCTTCATTATATACGGTTTATTTTTTTAAAGTATATAATAAATGCAATACATTAGTTCCAAAGCTATCCTGCTTATCTGTTATTTCCTTCTGAACTTCCACTCTTCTGTGCATCAAAAAAAAATGCTTTATTGACATTCTTTGCTTTGGCATCACTATCACTAATCCCTCTTTCCAGTCTATTTCTCTTCCCTCCTCCCCAGGCCATCAAATCTGTTTTAATAAGTTACCATAGACAAGCAAACACATCCACATATTGGCCAGGTTTGAAAATAGATTTCTCATTCTGCACCTCTAGTTCACCTCTCCGTAAAGAGGTGGGAAGCATTTTTCATCATTGGTCTTCTAGAGTCACTTTTCATCAGAGTTCTTAAGACTTCCAAAGTAGTTTTTCTTAATAATGGTGCAATGTGTGTATGTGTGCGTGCGTGTGTGTGCATGCGTGAGTGTGTGTGTGTGTGTGTGTATGTGTATGTGTGTGTGTGTGTGTGTGTGTGTGTGTGTGTGTGTGTATTTGGTTCTGTTCACTTCACCCTGCATTGGGTCATAAAAGTATTCCCAAGTTTCTCTGAATTGGTCCCTTTTCCTTTTCTTATGGCTCAATAATATTTCATTTTATTCAGAAACCATAATTTGTTCAGACTTTCCTCAATTTGTCGGTACCTCTTTAGTTTCTAATTCTTTGCTACAACAAAAAAGTGCTGCTATGAATACTATGAATACTTTTTTTTTCTCTTTGTGGTATAGGCCTAGTAGTAATATCATTGGGTCAAAGAATGTGACAGTTACAGTGACTCTGTGGGTGTAGTTACAAATTTCTTTTCAGAACAGATGGACCAATTCACTGTTCCACTAATTGTACAATGGTGTATCTAACCTATACCTTTCCCAACAATTGTCATCTCCCCTTTTTTATGTCATTTTTGCCAATCTGATGCATTGTGAAGAGGAAGCTCAGTTATTTTAATTTGCATTTCTTTTATTAATGATTAAAATTAGGGATCACTTTATTAGTGATTCAGATAATTTTTTTCACATTTGTTTGACAGTTTGTTTTTCTTATTTTGAGAACTGCTTGTTCATATTCTTTAAACATGCATCTATTGGGGTATTGCTCTTATTTATAAATATTTAAATCAATTCCCTATATACCCTGAATATCAGAACATTATTAGAAAAACTTGCTTCAAATACCACCCCCAACTGTTTCCTTTTTGATTTTGTTTCTTTTTGTTTGTTCAAAAGTGTTTCAATTGTATGTATATAATCAAAATTTTCCATTTTAACTCCTGTGATATTTTCTGTCCCTTGTTTGGTCAAGAACTCTTCCCATAGCTGTGTAAACTAGTCATTCCTTCTCCTGTTCCTTGGGAAAATGTGGATGTAGTGATAGCCTAAAATCAGAAAGACCTAAGTTCAAATCCAGCCTCAGACAATTACTAGCTGTGAGACCTAATGCAACTCACTTTACCTCTTCAGTCTCTTCAACTTTTACAGTTGAGGATAATAAGAACATATACCTTGCAGGTGTTATGAAGATCAAGAGATGCTATGTATACAACAAAACAAAACAAAATAACAACTAAAACCTTTTAGCATAGTGCCTGCACATACTAGGCATTATCCAAATGCTTATTCCCTTCACCTCTCATTTTTTTTTATGATATGAACTTTTATATTCTCTATTAACAAACATCTTCTGCCTTCTCTAGTACCCGAACCTAAAATTCTGTCTCCCAACTCCTTCCCTTCCCTCCAGCATTGAAACAACTGAAAAAAATTCCCATGGAAGCAGGATAATTAACAGGTGGAGAGTACTTCTGGTAAGCTCAGTGTTCACATCCCAGCTTTACTATTTACTGTATGAGCTTGGATAAGTCACTTAACTTCCCCGGGTCTTACTTTCTTCATCTAGAAAATGAGAGAGATTTGGATTGGACATTCCTTCTACTTCTCTATCTGGGATCTTATGATCTATCCACTTTTATGAATCCTTTCCTTAACACTTAAAGACAATGTTTTTATGCAGAGGCAGATAGAGAGTACTGGGCTTGGAGTCAGGAAGACTGAGTTCAAATCTTGCTGCAGACACTTATTAGCTGCGTGATTCGAGGAAGTCACTCGGTCTCTGGTTGCCTCAACTATAAAATGGGGATAATAACCCACCTACCTTGTAGAATTTTTATGAAGCTCAAGTGAGATAATATTTATAAAATGCTAAGCACAGTGACTGGCACGTGGGAAACAGTATATAAATGCTTACTCCTTCCTTCCCACAAACATGTACAATCTCTCTTCTTTCATTTTCTCCTTCTTCCCCTCTCTTTCTCTGGCATACTCTCACATATATACATATATACATACATACAACATACATATATACATACACCCACTCTATGCATTAACTTTCATGACTGCCGCTTCACTCACCACCTTGTGAAATATTCTTTGTCATGTTGCTTGCCTGTGATATATGTACATGCTTTCTTTCTTTATGCCATTCTGTATGGGTTTAATGTTTGTGCAGCTGTTTATACAGAAGAAGCTCATTATGATGAGGTGTGTGTGTGTGTCTAACAGATGTTTTATAGACTTTACATACTATATTAAGAGGAGTATGCTAATATATCACTGTAGGAATGATTTGCTTAAAGCAAACATACTCCAGAAAATATGAATTTATAAACTGACAAAAGGAAAAGAGGAAAGTCATATTCCAAAAATATTTTTTTGTTTTAGAAAAGGACTCATGATAGGGTTTTTCTGGACAATGATCTACGTTCCCTCTACTCTTAAAATATTTGTTTATGGATCATTACTTCACAAAAGTAATGGGGGGGGAAGGAATAAAAAAAGGAAAAAAGAAATTTACATGATAGCTTTATCATATTTTAAAGAAACAGCAAGTTGTACATAGCAAATTTGTAGTTTTATGTGCAGTCATTTTTTTAATTATACTATATTATGGAAATGCTTGTTTTATTCCATAAATTAAAGATAAAATAAATTAAGAATAAATTTAAAAAGTAATAGAAAGAAAAATTGAAAGTTAAACATTAGGAGCCACCAAGACAAATATTCATTTTTGAATCTTTCATCAATTCCAAAACTCCACTGGAAACTCTGAAATGTGTGCATGAGAATATAGGATTTGATTCCCAAATCATTTCGTTTACTACTTTTGGTCAAAAGAAGTTTCAGAAAGAAATGTAAATTTTCCAAAATTCAAAGATCACTTCAAATCACTGAGTAGTAGGAATTTTTTTTAAAATTCTCAACCAAGAAAATTCGCAAAGAAGACTAAAGACAGAAATAATCAATGTTAGACGCACCAGGAATATAGGCGTCCTAATACATTCATGGTGAAACTGTGATTTACTCCAATTATTCTGGAGAAAAATTTGAATTACGGGAAATTATCAGTCACTAGAGGCAGCTAGAATGCTAAACTTGGAGTCAGGAAGACTTGAGTTCAAATCGGGCCTCAGATACTTTCTAGCTGTGTAACCCTGGGCAAGGCATTTAGCCTCTGTTTCCCTTAATCCACTGGAGAAGGCAATGGCAAATCGCTCCAGTATCTTTGCCAAGAAAATCCCATAGACGGTATTGGTGTGATATGGTATACAGGGTCATGAAGAGTTGGACATGAATGAACAACAACAATCAGTCACTAAATTTATTATATAGTATCCCTTCTATCATCTCCACTCTCACTTATCTTCACTCTCTTCCTTTCTACTGGCTGCTTCTCTGCTACCTAAAAACATGGCGGCATCTCTTCCAATGGAAACAAAACTTCCCTTCATCTGTCCATCCCCACTGGCTATCCTTCTATATCTCTCCTCTCTTTTGTGTTTAATATCTCTAAGGAGGCCATCTGCAATTAGTACCTAAACTTCCTTTCTTCTCACTCTCTTCTTAAGTCTTTGCAATTTGGCTTCCAGCTTCATCATTCAACTGAGACCACTCTCCCCAATATTATCAATGATCTTCCCATTGCCAAATCTATTGGCCTTTCCTCACTTCTCCTTCTTGACCTTTGTGCAGCCCTTGATGCTACAGATCAGCCTCTTCTCCTTGACATGCTCTTCTCTTCCATTCAGGTTTGAGACACTATTCTGGTTCTCCTCTTTCCAGTCTGACTGACATGGTGATGGGAGAGTCCAAAAGATGGTGACAAGCCTTAATCCTCTTTGTTTGGAAATGTGGAATAAAACTAGAAAGAAGAGAGTGGGATAGTGGGAATAAAACTGGTCTTGGAGTGACAAGACCTAGACTTGAGTGTCAACTTGGGCACTTTACTAGCTGCATCATGTTGAACTATGTTATGTTGTTACTAGCTGTGTTGTGTTGAACATTTAATTAATATTTAATTAACCCCTGAGCCTCAATTTCCTCAACTGTAAAATGGGGATAATAATACTGGTGCTACCGACCTCACAGAGGTGTTTGAAAAAAGAGCTTGGTAAACCTTAAAACAGAGATATAAAACAGAGCCCACACTGCTTTCTATAACTCCCTGAACCAGATTAAAATATAACTGGGTTATAGTTAACAAAATAAAATACATTAAGATATAGATATTATTATATTTTAAAACTAAGTCAATAAGTGGCCCACAAGGATCCTTATAAATGGATTAATAGTCTCCATTTCTATTTGAGGTTGACTCCATCTCTGTAAAGCACTATACATCTATCTAGAATACATGTTGGAGTGAGATTGTGGAGCGTCTTAAATTCCAGGCGATGAAATTTTATACTTATCGAGGAGGTAACGTGGAGCCATGTGTGGTTCTTACATAGGAGAGTCATGTAATCAAAGTAGTATATTAGAAAGATTGTTTTTGTGGTAACGTGAAAGATGGATCAGAAGGGGGAAATTCAACTCAATTCATTCAATTCAGTTCAGCTATCTTTTCTTAAACACCTATTATGTTCCAGGTACTGTGCTAGGCATTGAGACTGCAAAGAAAAAAAATGAAGTCAGATTCTTCGTTGGGGGTAGAGGAGATTGTGAAACAACATATATTGTTGTTCAGTCATTTCAGACTCTCTATGACCCCATTTAGGGTTTTCGTGGCAAAGATACTAGAATGGTTTGCCATTCCTTCTTCAGCTCATTTTACAGATGAGGAAATTAAGGTAAACAGAGTTAAGTAACTTGCCAAGGGCCATGTGGCTAATGTGTCTGAGGCTAGATTTGAACTCATGAAGACAAGTCTGCCTGATTCTAGGCCCAGATCACTATCCACTGAGCCATTTAGGTGCTCCGACAACATATATACTAATAAAGAAATACAACATATGTAAAACAAACACAACTAGAGGAGCTGGACCTCTAACAATTCTTTGGGATGAGGAAAATCTTTATGTTGGAGAAGGAGTTTGAACTTGGGCTTGAAGGGACCTAGGGATTCCAAGAGGTGGAGATGAGGAGGGAGAGCATTCTAGGCATGGGGGACAACCCAAGCAACATCACAGAGATGAGAATACAAGAATGTCATTGAGAGAGAGATTGTCTGGAATGTAGAGAGGATGAGGAGGAGTAATATGAAATCGGTCTAGAAAGATGGGCTGGAGCTAGGACATTCAGAGCTTTAAAGCCCCAACAGAAGAGTATATTGTATTCTAGAGGCAACTGGGAGCCACTAGAGACTCTTAAGCACATGAGTGACATGATTAGACCTGCGTTTTAGTAATACTGATCGGGCAGATGTGTAGACAATGTGTTGGCTAGGGGAGAGACTGGAGGCAGGCATAGGAATTAAGAGGCAATAGCCCAATTGAGATGTAATTGGGGCCTCAAATGAGGCAGCTACCTTTTAAGTGGAGAAGGGAGGATGGATATGAGAGGTGCTGTGGAAATACAATCAATAAGACTTGGAATCTGATTGACTGATAAGAGAGGGAGAGGGAAGAGTAAGGTATAATTCTGATGTTGTCAACCTGGGTGACTGGAAGGATGGTGGTTCCCATATCAGTAACAGAGAAACTAGGAAGAAGGGTGGATTTGGGGAGAAAGATACTCAGTTCTCTTTTAGGTATATTGAAGATGAAGAAGTCTAGTAGGGACATGATGATGGGGGTTAGATATATGGATTTAGCAGTCATCAGCATAAAGATGATAAGTGAGCCCCTGGAAGCTAATCAGATCACCAAGAAAGAAAGAGTGGAAAGAAAAAATTTTGAGATCACTGGGAATTGGGGGAAGAGATTCGAAGTCATGGGAATAAAAGGGGTCAAAGAAACATTTAAACATTGTGGAAATAGAATTAACAGGACTTGACAACTGACTGAATATGAGCGGTTAGGAAGAGAGGAAGGTCAAAGATTTGAATCCGAGGTGGTATTTAGCTTGGGTAACTGTGCTTTGCCATGTAATAAACTCTCATGGCTCGTTCCAGGATGTACCACTGTGGATTGACCCGACTGGGCCCATGTTGGCCACATCCTCCCATTTACCGTTTTATAGCTAGTATGTGACAGAGACAAGACTGAAGCCCAGGTACTCTTGCTTCCAAGGCTGGTCCTCTACCCAACTGGCCACGCTGCCTCTGAAATTTACATAGTGTTTTAAAGCTTACATAACACTCTGTGTGTGTGTGTGTGTGTGTGTGTGTGTGTGTGTGTGTGTGTGTAACCTCTTTTATGGTATAGGTACTACAGTTATCACCCTCCTTTTACACATGAAGAAACTGAGGCTTGCAGGAGGGTTTCAAGTGACTTGCCCATGGCCATATAGCTTGTGTAAATGGAAATAGTAAGATGTAACCCAGGTCAGCCTGACTTTAAGCCTAGCCCTCTGCCCAATATTCTACTGCCTCTCTATTGGGCCTTACTTCATCACAGCTGTAGAACACTGAGCCAATGAATCATGCATAGGCAGCAGGAGTTCTGGGATTAGGAGAAACCCACAATTAATTTGGCAGAGACAAGGAACTCCTTCTTACACCTCTCTACATTAGTCCCTCCAGATTTGTCTTTAAAGGGAAAGTGAGAAATCCTGAACTGATCACAGCTGTTAGGAATATGGCAATTAAACATAAACAGAGAAACAATAATTTCTGTGACAAAGAAGCCGTTGGGTTTCAGGATACTTAAAATTAGTTACCAATGATCCCCATACCCTCAGAATTGAGGACTTGTGCCAATGTCCCATCTTCACCCAAAGCAGTGCCTAGGAGACTCCAGTTGGCTCAGCCTCATTTACATTTATTTTTTTTAAAAAAATGTTCATACAGCATCTGTGGCCTTGTTTCTAAGGTCATTCAATCTATACACATTTATTAAGACCTATGTGCCAGGTATTGTGCTAAGCATGGAGAATATAACCGTGAAAAAGACAGATGGATTGTCGCTTGCCTTCAAGGGGGCTTACAGGCTCACTAGGGAAGATAATACACAAGAGAAAGCTGAAAGGGAGGGGGAAAGAGAAAGGGAAGATTCCCTGCACAAGAGCACGATGAAGCTCAAAGGAGTGCAGATGGGTAGGACGGCTGGCCTGGCAGCCCTCCTTAAACAGAGGGTTTGAAAGGAGCTTTCCACTCTACCCTCCATTTAGAGGGATTCCAGGAGCAGAGAGTATTGCTGAAATGTGAGTAGCAGTGTTAAAATGGCAGGATGAGAAGATTCCTGGAGGCTTCATGAAAAAGTCCAAAGGAGTGCAGCCAGGTAAGTGGGGAATGAAGCCATCTAAGGCGAGCCTTTCCATGAGTTCATGCAGTGGGGAGGCAACTGAGATTATATCCCAGTCTCTGTATATGCAATGTCCCAGCCTGGGGTGCATTCTTTCAGTAGGATGGTGGAGTACAAGGTACTAGAGAGACCAGCTGCTAGGAGGGGAGGAATGTACCAAAAACTTTACAAGAACTTTTTAGATTAGTTTTGCACATGAGCTAAGGGCTCTGCTTCCTGCTAACAGCTCTGGCAATTCCCATGGACTAAAATTGACTATGGATTCATGGTCCATTTATGAATGTCCATTCAGAATGGTGCATTGAAGGAATATGTTCTCCATGATTACTCTGTAGGATTCATTTCTATTCCTTAGAATACTGTGATGGCACTCTAACAAACTGGCTACTTGTGTACAATCTCTTCAATTCAGCAAACACTACTGACCATGAACAAATTCTTATATTAGGAAAATTAATGAAGAAAATGGCATAATAGTGTATGCTAACGATGTGAGGTCAGTCTGGAGGGGTAAGTTGGGGAGCCAGGTTGTAGAGTGCCCTAATGCCAGTCTAAGAAGTTTATGTTTTATCCTATAGGTATTAGGGAATCTCTGAAGAGTTTCTTTAACAGATATATTTGGGGTTTTTTAATTTTTAAAAATGTTTTCCAGCTAATAAGTATCCTTTTATTAATCTTTCCTTTCCACTATGCCCACCACCAATTAAGCAAATGTTTTAAAAATTTCTCATACACACATATACATATATACATATATGCACACACATATATTCTAAGTGTGTGTATGTATGTAGGTACAGTCCCCCCAAATCCCACATTAGCTATCTACAAAACTGTTCCTTCTGAACAAATGTTTTGGAGACTCTTCTACCTTGACCTGCAATGTTAGATATTAATTTATATGACTCTTTTCCCCTTCTAAGTAAGCCCAGAAAACACTTTTTTTTTCCCTGCTTAGAGTTTTGGGAAAGAAAGACAAAAGGGGAAGTGGGAATTGGGCACTGAGGCAAGGAGCCAGAGTCTCATTGGAGATTGAGCATGGCAATTCTCTGAACTAACTCAAGGAGCTAAGTTGGCTCCAGTTCCCAGAAAAACTCAGGGATCAGGGAAGTTTAGTGAGAAGAGAAAGGTAAGAGCTCTGGGGATGAGAGGTAGAAGAGGCCTGCACAGCTTTCCAGATGAGCAGCTGATATGTGGTAAGCTGTGCGCCACTCCCCGAAGCCTATGTGCCAGGGTTACATCGGTCATTCTTTATATTCTTCGAAGTCTGAATGCCACTGACGGTAGAGTTTTTTTTTTTTTTAAAGTGCTGGATTTGGAGTCAGAGGAGAGGATGTGTTTGGTAGAAGTTCTGGTTCTACTTGCTGCTGTGTGACATGGGTGGGTCATTTAGCTCCTCTAGATCTCAGTTTCCTCACATGTAAAATGAGAGGCTTGGACTAGATAATCTCTAAATCCTATTCTGTGATCTCACCTACATACTAGATTTTGTTTTGCCTTTTTTTGGGCGTAAATTTGTATTGATAACTTTTGTTTTTATGCAACCTACATTTTCTACTGTATCCCCCTTTCCCTCCCCCAAAGCCATCCCTTATAACAAAACAAAACAGCAGTTCAGCAAAACGAATCAATACCTCCAAAAAACACCTGACATTAAAGGCAGGGTTCCACATCCATAGTCCTCTACTTCAGCAGAAAAAAAAGGGGGAAAGATACATCCTTATAACTCTTTTTTGGGGCATGCTTGGTTATAACATTGAAGCATTCAGTTTCAATTTTTTTTTTTGTTGCAGCTCTTTCAATTTACATTGTTGTAACCATCATGTGTATTGTTTTCCTGGTTCTGCCTGCTTTTCTTTGTACCAGTTCATATAAGTCTTGCCATTCTTCTCTGCATTCATCATATTCAAGGACACTATACTTTGGCTTTCAGATTGAAACTGCTATTGTGAGTTTGTGTTCTAGAATTTCTTCACGGATAGGAAGTTGCTGACAAGCTTTCTACCTTGTCACCGGCATTTAACACTTTCTCAGATCCATTCTTCCCCCTTATTTTTTTCTACCTGTATCTTTTCCATCTTTTTTCTTCTGTCTTTGCTCTTAATCTTAAAGTTATTCTAGAGATCCATTTCCCTGGCTCCTCCTCTACAGTGGTTAGCTATATGGAAAAATCAGTTGTAGGATTTACTCTGAGATCCTATGAAGGCCACAACTTGAATCCCTGGAATTCTTCCTACTTCTTGATTCTCAGTTAAAGGTCCAGTTTTACAGGTAACTCTTCTCTACTTTAGTGTTTTTCTTAATCCATTCATGTTACCTGATTGTTAGATATGTTTCCCACCCTCTAGCCCTCAAATGATAAAAGAACCAGAGGAAGACCCCTAGTGATGCAAGGCAACTGATTTGAACCCACCCTTCCTAAACTTCTGTCAGTCTCCTATGTGCACTTTAAGCAGAAATCATGGAGAGGTCATTCACCAAATAACTTTTTCTTTGGGTAACGACAAAAGTGCCACTCTCTTGAATTGAAAAAGCATTTATTAGGCAGCCAAGTGGCCCAGTGGATAGAGCACTGGTCCTGGAGTCAGAAAAATCAGAGTTCAAATCTGGTCTCAGACACATAGTAGTTGTGTGAACCTGGACAAGTCATTTATCCTCTGTTTGCCTCAACTGTAAAATGAGAATCACCTACTTCACAGGGTTGTGAGGATCAAGTGAGATGACATTTGTAGAGCACTTTAACATGGTGCTTGGTACATAGTAAGTGTTTAATAAATGATTGTTCCATCCTTACCTCCTCTTCCTTCTACTAGGCATTCATCATGGCCCTGGGGATGCAAAAACAGTTATCCCTTTCCTATGGAAGGGGTTAGGGAGTGGTGCCCCTCCCTTCCACCAATCTGGAAAATCCACATAAAAATTTTTGGCCATCCCTTTGCGCCAGAGAAGAAGTCTGGATTATTATGATATTCAAAGATAAAATATGTTGATATTATACAACACTATACTTATATGTTTTTGCATTTATGTGTTTCTAAACTTCTTATGTGTCATTGGCTGGCCTTCATGTGTTGTCTGTGGCTTCTGCAGAACTCCTAAAAAATTCCCATTTAATTTCTTATGCCAATCTATGATACATCAAAACTGTGATAGGGAAGGTTACAATGTGGAAGGGACAACTTTACAAGTGTGACAGTCTGTACTCTCAAAGAGCTTAGATTTTACTGGTTGTAAACAACTTATACACAAGTAAGGGTAAAGGGGGAATTGGCCAGTGAAAGGCCAGCTCTCATCATGAGCAATGTACTCGGCCTGATACCATAGACTTTGGAGCATGTACAGGTCATTTTCTGATTGTTACTTCTAATGAAAAGAGTGAAGAAAAGGGATTTTGAATGGCTGTTGGGCCACAAATGGGAGTGTACCAGGCAGAGTATATTGTACATGCTCATAAGGGCTAGGTTCCCAACGACCAGTCCCTGTGACATTTGCTTATCTATACATACATATACGAAGAGTCATTTCAAGAAGTTTTTGGATGCTAACAACTAGGCAAATCAGGAAACGCCTTTTATAGAGGATGGAGTAGGACCTTGGAAGAAGGACATGGATAAAGGATAGGACCTAACATAATATAGCCCCTTGAGACAGGACTTCTCCAATTTTTTTTTCTCTTGTCTACATGGTGCCTGGTGCATAACAGCCCGTAAGAAATGCTTACTGATTTGAATTTAACTGAATTAAATTGGACCAGCATACAAAAGACAACAGAGGTTGCATTTTGACCAGAAGTACCCTCTGAGATCTCCATGCTTTTCTCTTTTCTACCTGTGTGGCCAGGACAGTCTTTTAACTATGTGAAGTTTCTGAACTTTATCTCTAAGGCCCTCCCTAGAATACAAGCTGATACCTTCACCCCTACTGAACCACTGCTTGCTGACCTTTCTCCTTCCTAGCATTCCCATACCTGAGGTTAAAATATCCTCAGTCACTGAGACATTTAGATGGAAACTCTGCCCTTCATGGCATCTGGTGTAGAGGAGACTGGGAGCAAAGTCACAAAATATGTCTTTTTGACCTTCTTTAACTTTTTTTTGTTCTGGTTTCAAATTAATATAGACTCATTTATCAAAATGCCTAAAATATTGTTCTTTCTAATCTTAGGTGTCTGGAGGGAATTTGCTAATTGGATGTAGAAGGATGAAATCTATTCAAGCTAAGAGTTTAGTGCTAATCTGTTCAAAAGCTATTATTATCTGTGAGCAAAAAGTCAGGAAGTCCTTATAGCCCTAAGGCTATATGATGGGGGGGGTAGGAAAGGGAGGGGAGAGATACCCCAAAGAGCTTCCTAAAACAATTATGTTCTTTGTGTTTGTCCTGCTTAAATCTCTGCAGAACATCAAGCCTGGAATCTTCACTCAATTCAATTCAATTCAATTCAACATTTGTTAAATGCCTACTATGCAATGTTAAATGCCTACTATGTTACTATGTTAAATACCTTTCCTGGCATAGGCCCTGGGGTTACAAAAAGGTAACAGTATGTAGTTGGAAGACTGTTAGACATAGGAGGAGAGCCATGTGTCCAAATGTCAGCCTCAGTGTTTCCTGGCTTGTCACCTCAGGCAAGTCACCTCTCTGAGCCTCAATTTCTTCTTTTGTAAAATGGGCATGATGCTTGCACTATGTAATTTGAATAAAAATAATAATAATCATAGATAGCATTTATATAGTCCCCACAACATACCAGGCACTGTGTTAAAGCTGTAACTAATATTATCTCATTTGATCCTCACATTATTATCCCTATTTTACAACTGAGGAAACTGAGGCAAAAAGGTTAAATGACTAGTCCAATGTGACAGCTAGGAAGTGTCTAAGTCTGGTTTTGAACTTAGGTGTTCCTGACCCCACGTCCAGCGTTCTCTCCACTATACCACCTAGCTGCCTGAAGTATTATAAGCAAAGCCTTTCATAAGCACTATACACATGAGAGCTAGTATCATATCAATATGAGCTATCATTAATTTGTCAAATATTTTCACTTTGTGTCAGGTGCAGCAAGGGAAAAATAGTTTTCACAGGCAGAGCTGTGGGTTTTGTAAATTTAGACAGGTTAGGACTGGAGACAAAGACATGTTTCTCCACATAATAAACTTGACAAATGAAATGACAGAGATGTGACAATTTTATTGATTCAAGCACAGTAACCTGCCGATGGGCAGCTAGGTGATCAAGACCGGCCACATGACCCAGTGAAGCAAGCCAGAGACCTCTCCTTTCTCTTCGTCTAGCTTTTCAATTAGGGCACCTAAGATGGATCAGCTCCACCTACTGTCACTGAGGGAAGCCAAGTATCTTCCCCTTCCCCTTCCCCTTCTACTCTCATTGCTTCATTGTCCAGTTCCCACCAGGCACAGAACACCCAATATCAGTTAGATGCTACCTTCCACATTCCTTCCTCTGCTGGAGGTATCCAAGAACCCAAATCTATTCTGACCCTTAGACTCATTATCTACTTGTTTGGGGATAATTTACCCTACCAGAGCAGCTAGGTGGCACAGTGGATAAAGCACCGACCTTGGAGTCAGGAACTCTCATCTGCCTGGATTCAAATCGGGCCTCAGATAACTGGGCAAGTGACCCTGGGCAAGTTACTTCACCCTGTTTGCCTTGATTCCTCATCTGGAAAAGGAAACA
This sequence comes from Phalanger gymnotis, assembly GCA_028646595.1. NCBI lineage: Eukaryota > Metazoa > Chordata > Mammalia > Diprotodontia > Phalangeridae > Phalanger > Phalanger gymnotis. The sequence goes on along the minus strand of CM053622.1, from coordinate 700,899,100 downwards.
ACAAGCCACTCCAGTATTTTTGCCAAGAAAACCCCAAATGAAGTCACAAAGAGTTAGACACATTTGAAACAAGTGAACAACAACAAAGTTTGCCTTACTATTACTCCCCAAAGTCCTTGGGGCTTTGTGATTTGTAAAAATATTTTTCTTTTCGAAATCTAATTATGACCTGATCTTTTTATCTGCCATGAAATGAACCAATCTGATTGAGAACATGAGCCTTCTTTTATGTGTTGTCTCTTCCTTTAGAATGTGAGTTCTTTGAGAGCAGGGATTGTCTCAATATTCTATTTGTAGTGTCATGAAAATCTAGAGAAGAGAGAGTATCCAAGAGATGCAAGGGAATATCCACTTGCCCAATTCTAATTTTTAAGGAATTATTTTTTTTTTCAGTGAGATTTGGTACTTCATTTTCCATTTGGCCAATTCTACTTTTTAAGCAGTTTTTTTTTCTCCCGTGAATTTTTGTACATCTTTTACCATTTGTCCTATTCTGGTTTTTTTGAAGGTGCTATTTTCTAAAGTATTTTTAGTGCCTCCTTTACCAAGCTGTTGACTTATTTTCATGATTTTTCTTCCATCACTCTCATTTCTTCTCTACCTCTCTTATTTGATAGTTAAAATCCTTTTTTGATCTCTTCCAAGAATTCCTTTTGGGCCTGAGACCAATTCACATTTTTCTTTGAGGCTTTGGATATAGCAGTTTTGGCTTTGTTGTCTTCCGAGTTTCTGTTTTGATCTTTTCTGTAACCATAGTAATTTTCTATCATCGCATACCATTCTGTTGTTTTTTCATTTTTCCAGCCTATTTCTTGACTTTATGTTAAAGTTGGATTCTGCTTTTGGGGTGGAGGGGCACTGTCCCAAGCTTCAAATTTTTTGTGCAGCTGTTTTCAGAGCTGAGGCAGCTATGCGGTACAGTGGATAGATCTGAAGTTCAGATCTGGCTTCATATACTTGCTGGCTGTGTGACAAAAAAGTCACTTAACCCTACTTACCTCAGTTCCTCTTCTATCAAATGATCTAGAGAAGAAAATGGGAAATTATTCTGGTATCTCTGCCTAGGAAACCCTAAATGGGGTCACAAAGAATAGGACATGACTTTTAAAACAATTGGACAACAATAACAAATTTCAGAGCTAGTTCTGACAGTGTGTAAGTTTTCACTTCCAAAGTGGTATGATCTGAGAAGAGATGTGTTCACTACTCTTTCGGCCTGTGTTTGGGTCTGTGAGAGACCACAAGCACTCTCTTCTGCCCTGGAACTGTGACCAGAGTCCTGGCTCCTCTGTGGCCACAAGGTCCGGTACGATAGTGCTCTGCCTCACCCCAGGACTGCAAAGAGACTCCTGTAATCTCCTCCAGACCAGCTGTATTGCCCCTTACTAACGGTGAGCTGAGAGCTCCAGAAGCCGCTGCTGCTTATTTGGTTGCCCTCCAGGCCTGCTGCTGTCTTACTGGGAGTTGCCTGCGTTAGACTGTGTGACAGACCTTTCCTGCTGATCTTCTAAATTTTCTTCACTGGAAAATTATCTCATCCTATCTTGTTTTGGTTCCACTGCTCCTGAACTTATTTTGAGGCATTTTTTTTGGAGGGGGGAAGGCAGAGCAATTGGGGTTAAGTGACTTGCTCAAGGTCACACAGCTAGTATGTCAAGTGTCTGAGGCCAGATTTGAACTCAGGTCCTCCTGACTCCAGGGCCGGTGCTCTACTCACTGTGCCACCTAGCTGCCCTGAGTCATTTTTTAAGGTTGTTTGGAGAGGATTTTGGGAGACCTCAGGCATGCCCCTATGTTTTTTTCTGCCATCTTGGCTCCTAAAGAGATTTTAAAAAGAGCAAAAAACTTATTTTAAAAACTAAATAAGAGTAGTAAAGGAAAAAAATGGCAAAAGAAATGAGCTAGGCAAGAAAATTTAAAAAGGAAATTAATAGCTTGGAAAAAGAGGAACAAGAAAATACAGAAGAAAACAACTCATTAAAAATCAGTATTGGTTACATGGTAAAACAAGTACAAAACTTTAATGAATAAAATAATTCCTTAAAAATTAGAATTGGTCAAGTGGAAGCTAATGACTCCATGAGACATCAAGAAAAAATAAAACAAAGTGGAAAGAAAACTGGAAAAAAAAGAATATGTTAAATACTTCATAGGAAAAACAACTGACCTGGAAAATAGAACAAGCTAAGATAATTTAAGAATTATTGTACTGCCTGAAAGCCATGATCAAAAAACAGATCCTGGATATCATATTTCAAGAAATTATTAAGGAAAACGACCCTGATATCCTCAAACTAGAGTGTAAAATAGAAGCTGAAAGAATCTACCAGTCACCTACTAAAAGAGATCCCCAAATGAAAACTCCTAGGAATATTATAGACAAATTCCAGAGCTCCCAGGTCAAGGAGAAAATATTGAAAGCATCCAAAAAGAAACAATTTAAATATCATTGAGCCATAGTCAGGATCACACAAAATTTAGCAGCTTCTACATGAAAAAATCAGAGATCTTAGAATATGAAATCCCAGAGGACAGAAGAGCTAGGATTACAACCAAGAATCACCTATCCATCAAAATTGAGTATAATCCTTCAGGTATAAAAATGGATATTCAGTGAAATAGAGGACGTTCAAGCATTCTTGATGAAAAGACCAGTACTGAATAGAAAATGTGACTTTCAAATATAAGACACAAGAGAAGCATAAAAAGGTAAACAGGAAAGAGATGATATTGGTCCTCTTCAAGAACAAAGGACAAACAACAACAGCATTTGCTAAAGTTAAATTGTTTATGTTCCTACATGGGAAGATGATACTTATAATTCCTAAGAACTTTATCATTATTAGCTCAGTTAGAAGGAGTATACATAAATAGAGGGGACAAATCTGAGTTGAATATCATGGGATGATATAAGAAAAAAAATAAAATTAAGCAGTGAAAAAGAGTAACACACTGGGAGAAAGGGAAAGGTAGAAATATAATGGGGTAAAATATCTCATAAAAGAGGTGCAGAAGAGTTTTTACCAAGGAAGGGCAGAGTAAGGAGGTGGGCAGAGCACTTGAATCTTACTCTCACCAGAATTGGCTCAAAGAGGGAATTACATATACACTCAGTTGGGTATAGAAATCTATCTTACCCTACAGGAAAGTAGGAGAGGAAAGAAATAATAGAAGGGAGCAGAGCTGATAGAAGGGAGGGCAGACTGGAGGAGGCGGTAGTCAGAAGCAAAATACTTCTGAGGATGGACAGGGTAAAAGGAGAGAGAAAGAAGGATAAACACAGGGAAAATGGGATGGAAGGAAATACACAGTAATCATAACTGGGAAAAAGTTCAAGTTTCTCTGATAAAGGCCTCATTTCTCAAATTTGTAGAGAACTGAGTCAAATTCATAAAAATAAGAGCCATTCCCCAATGGATAAATGGTCAAAGGATATGAAAAGGTAGTTTTTAAGATGAAGCAATCAAAGCTATCTATAACCATATGAAAAAATGCTTTAAATCACTATTGATTAAAACCACTCTGAGATGACTAATATGACAGGAAAGGAAAATGACAAATATTGAAGGGCATGTGGGAAAGTTGAGATGCAATGTTGGCAGAGGTATGAACTGATTCAACCACTCTAAAGAGCGATTTGGAACTGTGCCCAAAGGGCTATGAAACCGTGATCCAACAATACTACCACTAGGTCTACATCTCAAAGAGAACAACAAAAAAGGAAAAGACCTATATGTACAAAAATATTCATAGCAGCTCTTTTTGTGGCAACCAAGAATTGGAAATTGAAGGGATGCCCATCATTTGGGGAATGACTGAACAAGTTGTGCCATATGATTGTGATAATTGTGCTATGAGAAACAATGAGCAAGATCCTTTTAGAAGTGAGAACAACCAGAACATTGTATATAGTAACAGCAGTATTGTATAATAATTAATTATAAATAACTTAGCTATTCTCAGTGATACACTGATCTAAGACAATTTTGAAGGACTTATGATGAAAAATGTTATCCACCTCCACCGGAAGAACTGATAGAGTCTGAATGAAGATCAAAGCATACTTTTTTTTACTTTATTTTTCTTGTGGCTGTTTTTTTCCCCTTTGGTCTGTGTTTTCTTTCACATGTTTCGCATGTCTGTACATGTACTTATATCAAGTTGTTTGCCTTCTCGATGAAGACAGAGGGGAGGGAGTGAGGGAGACAATTTGGGACTCCAAAATTTTTTTTTAAATGTTAAGAATTGTTTTTACATGTAATTGGGGAAAAACTGCTAGCTTCACTCCACCATCTTGGCTCCGTCCCTTCTGCCCTTTCTTTTGATTCCTAAAGAGAAGTTTGTGTCATAAAGCATGTTCTCTATCTTAGTAACACAACCCCAAGAAGGAAACATGACTTAAAACCCATTCCCATCATGTAGCTATCTGAGAATTATATCCATTTAGAAGACAGTAGGAAGCAATAGATGACCAAAAGACTGGAGATGAAAAATAAAATAGGCCTGAAATGAGGCCTAGACCAGGCCTTGCATGTGCCTAGGGCCTAGAGCATAAGCTCCACATGGAAAAGAATTAAGTTCTATTTTAATTTTGAATCTTCCCAAATGTCTTACACAGTGCTCTAGTCATCACTTAATAAATGTTTATTGAATTTCAACTGGGCAACAGGCCTAAAGTATATTTAACTTGCCCTGTATTTCCCATTGGCTTAGTTTTCAAAGGCCAGCATGTTTCCATGATCACAGAATGTAGATGCTATAGGAACTTTAGTGTTCATGTCACCCCCTCATTTTGTGGATGAGGAAACTAAACCCCAGGGTTGGGACATGACTTACCCAAAGTCACACTGAGTTATGTTAGAGAGAGGCAGCCTGGTATAGTGGGGGAAAGTCCTGTTTTGGGGGTCAAAGGGTCTGTGTTTGAATTGCAGTTTTGCCACTTAACACCTATGTGATCTTGGCAAAGTCACTTAACTCCTTTGGGTACAAGTTTCCATATCTGCAAAATGAAAAGGTTGGACTTGATGACTACTAAGTTCCTTTCCAGATTTAAGTTTATAATCCTATGTGTTTGCCTGGTCTGACATTAATTTTTAAGCTTTTATACTAAAGGGTAGGATTGGAACACTTCTAATGGAGCTGGGCATGAACTTGGATCACTTCTGGTCACAAGTATTCTTTAGCAAGGGGCCAGAGAACACATATATGGGTGCAGAAGCAGCTTGGGTACATGCCTAACTCCATAAGAAGTATTCCAGCTCAACACCCTCTCCTTCTGAAAATGCTACTCCCTAACTACTAGGTTCAGAAATAGCTCAGAGTGGAACTAAAAAATTAAGATAAAAAAATGCAGTCATCATACTTCATCATGGCAATGAGGTCTCCTCTTTCTACCACTTCAGAAGCAGGTCATCAAACCTTACTAGGCGTGGAGTTGGTCATATGGCCACAACCTCCAACCCTGGGCTCTCATCAATGGAAATGCTTTAAATAACTTTACACCATTTGGCTGCAAAGGGCTTTATCAGGCAAGAGGGACCCATATTACCAAGTCAGCAGATGGTATTCTTTAAGCTCTACTTCTTTGGTTTCCTGTGAACAAGTGAGAGTGAGCCCAAGGACATCAGTGCTGTTTTCAGCTTTCTCTTTTCCTTCTTTTCCTTTCTCACGGGTTCCATTGGTACATACTGAATTCAGTACCCAGAGGCTGCAGGCTGCAACTGGTTCCTTATGAACTCTTTTTCAATACTGCCTATGTGCTGCCTAATTATTATGACTGAGGGAGACATTCAGCTAAAAATACTACCCTTCAGACAACAAGAGCCTGACCAGGAAACCAAGAACCGGACCAGGGCTCAGACATCAAGATCCCTATTTACATTGCTTCATCTCATGAGAGGCATGTGATTAAATCAAAGTAAACTACTCATACCCAGAAAGGTCCAGGAAAGACAAGAGAAAACAGGAAGATATGTTTCTTCCCTCAAAAATATTTGTACGGGCACAAGGCAGGACAAAGAATTCTCCCACATTGTAAGAAGTTGTGTTTCTGTTTCAGTGCAAAGTTAGCTAAAGATTTCTGGGGCTTTGAGGTCAGAGGCTTATTGGTCATATGGCATAATGGATAGGGTATTGTACTGGGAAGTCAGGAGAAACCTGGGTTCAAATCCTGCCTCTGATACTAAATCTATGACTCTGGGCAAATTACTTAAATCCTCTGAGCCTGGGTTTCCTCATCTGCAAAATGAGGATAATAATGTTTGTAGGACAGGATTGTTGTGAGGCTCAAGTGAGGTCATGTATACAAAGCACTTGTGAACAAGGAAGAAAGTAAAAATGATCATTTTCTCTGCTTATATATGTACATGTTGTGTCCCTCATAGAATGTAAGCTCCTTGGGAGCCACAAATACTTCATCTCTTTGTGTCTCAGTCCATAGAACAATATCTTGAACACAGCACATACCTAATAAATGCCAATTGGTTAATCATAACTGGTGCTGCTCTACGAAGGAGCCAAAGAAAGCCAGCAAGCTATCCACATCACTGATGTCAGTGTGAGTATGCTCTGCTTACAGTATTCATTTTAGAAGACACAAGGGAGCTTATTTAATAGACAGAATTGTTCTTAGAAGAATATGGCTTAGACAGCTATAGCAACTCTATAGAGAGGTGAACAAAGATGATTTTGAGAAGTTTGGGTTGATCTTATGGAGAGGAACCAGCCAGAGGCCAACAGGTAAAGTAAATGAAGCTTATCTTCAGTATCTTCCCATCTTTTCTCTTACCTGCCCATTGCCTCCAACTCCAGACCTGTCCCCTCCCACTCTCACCCATCTCCCTATCTTCTGCTGTCCTATTCCTTTTAGCCATTGCTAGGAAGTATGTTGATAACTAAGCTATGCCCTGATAAAGACTTAAAATGTGACCCTTTTCTGGAGCATTTGCATTTTAGGGAGAGGCTCTGCAACATCCATAACTTATCTGGTTCTTTCCTTTTAGAGGAGATGAATAATTAATGTTTGGTAAACATTCAACAAACATTCATTAAGTGCTTACTATGTGCAGAACACAATATAAGAAAGCACCATGAAAGTCTGGAGAAGGTGGACATCTTTTCTTGGTGGAAGACTTCTGAGAAGGGATATTATGATTTGATCTTAAAGAATGGTAAGAGTAGAATTTCAGCTGTTTGTGGGGTGGAGAGAGATGCCACAGAAAAGTTCGGAGGCAAGAAAGTGTAATGAATGAGAAAAGGTAAGGTTACCAAGAGAGAGGGAAGAAGACTATGTGATGCTATCAAGGGAGAGCCAGGTTTCTTTTAGGGCAAAACAGTAGAGAAAAGAGATGAGAAACAGATTTAGTATAAAGGGATAAATTGACAAAATTTGAAAAGTTAGAAGAGATTTTATAAATGACATAGTTCTACCCAGCCAACTCAAGAATTTCCTCTGTAGTGTTCCTGACACAGAGAGGGTCCTCCAGCTTCTGCCTGCTCACAGTGATAGGGATCCTGCTACTGTACAATGTGTTTCATTCCATTTTTGGACATTGCTCATAGTTAGACAATTCTTCCTAGATCTTCTTTTTATATCTTCCTTCTTACATCCATTGGTTGGATGTTTAAAATGAAATTAAACAAGCTTCCTTCCTCTTCTGCATGACAGGCTCTCCAAAACTGAAAGCCCCCCAATAGATGCTACTATGTCTCCCTCTTGGTTGTCTCTTTTCTCCAGGCTAATTCCTCATACGGCATGGTTTCTGCATTCCTAATAGTTCTGGTTGCTATGCTCTGAATACTTTTTGGTTCATCAAAACCTCTCTTTAAATGAGAATAACTTCTATTTATAGAGTGCTTTAAGGCTTAGGTGGGCAGTTAGGTGGCACAGTAGATAGAACACTGGACTTGGAGCCAGGAAGACTGATCTTCCTGAGTTCAAATGTGGCTTCAGACACTTAGTAGCTGTGTGACCCTGGGCAAGTCACTTAACCCTGTTTCCTCATTGTCCTCATCTGTAACTGAGCTAGAGAAGGAAATGGCAAAACTACTCCAGTATCTTTGCCAATGGGGTCACTAAGAGATTGAAACAACTGAACAACAAAAACAAATTAAGCCTTAGGGAAACTTGCCTCCCAGCATCCCTCTAAAGTAGTTAGCACAAATATTATTATCCTCATTTTATAGATAAAACTAAGGCTAGAGTGGGGAAGTGACTTCAGACGCCCTTGTCAGAGTCAGGACTCACACCTAACCTGCAAATCCAACATTCCTTCTATTCTTTCATGCTGCCTCTTTTACCTTTTAAGAGTTAAAAAGAATCCCTCTGGTGGGATGTGAGCTACAGACTGCAGCAGAACAATGTGAGAGACTAGTATTTCATGTACCCAACCCTCTCTTGTTCTATGTATAGCCAATGATTGGCTTTAGGTCTTTAGTAGCTACCTTGCACCATTGGATTCTATTGGTCCTGCCATTGACCAAAATCCCCAAATTGTTTTCTACCATGAACTGCAGCAAAGTCAGGCCTTCCCTACCTTGTTGTCATTGTTCCATTGTTTCAGTTGTGTCCAATTCTTCATGATCCCATTTGGGGGTTTTCTTGGCAAAGATAGCTTTGCCATTTCCTCCTCCAGCTTATTTTATAGATGAAGAAACTGAGGCAAACAGGGTTAAGTGATTTGCCCAGGGCCACACAGCTAGTAAGTATCTGCGGCCACATTTGAACTCAGGCCTTTCTGACTCCAGGCTTGGCACTCTGTCCACTCTGTCATCTACCCTGAACTCATATAATTGATTCCAAACTTCACAAAACAAATCCTTTTATTAATAGGTTTTGTTCTGTAAAACAGACTCATTCAAAGGGCCCACTTGAGGACCTAGAGAGCCACATTGTAGCTTCAAAGCTGCAGGTTGCCTACTCTGGTCTAAACCATTGTTCCATTTAGTTCTATCTTTCTGACTCTATTCTTTCTCTGCAAAACAACGGGGGTGGACTAGATGATTTCCAAAGCCACTTCCATCTCTAAATCCTATAATATTGTTGCTAGTTTTTGAAAACACATTGTACTGTAGGTCAGAGGCAGAGCCCTGTGGCATTCAATCAAGGATTTTTCTTTTAGGTTCACAGAGAATCACTAACACTATTTAGATGTAGTTCTTTCTTTGACCAGATCCAAATTCCTTTAATAGGAATCCCATATGGGATTTCAGAATCTTTTCCATGGCGGGGCAGGGGCTTCACAGAAGACCACAGAAGAGGGCCAGAGGAGAGACCTGGGGGGTGAGGGGTGAGGTTGCACAGCTGTGGTGGAGAAGAAGAGGGCTCTGTCTGTAGCTATGAATATGGAGAATGGAGCCAAAGGAAGCTTCCTTCCCCAAAAGAGGGAGGTGGGATGTAACCATAGATTAGAAACAATAGGAGAAGGAAAACTGAGGAAGAACAATACTGATTTTCTTACCAAGTTTTCTTTAAATGTGTTAGTCTCTCCATTACTTTCTGACTCTTTTATGAGGTGATGCTGCCCATAATCTTCTAGCATCATCATCTGTAAAGTTCTACCACCAAGTTTATATGGTAAACTGTTTTTGCCTGTCTGTCATATCGCTTCACTTGGCAAGGAGATCAAGCATGGGGTCTTAGGTAGTTTCTAGGCTCTTTGCTTCTCATTAAGGTGATTAATTTGTATCTACTAAACAGCATAGTTTAATGGAAAATGTGTTATATCTGGAGTCAGAGGACCTGGGTTCAAATGCTAGTTCTGCTATTTACTATGTATATGTGTCCTCAGGGCTTAGCACAGTGCCTGGCACACAGTAGGCACTTAATAAGTGTATATCAACTACTGATAGATTACAATCTGTACGATTTTGTAAGCCATTTTACTTCTTTAGGACTCAGTTTCCTCATTTTAAATTGAAGGGGTTGGGGTTGGGCTTAGGTCTTTAAGGCTCCTTCCACCTTTAACTCTACAGGCCTATGATCCTAAGTCAATTGACTTCTCTGGACTTCATGATCTTAAAATGGAATAAAGGAATAGACCATGTACACAAAACCAGGGAGAGGTAGGTAGATATTGCAATCGCATTCAGCCACCCATTCGGACAGGCACATGGGGCCAGGCCCAGCCAAATTGCATAGAACAGAATGATTTTGTTTCCTCTGCATCTTGATGTTGAAATCGGCTGGCCACACAAGGGAGCAGACCCATGGTCTTCTACTGTAACCAAGTTGGAGGAGATCCTGGTATAAGGAAGCCTTGCCTAAGAAAACTGAATATTCCAGGGAGCTTTTGAAAATGAAAGTGCTAAGTGGTAAGTGGTGAAAGTGGTAAGTTTTCAATTCTGACTAACCACCAAATGAGTCTTAATGAAGCCCGTAATGGGATTCCAGAATAGATCTGGGAGTTCAAAAATATGAAATAGGGTGATTGGGAATAGATAAAATTAAAGCCAAGACCTGATTACTGATAGTGAATTGCTGAGTCAGCAGTCAGCCAAGGTTTCATTAATCACACCTGTGAAACAAGTCATTTCGCCAAAGAAGAGATCAAAGGAGCAATAGTTTTAAATCCTCAGTTACTACCCAACAGAAAGTGAAAAGTGAACACAGTCAGGCCTTTGTCAGGCCGACTAAGTGGCACAGGGGATATATTGCCCAGCCAGGAGTCAGGAAGACCTGAGTTCAAATGTGGCCTCAGATACTCACTAGCTGTGTGGCCCTGGGCAACACAGCTGTTCACCTCAGTTTACCTCAATTTTCTCATCTGTGAAATGAGCTGGAGAAGGAGATGGCTAACTACTCCATTCTTTGCCAAGAAAACCCTAAACGGGGTCACTAAGAATCCGACATGACTGAAAACGACTAACCAACAACAACAAGCCTTTGTCAAGCTTTAGACATTCCTCAATCATTTGAAACATAGAAACACAACAAAGTACATATGACAGTAAGTAGGGGGTAGCTGCTGTTCCCCAAAGGCAATGATGCTGCCATGGTCAAACGTAAAAGATTTTGCAAACCATGAAGCACTGAATCTATCGGCTATTATCACTATGTTAAAAAAAATGGAGCAAAGCAATATGCGATTTTATTTCACAACTTCATTTCCCATCAGGTGTACTCCTCTGCTCTAGTCTGCATCATGCCCTCAGGAAACCTTATCGTCAGGAAGCTCATCATTCTTTGAGACTGCATCTGCCCTAGTGCTCACAACTCATCAAAACCTTTACTATTCTCTGGCTCTCTGATTGGAGGGCTAAGGGGCAGAGCAAAGAACTTCCCTCCAAAGCCTCCATTTAAAGGTGGCTCCCAGGCAAGTTAACTCTTCATTTCCCACCAGTTGGACTCCATCATGCTCCCGGACAAGGCACCTTTCCTTCCTCTCTTTTCAGCTTCCTTTGGTACATTGTCTTCCTCCATTAGACTGTAAGCTACTTCGGGGCAGGTACTGGGTTTTTTTTTTGTGTGTATTTGTAGCTCTAATATTTAGCATAATTCCTGGCACATAATAGGCACTTAATAAATGTTTATTTGACTAACTCCTTTTAATAATGCACCCTAGTCTGAACTCCAAGCCTAGATGTGTGATCCTTGGCAGTTACTTAACCTTTATGTGCCTCAGTTTAGTGATCTGCAGAATGAGGAGCCTTGCCTATTTGGTCTCTGAGGTCTATTCCGGCTCTAAATCTATTATCCTATAATTTATATTAACTGACATATAGTAAAGTAAGCAGAACCAGGAAAACCCTATCTATAATGATGGTTTGTTGTTCAGTCGTGTCCATGGGGTCATGAAAAGTCAGACACGATTGAACAACAAACCATCATTATAGATAGGGTTTTCCTGGTTCTGCTTACTTGGGATTTTCCTTGGCAAAGGTACTGAAGTGGTTTGCCATTTCTTTCTCCAGTAGATTAAGGCAAACAGAGCTAAAGTAACTGGCCCAGGGTCACACAACTAGTAAGTATCTGAGGCCTGATTTGAACTCAGGTCTTCCTGTCTCCAGGCCCAGAGTTCTATCCACTGAGCCACTTAGCTGTTCTATATATGATGATTACAGCAATGGAAATGGAAAGAACAAATCCAAATAAGAAAGAATGTTTTTTAATTGTAATGATTAAGCTTGGCCCCAAAGAAGAGATGAATAGCAGCATCCCCTTCCCTTCTCGTGGTGGTGGTAGACTATGGGTATGGAGCATTGCATAGGCTTTCAGTTGCTGAACTGTATTTTGTTTTGTTTTGTTTTGTTTTAAACAGTCCTTTTTTATTCTTTGTTACAAGGAACCAATCTGAGTCAGTTAGGCAAAAGAGATATATTTGGAACTAAATGGGATGTGAAAACAAAAGATATTAAAATATATATACAGATACACACATGTATAAATGCACAAAGAGGGGTCCTGTTACCAAGCTATTTGACACAATTTCTCTAGGCCTCAGTTTCTTCCTCTGGAACATAAGAGGGTTGGACTAGATGGTCTTCAAAGGCTTTCTCAACTCTAAATCCCTGCTCCTAAAATGTTCTGGAGAAAAGATTTCAGCAAATTAGATTGGATGTGGTCCTTCATCTTTCAATAGGCATAATCACTGCTGCTTGTGGCCCGAGGCCGCCTTAGTCAGAGACCAAATTTCAGCCTTTTCTGGCCAGAGGCAATCTGGTGTGAGACTCTTGCCCAGGAGTGAAGTCCTCACCTTTTGGACCAAAGGAGGAAAGCAGTGCAGGATGGGAATCAGGGGATTATGAACAAGTTCAACCCACTGGACTTCTTTCCAAAAAAAAAATCTGATAATCTGCAACAATTTAATCCAGAAAGCTAGGGAGAAGGGGGTGCAGACCCCTACCATCAGTTTAAACACAGGGGAGCACTTTCCCCACCATTTACTGCTGTGGTTACATAATCCCCCTCCCTCTTGGATGTCATATTATTATGGAAATATTGGTGACCCTTCAAAAAAGGGGTGTGTGTGTGTGTGTGTGTGTGTGTGAGTGAAGGGAAAACCTTCATTTTTTTTTTTGGCCCCAGGGCTTTCCTTAGAAGCCTGAGCTTCCATCCCAGGACTCACAAAGAATGCACTGGGGCCAGAGTCTGGGCCAAGAGGAAGTGATATTAATCTACAGAGAGAATTAGGAAGTTGCAGCTTAACCACATTTCCTTTTGATTTTATTACTCCTTTTTCCCCCTCTTGGTCTATTTAGAGCTAATTGCTTAAGCATCAAAGAGGGCACAGGAAGAAAAAAAGAGGAAAAGAATTTTCGAAGATTACCTAATTCATCTGCCCCTTGTCCAATGATGTGTACTTTTGCATTTACTAAAAGAAAAGTGAGCTTCAGTGGTCCTTCTCCATCCCCTCCCCCACTACCTATCACAGGTGTTTGTGATCTCTTATGGACGAGGGGGAATGTGGGGATCAAAAATAGTATTCTAGCAGGTCACTTAATAGGATATCCCTCCCTGTGTGGCTTTTTAAAAAATCAAACATCTGAGAATTTAAGAGGAAAAGCAAGTTATTTGTTTTTGTTTGCTTTTCAGGACTTGTCAAATGGCTAAAAGCTTATCCTGTTTAAATCCCCAGTTACCTCAAAGCAAACCCAAGAAGAGATAAATGATTTCTCCTAACCAAAAATGTAAATGTGATTACCATCTTTATTTTTAGTTCTTTTCATTCAGATTCTATCAGAGAAGCGCTTGGCTGCTGGCTAGAAGAAATTAGTCCAGTGAATCTTTATCTGGCTTTTTTTTTTTTGCCTGAAGGCTAATGAGGAAATCAAAATGGGACCCTCTTAGGCTGTCTCCTTATTAGGCCAATGGGATGTTTTATAGTCCTCCTTTCTCATCTCCATTGGCAGTGTGCTCTGGGAATTGTTAGCTCTTCTCATTAACATGGAGGGAGGGGAGCTGAATACTTGAAGGGTGAGGAGGTGACAGTAGGCTAGTTGTTTGTTAAGCCTCTGTGGCAGCAGATGTTTGAGCAGTCTTCAGGGAGCAGTTTCATAAAAGTATAATATGACTAGAAACAGGAACGCACATTTATGCCAGAGAGGTGTTGATTTGATCAATTATAGAGTTGTCTGAAGGGGAACAAAAGGATGCCCAGGATACCAATTATTCAACTATAAAACAGCATCCTTGCTAAATGTCCACAATGTTTTCCCAGCTCTTAGATTACCTGCAGAATCATCTTTGAAGAATGACAAATTGGGGTAGTGACCCTGCTTCACATTCTGAGACACAACCAGGTTGTAGGGGGAGAAAGAAAGAGGTCTAGTGCCTCCAGTTAATACTAAGTGCTGAAAGTGACAGCCTGGTATATTGGATAGAGAGCCAGGGACATGGTCTGGGAATTCTAAGTTCACATCCTATTTATGACTCATGTAGGCTGTGTGATCCTGAGCAAGTCAATTAATTCCTTGGTGCCCCAGGCACTGAGGGGCAGTGTAATGGCAAGCAAAATGGGACTTTTTGCTGTTTTTTCTTTTAGAGTGCTTCTTCTCAGTGCTAAGGGAATCAAGTGCCTTTGATTGAGCCTTGCCTTTGGTTGAATCAAGAATCTTTGATGACCTGCTAAAGTCACAAGAAAGTCTAAGTCACATGAGTTTGAGTCACATGTTTGTGATGTCCTCTGAACTTGAAGAAGTGTATATATACTCTGAGGTTAACATTTTGCTTAGGGGTTCACTCATTGGAAAACTTTGTGTGATTTGGTCAGACGAGACTCTGAGTAGCTGTTAAGGAGTGCTCCCCAACCCCTCACTTCCCAACTTTGAAAACCCAGATGTTGGTGCTTCTGTCTCTGGTAACTATGTATGTATTGCTATGGACAAACAGAAGCCCTGTCTGCTGATTGGTGTTATTTGCTCTGTTTGTATAATTTCTGCTTGTGATTGCTCTGAAGTTTGCAGTGCTGACTTTTTCCCCTGAACTAAGTGAATGATATATGTATGTTTAATTAAAGTGAGATTGTAAACCTCTTAAAGTTGCCTTTCTTAGAAAAGCAGATCAAAGAACCTGTGATAGCAGCCCTCCTGTGTGCTGGTGTTGTTGGTATTACACCTCCACAGCAGTTCCTAGTAGCATTGTTGTTACAGGCAGCTAGGTAGTACAATGTATTCATTGTACCAGAACACTGGTCTTGGACTCAGGAGGACCTGAATTCAAATTCAGCCTTAGACATTTACTAGCTGTATAACCCTGGGCAAGTCATTTAACCCTGTATTAGTTTCTCATCTATAAAATGAGCTGGAGAAGGAAATGGTAAAACACTCCAGCATCTTTGCAAAGCAAACCCTAAATGGGGTTATGGAAAGTTGGACACAACTGAACAATAATAGCAAAATGAGAAATCATGGGATTATTGGACTTAAGCTGGAACAGTCCTTAGAGATCACCCAAGTCTAAACTGTTCATTTTACAGATGAGAAAACTAAGGATGGGAGAAAGATTCATGGAGCACACAGTATCTGAATTGAACTTTAAAAGATGGATAGTTATGCAACAAACAAAGTGGATGAGGAAAGACATTCCACATATAGGAAATAAAGGAATGAAGAATGGGAATAGAAAAGTAGAGGATGTGTTTGGGATGAGTAGGTTTAAAAAAAAAAAAAGGAGAGAGTCTAATTGGGCTAGATACAGGGGTCGGCAGATGGCAAGCCAAACCTGGCCAATTGCCTGTTTTTGTACAGTCTGGCCTATCAGCTTAGAATGATCTTCACATTTTGAAATATGATAAAACTTTATTTAAAAATGTAAAAACCATTCTTAGCTCCCAGGCTGTACAGAAACAGGCCCACTGACAGTAGTTTGGCATTCCCCAGGCTAGAAGATAGAGATTGTAGTAGGGAACAGCAGGAGATAAGGCTGGAAAAAATACAATGAAAAGCCTTAAATCCAGGTAACGAGATTTGAACTTTATGCAATAGTTAATCAGAAGACATAGAAATTAGGTTTTTTTTTTTAAAAAAACAAAAGAGTAGCATCAACAGATCTATAAAAATGGAAGATTAAATTGACAAAAATATAAGGGATAAATTAAGGCTGGGATTGGGGGAGTGGAGGCAGCAAGACCTTAGGAAACTGCTGAAACAATTCAGGCTATTTTGGCGGAGATGATGGAGGCAGGAACAGAAACGCTAGCATGCCCAGCTTTAAAAACAGAATAAACAAAATAATTCCATATTGCAATCTGTACTTAGAAAACAAATAAATGAGAAGGTGATTACTCATGCTAGGAATGGCTTTACATATGATTCTTTCAAATAGGGAGCTCCCCCTAATGCCTTTAGAGTGATTTGCAAAACCTGGATTTGCATACAACTTCCTTAAGAATACATCTGCTGTATAAAATGTGATCAGTACACCGTTACCACATAGATATACATTGTTTACACTCAAATACCCACTCGGTTCCAACTTCCTTTTTGTTGTCGTAGCATCTTCTTCTTCTTTCCCCCTAAACTCATAACCTCAAAATCCTCTTCAGTCCTTTCTCTGCACTCCACTCCTATCCTATTCTGTAGAAATTCCCTAAATAGCACCCAAGTGGCCTGGCTTTGTAAATGCTTCTCTCTCTAGGGAAGAAACGAGGGGGCAGGTAGTGACTTAGATACAAGGGAGGATATAGAAGAGTCTTCTCTTACATAGAAGAGAATATAAGCGAGAATATAAGAGATAGCCCCCCCTTAATTCATAAGAACATAGTGAGCAGTAACAAGAAGCACTGATATGTACTATTTAAAAGGATTTAAAGTATTATTTGTAATCCACATTACCAAAAATAACTCAATAGCTAGAAAACTATAATCTTTATTGAACCTTACTTAAAGTTCCTTTCAAATCCAGCTTCTGATATAATTCTTTTAGTCTATGATTCTAACTTGATTCTACTATTTATAAAGGCAGATAAACAGTAAAGAAATATAATAAAAACTAACTTAGCATCTAAGTACTTTAAAACTGGAAGGGACCTTAGAGTCTTTTCTATAAAAGCAAATATTCTTGATAGGGGACTACCAAATTATGGAAACCTTTTTGAAATGTATTTGCATACTTCTCTGATATTAAACAGACTATACTGCCAATAATGTAGCCTTATCTTGATGAGCCTATGTTGTCATTGTAAACTCTCAGTTGTTACTAACAGTGATGTCTTGTAGGTCTACATGTGATTTCACTGAATTCTACCATAAGACCAGGACCATTCCTCAATTATTGGACTTTTCCAGTAAGAGGTTTCTTACTGTCTTCTTTTTTGAACACTATTGTTTCTTCTTGCCACTCTCAATGGATGTGCTCCTGACCACATATTACTCCCTTAACCCCATCTCAATCCACTGTGCATAACCTCTACCGTTAGGTTATAATCAGACCTCTGATGGAGCCAATGGCAAAACTGAAAGTTGCCAGAGGAAACCAGATATCCAATTATTGTGCATAACATTGTCAGATATGTTCTGTGTCTAAGAGAGAAAGTGACCCCGTTCTTCTAATCTAGGGAATAAAGTACATGATCTTTGCAATAGCTATTTGTATTGGACATGGAGGCTGCTTCTCCCCACTCTGCCCTCATTTATGTAAAGACTTGGGAAATCGTTAAGAACCATATAAATGTCAGTTGCTGCTGCTCCTCCTCCTCTTTCCAATTTACATTTTAAAATTCTGAATTAACAAATACCAAATAAAAATGATATTTGTATATACGTAGCACAGAAAAATAGAATTGTATGTGAAAATGCAGATACCTATCATGCACAGCTTGCTTTTCTTTATAAATATGTATTGAGTTCTATCTGTAGCTTTCAAAATTGTCCTACTTGTCTTTGCTTCTTTCTGGACTTCTTTTTGATCTCTTCTCTGCATTTAAAAAATTGCTTCAATGACCTTCATTTCATTCTTTCTTTTTCGTTGGTTACTCCATCCATATCCCTCCTCTTTCTCCCACCCATCTCCCACAGGAAAAAAAAAAAAGCTCTTGTAACAAATATGCATAGGGAAGCAAAATACTCCCACATTGTCTATGTAAAAAAATATGTCTTATCACATCTCTATCAAATGGGGAATAGTGTGCTTCAATTGTTAGTCCTTCGGAATCTTGCTCATTGCGTTGCTAATATCTCAAGTCTTCCAAAGTTGTTTTTCTTTATAATATTGCTATTGTACAAATTATTCTCTTAGTTCTGCTCACTTCACTGTCTGTCAGTTCATATAGGTCTTCTCAGTTTTACTGAAAGCATCCATTTTATCATTTCTTGTGGAATAATAATATTCAAATACTATAATTTGTTTAGCCATTCCCCAGAGTTGCTATAAAACTCTGTGTGTGTGTGTGTGTGTGTGTGTGTGTGTGTGTGTGTGTGCGCGCGCGTGTGTGTGTGTGTATCCTTTCCCTCTTTCTTTGATTTCTTTGGGGCATAGGCCTGGTAGAGGTATTACTAGGTCAAAAGATATGTACAGTTTAGTAACTTTTTGAGCATAGGTTAAAATTCCTTTCCATAATGTTGAAGCCAAATCACAGCTCTATCAGTAGTGCATTAATATGCATATCCCTCTATAGCTCCTCCAACAATTGCAATTTTTCTTTTTTTGTCATCTTTGACAATATGATGAGTATAAAGTAGCACATCAGAGAGAATTTAATTTACCTTTCTCTATTTATTAATGACTTGGAGCATGTTTTTCGTATGTTCGTTGATGGCTTGGATTTTTTTCTTTGAAAACTGCTTTTGGTCCTTTATCTATATGAGGATAGCCTTTGTATAATTTGAATCAGTTCCTTATATATTGTAACTGCCAGACGTTTGTCAGAGAAATGTACTGCAAAAACATTTTTCCCATTTACTTATTTGTTCTCTAATTTTAACGCTATTGGTTTTATTTGTGCAAAAACCTTTTAATTTTATAATCAAAACAATTCATTTTATCTTCTGTGATCCTCTCTATTCATTATTTGGTCATAAATGGGTCCTCTATGCATGGATCTGAAGGGTAATTTCTTCCTTGCTCCTAATTTGTTCATGATGTTACCCTTTATGTCTAAGCTATGTGTCCATTTGGAATCCAGCTTACTTGTGGACTTAGGTCATTCTTAAAGTCAACCACAAGTTCAATTACTAAACACATGTAGTATATGTAAGCCTAACTTTGCATAAGAAAATGATAATTTTGCTATTAATGAGGCATGTATTTTGAGCTCTTTATCTCATAGTGGCATTGGATTTGTTCTGACATTTCCTTGCCGTATGTATCTGCAGTATAGAACTGGTGGCTGGAGTAAATAAAGCCAAGGAATAATGCAAAGCTAAGAAGTCTGTTTTTAGTTCCAGTCTCAGAACTCTTCCTATCCAATTCCAAACCATGCTGCCTGCACACTGGCAATCCTCCTCATCCCCTCCTACAGGAACTTACATTCTGGCCCTGAGATCTGGGACTCTGATATATGAGCTTTCACTTCACCTTGCTTGGAAATAGGCCACTGTGCCATTTCTAGCCCTCACCACTTGTATGGCCCTCACCTTTTCCTCATCCCATTAGGGTTTGAACATCTCTCTACCTTTGTAGCCCTTTTTTCCCATTGGTGATTTCTTCCTAGAACCTCCATTTTGAGGAAGAGTCCAGGCCTGGCATCCTCCATTCTTCTCCCAGCTCTGCTTCTGACTCTCTGGACTTCACCTCACCACATATACAGACATATACATACACACATGTAGGGGCTTGAAATAACATTTTTGGCTATTAATGAAATTGAAAAAAAAAAAGAAACTTGTAGTAGGTGTAAAGATGACTTGTAGATTCTCTTTGACAAGACAATAAAGAATTGGGAGAATTGGTTTCTTTGTACTCCTAAAGCTAAAAAAGATCACTACCGTCATTATCATCATCATCACACACACATGTGTATGTGTATGCATGTACACATACACACGTTATACACACCATATGCACATATGTGTGTATATACATATGTGTGCATATATGCATATGTATATGAAAATTTTGTTCAGGATTAGAAACAAATGAAGGCAAAAGCTTCAGAAGCTTTATGCCTAATTCAAGAAAAGAGTTGGATGATGCTATACATTGTAAATACCAAACAACATCACAAAAAATGAAATTAACTATATCAATAGATAGGAAATATGGAAGTCATTTCTGAATCAGCTGCCAATGTACAGTCAGATAATTAACTTGTTAGAACAAAGGAAAAATCAATGTCACATTAGAATAAATGCTATAAAAGTTCCAATATGGCTTAAAAAAAACAACTGACACTAAAAATGGGAAATGGATAAATGAAAAGATATTGACATCATTAGCATTACTTAGAAGTTTACCTAATATAAAGCAACAGCTAAACCAGGAGGTCAAAAGAGACCTCATGAAATACTTGATTATCTTGATAAGTAGAAAAATAATGCAGTCAATGACAATTTAAAATATAAAGTGATTTGCAAAGTCATATAAGGATAGACAGAAAATTGTGAATTGAATCATTTCATAAAACAGGGGAGTACAATGAAGGGAAAAATGAGCCTGCAGAGAGGTTGGTATAAGACCCAATTAAATCAGAGCATACTAAATGCATATTATGAAATTGGATGTAACATCCATTTGGACAACAAAGACAAAAAATTGGAAGAAATCTGTCAGCATTTCTAGAATAATCAGTTTTCATTATCAATGACAATATAACCACTGCATCAAACATTTTGGTCCCTGATGTAGTATATGAAGAAGTAGCTATGGGAAAAATAGCTAAAGAACATCAAGTTTAAACAAAATAGAAGAAATTGTGCTGGAGGTGAGGCAATTTTGAAAATAATTAGGAGTCAGATATCAAATGTCTGAAAGAAGAAATACATTAAACGATTAATAAAAAAAATCACAGACCATATTATTACCCCCAGTCTTACACCATGTACCAAAACAAAGTCAAAATGGGTTCATGATTTAGGAATAAAGGCTGATAGTATAAGTAATTTGGGAGAGCAAGGAATAGTTTACTTATCAGATTTATGGAAAAGAAAAGAATTCATGACACAACAAGAGATAGAGAGCATTGCAAAATGCAAAATGGATAATTTTGATTATGTTAAATTGAAATGTTTTTGTACAAAAAAAGCCAATGCAACAAAAATTAGGAGGGAAGCAGAAAATTGGGAGATAATCTTTACAGCTAGTGACTCTGATAAAGGCCTCGTTTCTAAAATATACAGGGAACTGAGCCAAATATATAGGGATACAAGTCATTCCTCAATTGAGAAATGGTCAAAGGATATGAACAGGCAATTTTCAGAGGAAGAAATTAAAGATATCTATAGGCATACAAAAAAATGCTCGAAATCACTACTCATTAGAGAAATGCAAATGAAAATAACTCTTAGATACCACATCTCTCCTGTCACATTGGCTAAAATAACAAAACAGGAAAATGATAAATGCTGGAGAGGATGTGGGAAAATTGGAACATTGTTACATTGCTGGTGGAGTTGTGAACTGATCCAGCCATTTTGAAGAGCAATTTGGAACTATGCCCAAAGGGCTATAAAAATGTTCATACCCTTTGATCCAGCAATACCATTTCTAGGGTTATATCCCAAACAGATCACACAAGCAGGAAAAGGACCCATATGTACAAAAATATTTATAGCGGCTCTTTTCATGGTAGCTAAGAATTGGAAATCAAAGGGATGCCCATCAATTGGGGAATGGCTGAACAAGCTGTGGTATATGAAGGTAATGGAATACTATTGTGCTATAA
>CM053622.1:700800366-700877245 GCA_028646595.1 Phalanger gymnotis | reverse complement strand
CTGGAAATACCTACATGACATAATGGTGAGTGAGTGGAGCAGAGCCAGGATAACATTATACACAACCACAGATATATGGATTCTGTGAGGACCAACCCTGACAGACTTTGCTCGTCTCAGCAACACAAGGTACAAAGACAAGTCCAAAGGACTCACAATGGAGAATGCTATCTACATCCAGAGAAAGAACTAAGAAGTATGAACGCAGATTGAGGCACACTTCATGCTAGCCTTCCCCCCCGCCCTTTTTTTTTTCTTTTTCTCTCTTTGGTTTTTGTTTTTGGATTGTTTTTTTTTTTTTGGTCCTGTTTCTTCTTTCTCATGATTCATTTCATTGGTCATAATTCTTCTCCATAACTTGACTAGTGTGTAAATTAATTCAATGTGAAGTTATACATGGAAGATATATGGGATTCCATGCTGTCTTGGGGAGGAAGGGGGGGAGGGAGGGAAGAAAATCTGGAACTCAAAATTATGTAGAACCGAGTGTTGTAAACTAAAACTAAAAATTAAAAAAAAATCCAAAAAATGTGATTAAGAAGACATCAATAACTACTGACCCATTTTCCCCCTTTTATCTCTATAAAATCTTTATGAAAATCATCTTTTCATTTATTAAAGATATCCTAAAAATATGAGAAAGAAGCAAACAGGATTTCATTAAAAAAAAATTCTGCAATGGACGACTTCACAGTCACACAATTGACTGAAACGTATAGAGAATACAAAATCTTATTCTATTTGCTGTTTGTTGACTACAAAAAAGCATTTGACTCCAGGGAATAAAATACAGCCTTAAAGGCTTTCCAACAAGGTATCTTTCCTGTATTCATTAAGCACTCAATATAATAGTGATAACTTTGTTTAGCAATTCTCTGGTGGTCAATATCAAGTGAAATATAAAACAGGAATGTTGATACTCTCCAAAGATGTTTATCACTCTCATGGAGGACATCCAGCACATAACAAAAATGTGAGAGGGATCCCCTATAGGTCGTGAAAGGTGCTTTGTAATGTTACAGTTTGCAAATGTTTATATTTTTAATGCCAGACTTCTGTTGTCCATAGCATGTATTTGTGTGTGTGTGTGTGTGTGTGTGTGTGTGTGTGCGTGCGTGTGTATGAATAGTCAAATTATATGCATTACAGTGAAGGCTTAAAACTTCTGGTGGCTAGGGCAAGCAACATGATATATACTCTCAAATCAGCTTTTAAAGAAAAATTTAGTTAGGGGAAAGAGACCTCACCTCACCACATCCTAGGAGAAAAAGAGACTCTTGGACACTGTGATGTCACTGCTAAGGAGGCCATTGGTAGAGAGATAGGAAGGGTGCAAGAAGGAGCAGGACAGGGAGGATCTCTTCTGGGATAGGATTGTATGAATCCAATGGGACAAGGATAATTTCTCACTAAGCACCAAGTGTTGTTTTCTCGTTTTAATCAATTATTCTTGCTAAGTTTTAAGCTCCATTGTTTCTACCTTGTGAAGGGAACGTAAGTGCTGTCAGAGTCCTCTAAATTTCAATGCCCTGGTTAAAGGTCCCATTCACTCAGCCCTCCACAATACAAAAAATATGAAAAGGCAATTATTACCTGGAGCTCACAAATTCCTTTTTCAGACTCTGATCACAGTTACCATTCAGGTCTGCTTCATGTATCTTCCTTGGGGGGTGATCTCATTCTGAATGTCGCAGAAACCCTAGAAAGGACTTCATGAAGGCCCCTCCATGAGGGGCATCTAACCCAACCCAATCACTTTTAGTTTTATTTGTTACTTTAAAAAAGTGCTAGTTTTTCCAAATAATGAAAGAAACCTTTGGGCAAGGCTAGCCTCTCACAGTGCCGTGTTTTTTAAACTGGTAATTTTTGTGCTTTCTATTCTGTCTTAGTCAGAGGCTAGTTTCTAAAAAATGTCTATCAATATAAAAACCCCAAACATTTAGTCAATCAACTAGATGTTAACCTTACATGATGCCAAACAACTGAAGGTTGGAAATTTTGGCTGCTTGACACCATGGACTCCAAACATCTGGATGACAAACTATCCTTTGGAATTGTGTAAACCCTTCTATGGCATCTGAAACATGGGCCCCATCTCAGGATTTCAGTGCTTCCACAAGAAATATTCTTGTTCACAAATTTTTGATGACTTAAAATAATAAAATTAGTTAGATTTTTAAATAAATGACAAATTCCCTGCTATTTTTCACACAAAGGGAAAATATGGAATTAGAATTAGTGTTTCTGGAATAGCTGGAATTAGCACTGGATTTGGCATCAGAAGGCTTGAGTTCAAATTCTAGCTCCATGGCACTGAACAAATCACTTAAACTTTCTGGGCCTCAGTTTGCTGTGGAGATTGAACTAGACCCCCTTGGTAGCCTTTTGAGCTCTAAATATATAACGTTATTATTTCTTCCCTTCACTGGCTTTGTTAATTCTGACCACCATTACCTAGAACATCCATGCCAAAAGACACACACCCCCATGCCAGGAATGGAAATTAAGTAGATCTTAGAGGAGTAAGCCCTGCCTCTTACTTCTTTTTGGTTAGGTTTTCAAGGAAATCTTTTTCTATGGAAGAGTCATGAGGATTTGCCTACAGATTGATAGTTACTTGGACTAACGACATAGGAAGCAGGGAGAGGAAGAAGGAAAGAGTGATTAGCAATAAGAAGTAGCAAGCATGAAAGCTACAGGCCACTAAATAATTTCATGGAGCAAGAGATCCTCTTGTATCTGTTGGCAAAGCAATCCTTAATAGTGTCATTTTTGATGCATATCAAAAGTTTTCCTCCCAGAATTCTGTCTGAGAAACTTTGGCCAAAGTCTCCATGCAGAAAATGTGATGAGTGATTGGACAATATAAGATTCCATATGTGCTGTACATTCATGGGTTAGGGATTAGGTTTCATAATACAGAGTTAGTATTGTTAAAGATCCCCATGATGGAAAATGCTCTATAGGTTGGGTGACTTGGCTTTAAACGCTTCTCAGCATATTAGTGAGAAATTCTATTGCAATTCACAGTTGATATAAAAAAAAATGAGACAATGCCAAGAAAAGAGAAACTCATTTTAGCTTCTCTATTAAAGCCAGATGTATTTTAGGCCACGTTTCTAGGCAACCGAATAATGGCAATATTCTGGAATTCTTTTTTTTTAACTTTCACAACTGTCAGAGTCAGTAAAGGTCAAAAGGTAATTATAAAGTACTAAGGATGATATATGAGAGTGAGGTAGCAGGATCATTCTAGCATCACTTAGGAAGCAACGACAACTTGTCAGGCATCTTTCATTATGGCCTCAGAGGTATATCCCAGAAACTCCCCAGTTTCCACAGCAAATGAACTCTCTTGGGGACACGCTAACATGTTGATTCTTTGTTTCTACCAACCATTCTTTGAATTTGAATTGTGACCTGACTCAGCTAAAGACTCTAATGTACTGAAACATGACTAAGGTAATTTCATCCTCATAATAATCCATCATCATCATCTTCATCAACAACAACAGCATGATTAAAATCAAAATCACAGATTGATCATAAATTCTTCCTTTATCCAAAGATCTAACAGGTAAATATTCCACTCTCCCCTAATTTGTTTATAATAGCACCTTTTATGTCTAAATCACATATCCACGTTGACCTTGCCTTGGTATATGGTGTGAGATGCTGATCTGTGCCTGGTATCTGTCAAATTGCTTTTCCATTTTCCCAACAATTTTTGTCAAATAGTGAGTTCTTATGACATTAAAAAATGATGTCATGTTTAAGATTTGGGGGTGCCAACAGGACATTTCCTAACCCTGTACATTGCTATAAGGTTTGCCTGCTACCATGAGCTACGAGTTTGAGAATATTTTGATGTAGTTTGAGAACCATAACAAAATTTGGTCATGTCCCCTGAAGGATGAGGTGCCTCTATTGTTACAGGAGAGCTTTAAAGTCCTTGCATGCTCAGATGACATGCCCCGGCACTTCTCAGACTCAGTGGCCAATTTGTGACCTAGAGGCAGTGTATTGATATATTGATATCAGCATCTTGATGTGTTCATGTATGGAAATAGCACTGATCTTGGGCTTAAAAGACCTTAGTTCTAGTCCTGGCTTCATTTACTAACTTTGTGAGCTGAATATAGTCATTTAAGTTCTATAAGATTCAGTTTCCTCATCTGCAAAATGGGACCAAATACCAACCTTATGGGGTTATTATTGAGAAAAGCACTTTGTAAATCTTGTCTTCAAGCATTTAAAGGGCTGTCACAGAGAAGAAGGATTAGATTTATTCTGCCTACCCCCAGAGGACAAAACAAGGATGCAAATTACAGAGGGACAGTTAGACTTGATGTAAGGAAAAAACTTCCTAATAATTGGATCTGTCCAAGAGTGAAATGTGCTGCCTCAGGAGGTGGTGGGGATCTCTCATTGGAGGTTTTCTCAAGATTAGATGAACACTTGTCAGGAATATGAAGGAGTGAATTCCTATTCAGGTTGGGCTAAGTAGTTTCTGAGATCCCTTCCAATTCAGAGATTTCATAAGATAAAAATATAAGCTGCTTTGCATGGGTAGGAAAAATTATAATTCTACTTCCACATCTCTCCTGCCACCTTGCCATATGCCCCCCTCCCATTCTCCAAATCAGAGTAGCCCCCGAACACTAAAAATAGCCCCTTGTGAGAGCCACCTCAGGATACTTAGACAAATGGTGATGAAGCACATGGGCCAGGCCACCTCTCCACTGAGTCTCTACATTTAGAACTATTTATTTTCATTTTTATGAACTTCGGCAAAACAAGGAAATGGAATAGAAGCACATTGTGCTGAAAATTTTTGTTATCTGGCAAAATAAAGATGAACAAAATGTTTGGGGAGGTGGAGATAAGATGGTGCAGTAGCAGGAAAAATTATAGTAAGTGTCATCTCCTACTCCCCCACCTAAAAAAAAAAAAACAAAGAGAGAAATCTCTTTCAAACAGATCTAGAAAATGCACCAACCTGAATTCTAATGGGAAAATCCATTAAAAAGTGAGTCACTTTTCAGCCCAGGTTGACAGAGGGAAAGAGACAGAGAAGTCTACAAACATTGGGGAGAGGGTCTGGTCAGAAGTTACCACATGGACCAATCTAATGCAGGCAGAGGCTGTGCACCGGGTAATAAAAGGTCCTAGATCCAAACCACATAGAGGCATGCCCAGGTACATAATGAGGCAGTGTGATGTGAACAGGTGCCAATTGGTAGCTTCGTTGCTCACTACCCAGTTCCAGATCAGAGATCCAGGTTGGACTGAGAAGGGTACCTAAGCCCAGGGGTAAGAAGGAGTCTCAGATCTGAGCTGAATATTAAGAGACGAGTGAATTCAGAAGCGAGCAGCAACAGCATGGCTCAGATCCTAGGGGTGGAGCAGGGTCTCAGTTCTAGCTTCTAGCCTAGTCTCAAGCCTCCAGAGGAATAACTAGGGCAGGAATCCCAGACCAAAGAACGACTTACAGTTCTTTTACTCAGAACCACTAGAAATTCGCAGCTGGCTTATAGAGAGTAAGTCTAGCAGCAATCTATTCTTAGACTCATACCCAGATTAGGAACCTGTAGAAGTCAAACCAGAGGGCCAGCAACCAGACTTTGTCCTAGATCAAACCACTTTAGAAGTACTGAAAGATTGCAGGTCCCTAGCCTGAACTATCCCTGAGTTTCTGGTGTAACTAAGTACCCCAGGACCAGCACACATCTTCCCTTCAAAAGTTCACATGGCCTGGCCCTGACACAAAGTCCAGTAAGGAAATAGGCTGGAGGAATTAAAAAAAAAACAAAAAAAATATCCCACCATAAATAGCTATTATGGTGATAGGGACATAAACCCAGAAGGGATTGGTTCTGAAACATATATGAGAAAAGCCTCAAAGGAAAACATCTTGGGCACAAATTCTACTAGAATTCCTGGAAGAGATGAAGCAAAGGTTTAAAAAAAGTTAACATTTTTTTAGCAATGAAATGAGAATGCTAGAGGAAAATATTGGAGAAGAAATCAGAGCCATGGAAAAAAGAATTAAAAAAGGAATTAATGGTTTGGCACAAGAGGTGCAAAACCTCACTCAAATAACAAATTCCCTGAAAATTAGAAAGGATCCAAAAGAAGCCAAAACTCCATGAAACAACAAGAAATATTAAAACCAAGTCAAAAGATTAAAAAATAGAAGAAAATGTAAGGTATCTCATAGAAAAAAAACAACTGCCCCAAAAAACAGGTTGTGGAGAAAAAAATTTAAGAATCAATGGACTACCTGAATACCACAACCAAAATAAAGAGCACAATCGTATTTCAAGAAAACTGCTCAGATCTCTTAGAAGCAGAGAATGAAGTAAAAATAGGAGGAATCTACCAGTCACCACCTGAAAGAAATATCAAAATGTAAATTCCCAGGAAAATTAATTATAGCCAAAACCAGAACTTCCAGGTCAAAGAACAAATACTGCAAGCATCCAGAAGGAAGGAATTCAAATAATGAGTAGTCACAGTCAAGATCACACACAATTTAGCAGCCATCAGTATACAGAAGAGGAGATATTCCAGAAAGCAAAGGACACAGGATTTCAGCCAAGAATGCTTTACCTAGGAAAACTGAGTATAATCCTACAAAAAGAAAAAAAAATGGATTTTTAATGAAATAGAAGATTTCCAAGCATTTCTGGTGAATAAAAATGCAAATAGAAACCAGAGCTGCATAGCAACTTTGAAGTTAAAATACTTTGTGTTTGAGCTAAGAGAAACATAAAAAGGTAAACATGAATAAACTCATAAAATACTAAACAAGGATTAAATGCTTATATTTTAAAAGGGAAATGATAGGAAACATATAAGGAGTCAAATTAGACACAAGGCCCAGAAATGATGGGCCTTGACGATCTTAAGAGAAGAATGGAGCTATTTATACAATGAGAACTTATGTAATAACAACAGAATGGCAAAAGCAAACAATTTTGAAAGAATCTGGAACTCTGCTCAGCCTAATGACCAATCGTGATTCTAGAAGAATCAAGAATCGCCTCCTATTAGAAAGGTGAAGGATGAAAAGTGTAGGATGAGACAAATATTTGTTTTGACATGGCCAATATGAAAATCTGAGACCATCCAATATAAATCCTTTTAGTTCCACTCTTTTCTAATCCTTTATCCTCTGAGCTCTCATTCATCCTCTTCCTTTCTCCATCAATCTCAAAGGAAGAGGTGGCCTATCTTCTTGACAAAGCTAACCCTTCTACCTGTACTATTCATCATATGCCTTTTCATTTTCCCAAGGACTTTGATCAATCAGTCTCCCCTCTTTTTCCTCATGCTTCTCAATCTTTTTTTTTAAATATTAGTTCTTTCCACCATAGCTTAGAAATATATTCTGGTCCCCCCATCTTAGAAAGTATTCTTTACTTAACCCAAGTACACCATTCAGCAATGATCTTATCTCTTTCTTTCCCTCCACTGACAAATTTCTAGAAACAGTAATCTGTACCCATTGATAATATTTCTTAACTATTCACTCTCAAATCTGTTCTAGCCTAATTTCTGTCCTGACAAATCTAGTAAAACAGCTTTTTCCAAAGTTAGGAATTACTTCCAACACAATAAACCCAATCCTTTTCCCCCCCAGAATCTAAATTGACCACTCTGAAGCACTGGAGACTGTTGACCTCCAAATGGATTTCTTCTCTAGCTTTAGTTTCCATGATACTTGTTCTCTTATAGGTCTACCTCTTTGATAACTCCTCTTCTCCACATTGTCTTCTCTACTTTAGTGAATTCATCCATTCCTATGGTTTCATCTCACATAAACACAGATAACTACTCTTCAACACAGATAACTGCTCTTCAATCTATATCTCATCCAGACATTCTTTCAAATTTCCTCCTGTTCAATAGACATCTCTACCTGGATATCCCACTGGTTCCCAAGCTGACTTCATCATCTGCTCTCGAAAACATGCCCTCCCTCTAAGATCTCTACTGCTGTTGATAGTATTACTATCTTCTCACTTATCCAAGTTTATAATCTAGAGTCATCTTTAACTGTTCTTGCTACATCAAAACCCACATCTGAATACAACTATCTGACAAGCTATGTTGATTCTCCAGCTCAACAATGTCTCTGATATCTGTTTCTTCCTCATTGTTCCCATAGAAAACACCTCATTCAATGTCATTTTTTCACATTTCAACCATTATAATAATCTCCTAACTAACCTTCCTGCCTCCAGGCTATACTTATGTTTTGCCAATTAATTTATGGAATTATTCATTCACTTATTGTGACCCAAATAAAGGAAAAAATTCATTCCGGTAAAGGATGACATTCAACTCCCCGCCTTTGCTTTTTACCCATGCATTCATTTCATCATATTCTTTCAGGTTTAGGTGCAGCTATGAATAACCTATAATCTCACTCCTGGTGCTCCTAGCTTATGAGTCAAGAAAGGGCAAGTACATCTGTTTTTTTTGTATACTTGCTGGGAAAGACCATGATGGCAGCAAGTAGGAAGTGATGCTTCAACCACACTTTAATAAGTCACAAAAAATACAGAGGCAAATGGTACATGCAAGGGTAGTGTACAGAGGCAGATGGCATGGGGACAGGGGATGGTGTGGTGAAGGGAGAGAGGCAGCAAGGGGGAAGAGAATCGGAAGGGGAAGGGACATAGAGAGTCACATAACCATGGCCAGGAGATGGGAGCACTTGGGCAGCATGGATCTGTAGCAAATATCAGAGTGCTGGGGAAGGAGTAGGAGCTTGGGGTCCCATATGGATACAGTTTTACTGGTGGGGGACAGATTGACACTTGTCTGTGCCACTTTAAGTTTTATTCACTAACATATACACATTATCTCAAAGTTATAAGCAACAGCTTAGATTTAGTTCATTAGCATTACACTTTGCTGCTGTTTTGCTGACATTACTGCACATAGCTGAAGCTTATCTAAAGGGGGTTGGCAGAACCAAGCACCCATTAGAAAGGGGCCTAGTTGGTGTCCTCTAATTTAGCACATAGTCTTAGGATGTGGCCTTAGTTAATTTATGATACAGTTTCCAGTGGCTCCTATGCTCCCCTAATTTATAAGACAGTTTGCAAATAACTGTTATGCTCTTTTAATTTATGGGATAGTCTTTTAGTGACTTCTATGTTCCCCTTTGCAATCTTACTTCCAACTATGTTACATTATACTAACTACTTATAAACTTATTTACCATGCCACTTTGGGTGGGGGGAAGGAAGGAAGGGGTACCAGGACGAGATACAATTTCAATAAAATTTACTCTTATCCATCTATCACACTGTTACTCAATTTTCCTAATGTACTATTCTTATCATGGTTTGGTTCTATTTAAATTCGTTTAGTGAAAGAATTAGCATAATCATATAAAAACAAAAACAACATGAATATCTCAGTAAACATAAAAGGGCAAAAAGGTCTTTGGAAATAATCTAGCACTCACTGACACTAAAAACCATATAAAACATAGGCATGAAAGGGCCTTCTTTAATATGATCAAAAGTATAGCTCTAAAAGCAAGTGTTATCTGAATTGGGGAAAAACTAGAAACTTTCTCACCAACTACAGGATTAAAATAAGGTTATACCTATCCCCACAATGATTTTACATTGTCCTAGAAATGCTAGTCGTAAAATGAGAGAAAAATTAGTGACATATGTAAACATCAGAAAAGTTATGCCAATTTGCAGATGACATGGTGGATTACATAGAAACCCCAGAAAATCAACTACTCTTGATAAGGATAACTACTAGTTTCAATAAAAGTATTGGGATACAAAATAAATCCATTAAAATTATCAATTTTCTTTACAAAAAACCAGGAAGAAACTGTGGAAAGAGAAATTCCATTCAAAATAACTGTAAAATACATATCAGAGCTAATAATTAACCTACCAAGACAGCCTCTGTACTTATATAAATACACTTAAAAAACAATCTCTATAGAAATAAAAGAAGACAAGTAAAAGGGAGATATTTATTATAAATGGAAAGGCTATACCAACATGATGAAAACCATGATACTACCTAATTTCAAGATTTTGTGCTGTTAGTATAGCACCAAAAGACTATTTCATACAACTACATAAAATAATAACAGGATTCATTTGGAGGAAAAAAAATTCCAAACATCTCAAGGAAAATAATAAAGAAAAGCAGAAACAAATGATGACTAGATTTCAAATTACATCATAACATGGTAATCATCACCACTATGTGGTACTACTTAAAAAATAAAAAAGTAGCTCAGTGGAACAGACTAAACCCAGAAACAATTGCATACAATAGTCTGGGGCAGCTGGATGGCTCAGTAGGTAGAGTGCCAGGCCTGAGATAAGGAAGACTTTTCTTCTGGAGTTCAGATCTGGCCTCAGACACTTACAAGCTGTGTGATCTTGGGCAAGTCAGTTAACCTGTTTCCTCATCTGTAAAATGAGCTGGAGAAGGAAATGGCAAACCACTCCAGTTTCTTGCCAAGAAAACCCCAAACAGGGTCATGAAGAGTCAGACATATCTGAAAAACAACAACAACAACAACGACAAAGATTTAATTAACCCAATACCAATTGAGTCCCTAGGGGAATGATGATTATTGGTATACTGAGAGGCTATACCAAAATATACTGGGATTTACTCAAAGCATGTGGCAGCTATAAACTACCTAGTAAGGACATGTGCTAAAGCTGCCATATGGTTCAACCAAATTGGTGGAAAATGGGGAAAGGGAAAGGAGCTAGCTGACTCTCCTCTTCCCCTCTCTTCTTCCCCCTGCTCCCAACTCTCAGTATGCCACTTAAAACAATCATGATTCACTGGATGCCACAAAGGAAAGAACTTCATAAACCCAGTGTCTTCCTTTTATGTAATCCCTGCATCATCAGTTCTTTTAGCTCAGTGCCCAAGTTGGGGTTCTCATCATTGTAAAATGCAAATCCCTAAGTTATGAATGGCCAGAAATAGGCAAGTCCTTCCCCCTCACCAAGGTTTTGCATTATGGATTGAAACAAGTCAGGAAATCTATGTGCATGTTCCAGGGAATAGTCTCCATAGAACGTTACATGTTTGTTACATGTTACAGTAGCAAAAATAATAAAAATTATATGATTATATCAACAGACTCAGAAAATGACTTTGACAAAATACAGCACTCCTATATGCTAGAAAGCACTAAAAATCATAAAGATAAAAAATTCTTTCTTTAATATAATCAAAAGCATCTTTTACGTAAGACCAAAAATTAGCATTGTTAAATGCTAGTTAGAATTAAATTTTATATGTGTGTATTTATAAATATATACACATACTTAATGTAATATCCTATTAAATACATATGTAATTATATGATTAATTATATGTCTATAGATCATTCACTTTAATATCCTTAATACATGTGAGCTTTTTGGATAGCATTGCAATGTTGTACTTAAATGTTATGGGAGTTGTCAGGTACTCGCTCAGTTGAAAAAACACTGCGCCACCCCATGGGTCTTCCCCCATGCCAGTCGAAACCAGTTATACTGTTTTATTGGCTGATTAGTACTTATGTCATCCATATGCCTTATCTAATGGGATTTGTTGGAGCAATTAGGATTTCAATGATCCTAAAGTAATCACTGGTAGCCAGTAATAGGATTCTAGGCATGTCTGCAATTTATGGGCCTCCCCTAAAGTATCTCAAGATTTCAGAGAGCAGGCTCTCTTGAGGTGAGGACTGAGGCATTTCTAACAGTTGTGATACACTAGAAGATAAAGGTAAACATAATCTGTAATGAGCCCATTTTGCCTTAAGGACACACACCACAAGTGAGAGCCCTGTGCAAATGGCTCTGTCTTCTCTTCTTAAAGCATTTCAGACGTCATCAAACATCACCTGAATGACCAGAACTTAGGCTCCTATGATTGGCTCTGAAGTTAGCACCTCCCCTTAGTTAGCCCCACCTTAGTTACCAATCCACACCCACATAGGTTTTACACCTAATAGGGGTTTGGGCCTGGGGCTTAGCAGCTAGTAAGACTCAATGAAATACACTGAATTAACAAAAGCCAAACTCTTCAAGG
Organism: Phalanger gymnotis; assembly: GCA_028646595.1. Classification (NCBI taxonomy): domain Eukaryota; kingdom Metazoa; phylum Chordata; class Mammalia; order Diprotodontia; family Phalangeridae; genus Phalanger; species Phalanger gymnotis. The sequence goes on along the minus strand of CM053622.1, from coordinate 700,865,146 downwards.
GCACTTGGTTGAACCAATTGCTAAGAGCCCATTTTGCTTACCAACACAGGTGGGTACTCTAAATTTGTGCATCCTGCGTTTCCTTTGAGCTTCAATTCTGCTGTGCTCTACTGTGTACATCCCCAGAAAGTACACTACCAAGATAAGTGTACCTATCCACAGCATTCAAAATTTCACCATTTGTTGTAATCGATGGTTCCACATGTGGATGGTGTGGTGCTGGCTGATGGAGCACCTGTGTTTTGTTGTTGTTAATTGTTAGGCCAAAATTAGCACAAGCAGCAGAGAATTGATCCATACTCTGTTGCATCTCAGCTTCAGAGGCTGCACTGAGTGTACAATCATCTGCAAACAAAAAATCATACACCAACATTCCCTCCACTTTGGTCTTGGCTTGTAGTCTATTCAAGTTGAATAATTTACCATCAGTGCTGTAGCTGACCCTGATGCTGTGTTCATCCTCATTGAAAGCATTTGACAACATGGCTGAAAACATCATGCTAAAAAGCATGGAAGCAAGCACACAGACTTGTTTCATTCCATTGTTGACTGGGAAGGCCTGAGAGCATTGTCCATTATCTAGAACCTAGGCAAGCATGCCATCATGAAATTGACATACAATGATGATGAACTTCTGCAGGCAATCAAATTTTGATATAATTTTTCATAAGTTCTCATGACTTGTAGTGTCAAAGGCCTTGGTCAGATCTACAAATATTGTGTACAGACCTCTATTCTGCTCCTGGCATTTCCCCTGGAGTTGTCAGATAGCAAACACCATATTGACTGTTCTTCAGCCCTTTCTGAAGCCACTTTGGCTCTCAGGTAGATGACCATCTTCCAGGCGAAGGATCAGCCTATTAAGGAGGACTCTGGCAGGAATCTTCCCAGCAATGACTAAGAGAGAGACCCTCCCCACCCTCCCCCATGATTGTCATAGGACAATCTATTTCCTTTACCATTATAGAGATGAACAATGGAGGCATCCTTAAACTCCTGGGGAATAACCTCCTCTTGCTATATAACCTGGAAGATTTGACTCAGCTTTTGTATGAGCAATGGACCCCCTACCTTGTAAAACTCAGCTGGAATAGAATCAGCACCAAGTGCTTTGCTACATGAAAGGAGCCTAATGGCATTCAAAACCAGAGCTTCAGCTGGAGCTTCAGCTAGGGAGGGATTTACTTCAACCTAAGGTAAATGGTCAATCACCTCAGCATTGATTGATGATGGTCTGTTGAGAACACTATGGAAATATCCAGCCCATCTCTCTAGGATCATATCCTTATCACTAGTCAATGTGGCTCTGGCAGCACTGAGTAGCTGAGATGCACTATAGGTCTTTGGCCCATAAATAGCCTTCAGGGCATTATAAAAGTACTTTGGATTGTTACTATCCACGTAAAACTGAATTTCATCCACCTTCTTACTGAGCCAAGAATCCTGCATCTCTCTAAGCTTTGCTTGTACTTTACTTTCGATGGAATTAAATGCTGCTTTCTTAGAGATGGATCAACTAGCCTGCTGTTAAACTCTGTGGAATTCTCATTTTTCATATAACAGCTTCTGAATTTCCCCATCATTTTCATCAAACCAGTCTTGTTGTTTGTGAGTGTTCTGACCCAGATGAGCAAATGCAGTGCTATGCACCAGATTTCTGAAAGCTGCCCACTCCTTTTCTACTGCAGTGTTGACAACTGTGTGTTGGCTCAACTTTCCCTCCGTTAGCCGCAAACTGTTCCCACTCAGAAAAGAGCTCTAATTTGTTGGCATTAATTTTTCTGGTAGTCATTTTGCCTTTGGGATGCTGCTTTTGTTCAATGTGAATATTTAGCTTGGAAAGGATGTCTATGATCAGTCCAGCACTTTGCACCACACATTGTCTTTGTAACTCTCACATCCTCTCTGTCTCTTCTCCTTACAATCACATAGTCTATTAAATGCCAATGTTTGCTGCAAGGATGCATCCACGAAGTTTTATTGTTTTTTGGTAAATGGAAGACAGTAAATGGAAGAAGTTGGTGATGAGGTCATGAGATGCACAAGTCTTCAGTAGTAAGTGACCATTGCTGTTGCTGTTTCCAATTCCGCATACTCTAGCATTAAAGTCACCCACAATTATTAACTTGTCCTCTTGTGGCACATTGATGATAAAGGTCTCCAAGTCTTCATAAAATTTTTATTTGACCTCATCAGGGTTCATCATGATGGTAGCATAGGCACTGATGATGGTAATGTGACATTTTCCTGTAAGTGGCAATTGCATTGTCATGAACCTGCCATTCACTCCTTTTGGCAAGCATACAAACTTGTTGACTAGTTTTGGTTGCACAACCTATGCCAGCTTCATGGCACTCTCCTTCACTGCAGCCACTCCAGAAAAACATGTATCTAGCTCCAACTTCAGTAAGCTGGCCTTCATTTGCCAGCCTTATTTCACTCAGAGCTGCTATTTGGATGTGATATTTGCTGAGTTCTCTTGCAACAAGAGCTGTTCATCTTTCAGATCTACTGGGTTTTGTGTTGACTATAATAAGTGTGTGCATATTCCATGTGCCTATGGTAAGTGGAATCATCTCTGCAGATGTTTTTGTACATTTTTTTTGTGTTTTAACTGCAAAGTGGGATTCCCTGCCTGCCATGGTAATCAGGTTAGGGTTGAGTAAGCAGAAAATTTTTAGGGCACCTTTTCTAGACCCCTCCTCACACCAGGAGGTGAGCAGTGCAATCGTTAAAAGGCTTCTCAGACACCCAGGGGGCTGCCAAATCCAACTGCCATTTCCAATGAGAAACAACCCTATGGCCTGGGCTGCCTGTGTGCAGGATTGTGACTACAGCTCCCAGTGGATCCACACCTGATGCTTCCTCATTTGCCTGTTGCCACAGGACTTTGAGATAGGTACAATGGTAAAATGATATGGGTGATGACTTTTGATTCATGTGTAAACTGGATTTAAGTGAGGCAGAGTTGCATGAAGTCATCAGCCTCACTCTCTCCTCCAAAGTCATCACAGTCCAGTGGCAGGACAGAATCAAGATGACTGTTGATGGCTCAAGATGCAGTGGATGACCTTGGTGTCTTGGATGTCTAACCAAGCTCTAAGCACTCTGTAGCACCTGCTTCAGCTGCCTTCATGGCTGTTGGAACAAATTGTTCTCATCTGCCCATTACACCAGAGGAAGTGTTCATATACTTGGAGTAGACACCCCCCCCACAACTCACCAATGGGTATGAGACCCCTTAGTTACCCTCAACCTGGTTTAGTCCGACTGCCAAAAGAGTTTACCAGGGTGTGGCCTCTGTGCATGCCACAGCTTCTGGGAGCCACAGGTGAGAGTTGGGTGGAACAGGTGGTCATCAAAGGTGGAAAGCATCCCTGCAAAGGGCTTGGCAGCTATCATACTAGAGGTACTAGTCTTTCCTGAACACACCCTACACCCCACTAGGAAAATACTATTGTGAATATTTTGGTATATATTGGAAAGTTAGAAAGGTCTAATATATACCAAAATATTCACAGTAGTATTTTCATAGTAGCAAGGAACTGGAAAAAAAAATTGAATGCTAACTAATTAAAGGATGAACAAATTGTAGTTTATGAATATAATTGGATATTACTCTGCTGACAAGGAAAAACAGATATGAAAAATTCAGAGAAATTTGGGTAGATTTATATGAACTGATGCAGACCAAAATAAGTAGAACTAAATGAATAATATACACAATGACCAGAACAGTGAAAATGAAAATAACATTACTAGACATCAGAAAAGTTCGGTGCAGAAAAGTCAACCATGACTGCAGAAGGTTGGTAGGTGTGGAATGAAACAAATGCTCTTAAACATAGTCAGTTTGTCAGTTTGTTTTGCTTCATTGAGCAAGAGAGGTTTCTATGGCAGTTAATACAGCAATACTGGGAAGTGATATGAGTGTGGAAAAGCATCAGTAAAACATTTTTTTAAAATTAAGTAATAAAACAAACAAAAAAAATCCCTATGCTGAGTCTTTCTCTTCTGACAAAGCTAATTTGGGGGAAAAGGAGGCAGTGTGTGTATGTAGTATATAGTATATATGTATGCATATATAATATGTATTATATTTATATATACACACATGTACATATATATGTATGTGTGTATAAGCACATGTATCACAGGATTAAAAAAACCATAAACCTTGAGAGCTCATCTCTGATTTATCAAGTTCAATTTTATCTCAGGAAGACGATGTTGCCTGAAGAGAAAATGACTTCCTACACATGAAATCATTTTATATGAGGTAATATCTATTTAATGACTGCTTTTGAGTGTATTTCATTAGCCAGATCCTGCTGAAAGAAGAGGCTCCTCTGTGTGCAATTTAGGCACTTTGGGATGTATATTTAGTGTAATGTCACAGAAATGTATTAATTAGCACCTTGGGGCCTAGAGACATTATTAATACATTTCCCCAAAGGGTTCAACTCGAATCCAGAGAATATCGTCCTTAGCTTTGTAGCATCTGCCCCACGTCTATACCCCAAAATAATTATACTGGGTTTACAAAACACTTAATTCTCTTTTTCTAGCTTAGATATCTACTTTAGTATCAAACACTCCCATATGCTTTTTTTTTTCTTGATGTGGAGCTTACAAAGAAGTAAATAGTATGAATAAGTCATTTGGGCAGGTTTTTTCATTCTTTTAGTCCAGCATCCATTTTGTAAAATGTCTACTCTGATTGTCATGTTGGGGGTGACCTTGGGTTTTCAAAGTCCATGCCAGCAGAACACAAACTTTAGCAGGTCCAAAGAATTTGGCAAGGCTTTAATGTGGACATTTCAAGAGGTTGTGCCTATTGGTCAGCTGAGGATTAGCCTGAGTTTGGAGAAGGTGGTTTTTTTTTTTTTTGGTCTGTGAGCTGATGGCCACTTCACGTGAGGACTACTACAAGAGCCTGTTAGTAGGTCTCTCTGCCACAGATCTTTTTCTGCTCCCATCCATCCATCCTCCTCTTAACTATCAAAATTACATTCCTAGAGCACAGGTCTGACCTTGTTATCCCTTTGCTCAGTGGACTTTAATGGCTCCCTACTACCTCCAAAATCAAATGTAAAATCCTCTGGCATTCAAAGTCCTTCATAACCTGTTCTTCCCCAACCCCACCTTTCCAGTCTTCTACCTTACTCACACCCACGTACTATGTGATCCAGTGACACTGGCTGCCTTGTGTATTTTCACTGTCTGTCTCCCATGCCCTGGAATTCTCCTCCATCTCAACTCCACCTTCTGGTTTCCTTGACTTCCTTCAAATCTCACCTAAAATCTATCTTCTATAAGAAGCTTTTTGCAATCTCTCTTAATGTTAGTGCTCTCCCTCTGTTGATTATCTCTTATATTTCCTCATACACAGTTATTTGCATGTTATTAGATTCCCATTAGATTGTGAGCTCCTTAAGAATTGGGGTAGTCTTTTTTCCTTTCTCCATCTCTCTAGTCCTTAGCACAGTGCCTGGAACTTCATAGGTGAATAATAAATGTTTGTTGACTCACTGAATATTTTTTGGTCACAGCAAATCACGAAGAACTGTCTACTAACGGGTGGTTGAGCACTCATACCAATGAAATTGTGATTTTTTCCTCAAGCTTCTTGGAATCAACTTCCATGAACTTTTGTGGCATAAAGGTTTATACTTTTTAATTCAATTCACTTAGATGTACCTTCTTTTCTTTTGCTATTGAGTGGTTCTCTTCACTTTTCCTTCCAATGGAAATTATTTCCTATGTATAATTTCATATGGCCATCATATAATCAAGTTTCCAGTCTAAGGGTGGAGTTGAAACCAATCATCCCCTTTTTGACCTTGTTAGAGTAGGAGTTGGGATAAGGATCCTCAAAAAATACATGGACTACATACATGTATCTGATCACAGAATCTCAAAGGGAGAGAAGATCTAAGAGGCATTTATTTAGTCCAATTCATACCCTCCACAACACCCCCAACAAGTGGTCATGCAGCTTTTTCATGAAGACCTCCAGTGAGGGAGAATCTGTTTTCAGAGGCAACCCTTTCTTTCCACTTTGGGGAATCTCTGCTTATGATGATATCTTTCCTTAAAGCAAACCTAGATCTGACTCTGCTCTGGTAACTGCTGTTAGCTCTAAAAATACCAAATAGCTTGTACAGGTTATCACAATCACAGTTAACTCTGAAAAATAAAAACACAAAATAAAATTAAAGAACTAACAGTGGTCATAAAGAAAAAGCTTTGTTGATTCCACTGGAGGAGGGAAATGAGGGGCCCCGTCTAGTAAGAGACCTGCTTTAATGTGGGCAAATCTCAATACTTATACTAGTGGGTATGCAGTGAACTCTAGCCCACACAATGAAGGGTAACGGCAATAATGAGACAAATTCAATTCGTTGCAGGGCTTCATGATGAGAATATGGATGCTGCAGGTACGTGTCAGAGCTCAGAGACCACTGATGCCAATGTGAAATAATTCTAGCATTTGGCTGTGGCTGAGATCATCCAGAGAGTGAGTGTGAAGGATTGTTATTATGTCAAACTCAAGACACAGCTTGCTTGCTGGGCCTTAGCTCTGGAAATCAGGGTGTCTCCCAACGGTAAAAAGAGAAGAGCAAAAAGAGAGGGGTGGTCTTGGCATGCGGATCCTGACAGCTTTATGCAAACCAAGAATAAAAATGTTAAATAGCACAGGGAAAAGGACAGACTTTCAGCTTCTTTCAGGTAGTTTACATCAACCAATTAGTTTCTTCAGATCTGTATTATTTTGTCAGTTCTGAATCAACCTAACTGTGATATCATATAGTTCAGCGATTTTGATTTAGTGCTTTGAGGACACAGAAATTCACAACAATGTTCCAAGAGGTTCACACTAAGAATTTTTAATGGCATAATTATATTTTTCTTTTTATGACAAAAAGCATGTAGTATATTTGAAGCATTACAGATTTGTTTCTATAGATAGGAAGCCATCATGATCATGCACACAATGATCTATGCAGTGATTTCATCAAACTCCAACTCCAACTGTTTTTTTGCAGTTTCTCAACCTGTCATCAAATTGTTTCCAAACTGCCACAGGGGTTCATCATTTGAGTGCAAACCAATTCTCAACATAGTCAGAAACATGTACATGCCTTCATATGTATTCTATATCTTGCACCAGAGTAACATTCTTATTTTACTCTACTGTCTTACGATCATAACTTCCTGGCTGTGAAATGACACAATCAACATGTTACAAATATTTGCATTTTTGCAGGACAAATGTCACACAGTTTAAAAACCATATGATAGAATCCTAATAAAGCCGCCCTTAGGCCCAATATTCTAACTTTCTTATAGGTCTCACTGAATAGCAGGCCCATTGCCCCAACTAGCCACTCACTGGCCTGCCCCTCCCCCAATATCCTAACTTCTTCATGTATGCCTCATTGTTCACTAGAACAACAGGAGTGTCTATGAACTCATATTTCTCACAGAAGAGCAGTATGTCCATATGATAGGATCCCAGCCACTGCCTCTAGCTAGCCACTACCCCCAGACCCATTACTCCTATATCTCACAGAAACAGCAAGTGTGTCCATGCACTCAACCACAACCACATCCACATCCATCTAGTCTTAGGACCACAATACTCAACCAATCAGAAAGCAGCATCACCAGGATGCCCAAGTAGGATGTACATACATACCCCCCCTCAATGGATTTTTTGAGATTCACACCTCTCATGAAGCAGGCTAAGTTCCAAGAGGAATCAGCAACTTCAGATAAAATGAGATAGATTTTTATAGGGTAAAGATGTAATTACCTAACAGAAATTATAAATATTAAAAAGGCATGAAGAGTTTGTTAAGGAATTAGGTAATAGGGAAGGAGTCCCAGCCACAGTGGAACTGTGCATGTGATTACCCACAATGTATACAGAAAAACCCATTTAGGGATATATATGTAGGATAATGATATTATAATAAGTCTTTCTACATCACAAGTTCACCTAAAGGACAGCTTTTGCTATTACTGCACAGGTGCCTACTTAGAGAAAGTCACTTCTATTGTTTTGGGGTCTACGTCCTACCTGGGCAATGGATGTGCTTGTACTTGAGTGCATAGATACACCTGCTGTTTCTGTGAGAAATGTGAGTAATGAGTCTGGGGGCAGTGGCTAGCTAGAGGCAGTGGCTGGGATCCCATCACATGGCCAACCCCGCTGTTCTATGAGGAATATGAGTTCTTGGACACTCCTGTTGTTTTAGTGAGCAGTGAGACATATGTGAAGAACTTGGATATTGAGTGGGGTGGGGGGAGCGGTGTGAGTGGTTAGGTAGGGGCCGTGGGCCTGCTGTTCAATGAGGCCTATAAGGAAGTCAGAATATTGGGGGTGGGGGTGGCTTTATTAGGATTTCATCACATGGTCACTAAGCATGCATATTACAAGCTATCTTGAAACTATCACAGACCATTGCAAATGTTCTACAGAAACAAACTGTATATTACTTATCTCTTATATGAATAAAATGCTAGCATTATTAGTAAAATGATAAATTACCCAGAAATTATGTGTCTCAAACTTTTGTGTGGTGACCAGACTAAGGGACACTTGAGGAAAAGAGATAAATCTAGCTTAATGAATCCTAGGAAACTCCCTCCTTTTTGAACACTCACTAGTGAAATTTTGTCTCCTAGAAAGAGGGCCTTTCCTTGAGAAATTGTTAGTTGAGATTTTGACTCTCTTCTCAATCTGAAACTTCTGATGCTAAACTTCAATCATCTCTGAGTAAGCAAATCTGTGTTCATATCTGCTTTCTCTATATGATAGCACTTTGAATTTTTGTACTCTATAGTAGGAGGTCCCCTCAATACATGGTACAGGGACAAATTGCGTGCAAAAAACTTTGGAAGTGCCACTTGAGAAAGTCAGGTTCATTTTGGGATCACAGCCTGAGCATTTCAGTTCTGTTATAAAGCAGACTTGGCCTGAAATTTCTTGCAGATAGAGTATCATTAAGAGACCTAGATTTCTGGCAGGAGGTGTAGTTTTCTGCCAAAGAGAGCTTTGGGGAGTTTTGTTGAAAAGGGCTCGATAATGGAACTGAGGCAATTGTGAGAGTACTTTCTATGTTCTTGTCTGTGTTTGTCTTTGTCTTTAAGGTATAACCTGCAGTCACTAGATAGCAGGGTGAGGACTTCCTCAGTCTCTGTGTCTGGAGCTTAAAAGGGTAGTTTTAATTTTAAGGAGTTCTCTTTCTGTCTTTCTGATTGTTAGCCTAACCATAGCCTACAAGGGCTGATGAGGAAAAGCTACCTTTGATTTTTTAATTAGTAAGTCACCATCTCAAGTGAGCTTAATTAAATGAAATAGCTGCTTAAAGTTACTTGGTGCAAAGGATTTTTTTTTGTGTGTGTGTAGGAAAAAAGGAAAACAAAAGGAAAAGCAAGCACCAGTGTGGGGCAGGAGAGTAATGGCCTTCTATGCACTTGGATGGGAATATAGGTATTCATAAAAGGAGCAGGATTCCTGAGAATCAAAGTGTAAGAGCCTGGTAAAATCCTGAATGATGAGGATATGTAGAAACTGGAAAAACTATAGGAAAAAATACATATATTTTGGCCAGATAGGAGCTGGGACCTTGGCTATTTTAGCCAGATGTGCATTTTAAATTTATTTGTAGATGTAAAGCCTGTAGTGGTGACAGGTCTTTCAAATATATATTTCAAATATATATATATATAGGTCTCATTGTTTGAGGGGAAAGATCCTTCTCTTCTTTTCCTTAAATGGACAATTTTACTGTTTTCTTTTTCCCTTTGCCCCTTTTATCTGTAAGGTCTACATACTAAAGAGGATGGCCCCCCTTGGTTTTGTCAATGTGTCTTTGATTTTTCCCCTTCTTCCCATCACATGGTTACCCATCCTAAGCCCTGTTAGTTAAGAACCCTTGGTGAAGTGTTTGTAATATCAGTTAGTGATTCATTGAGGAGACTAGTCTCTCGATAGAATCAAATGGGAGAATGAGAGAAATTATTATCTCTCTATTGTATTTAATAACTAGTTATTGGATCAGGACCAAGGTTTTTCTTCTTTTTGTCTTTCTCATCCAGAAATCAATCAGTGTGGGCAATCTTGACTAAAGACTTACCCAGGCTAAAGACTGTAAAAGAAATTCTAAATTTAGGTGAATGGGTAGATTCCTGTTCATTGTGTTTACTCAGACAGGTTTGGAAAAATGTAGATTATCCCTTTTGTCAGACAGATGATCTGGAAATTGATAAATCTATTAGACCAAGACTTGAGTGATCCAAGTCATATTCCCTCAAGATGCTCATTAGAATGAACCGACAACTCATTATAATATTTATTCTCTTATTACTTCTTAACCAATCAAAGTTGACTGCCACTCTCAGGAATACCCACCCTTCCAAGGGCATAAAAGTGTTGAGTGGGTTCTATGAGGGGTTTTTGGCATTAGAGAGTACCGCTGACCTCTTTTATTAATAAAATGCTAGCATTATTAATAAAAATGATTACCCAGAAAGTATGTCTCTTAAACTTTTTTAAATGTCACAATTCTCATCGCAGAACTAAGGTTATTTTTCCAATTTAAACTTATTCTTCACTTGTGTTAATATTATTCTATCTGTGGGATTTTCAGTGAACTGGTTGGCAATGCTGGTCAATTGTTTAGTAAAGTTTCTTTGAGGATGTAGCTGGTATGCCAGTGGTAGAAAAGAAGAAAGTCAACTGTGAAGAGATCTTTTTTTCTTACAAAGATTTGTATATATATATATATATATATATATATATGTGTGTGTGTGTGTGTGTGTGTGTGTATATATATTGTTATAGTTTTGTATTTTTTGTTTTGTATATATATATATATATAAATTGTTAAAAATGAAGAAATATATGAAAATATACTGCAAGCATATTTGTCAACCAACACAGCCCTTGCCATTAGCCAGTAGGAAAGTATTTTATGTTGCAATTGGTTATTCACTTTTATCAATTGCTTAAGTGCCTAAAAACAAAAAAATGGAAAAAATAGATTTCTAGCTCTCATCAAGAGGGCTTGTAAAATTCTCCTACCATTTTCCACTGTATATTTGTGTGAGCTAACATTTTCACTTCGTACCTGTTTTAAATGAAAATATAAAAATGAATTTGATATGGAACAAATAGCTGTGTTTGTCAGATATTGAACCAAATATTGCATAATATAAGTTTTAATTTGGAATTTTGGGGGGCAAAAGTTATTGTAAGCACTTCATGAATATATCTAAAAGAGTATTAGGAGTAGTATATTATATTACCCTGAGAATACACAATATTTTTGTTGCTGTTAAAAGAAGTCTCAGAACAAAAAACACTGGAAACCACCAATCTGCCCCAAATATGTTTCTCTTGTCTAACAAAGATAGCACGAGAGAGTTTGTCAAAAGCTTTCCTGAAATTTGAGTAAACTCTATCTATAGCATTTCCCTGACCTTCTACTCTAGAAAACCTATCAAAAAAAGGAGATTAGTTTAGTCTGGCATAATCTGTTCTTCATGAAGTCATGCCAACTCTTTGATCACTATTATTTTTCTGGATATTGACTAATCAGCTACTTAATAATATGTCCTGGAATTTTTCCAGGAACCAAAGTCTAACTCATTGGCCTATATTAGACCTCCCAATCTTTATAGAAACTAATATATTTGTCTTTCTTCATGAGATACTCTGTGTCAAGACTTTTTTCTGTTCTGAAATAGCCAAAATGAGAGACTGTTAACTTCTTCCCATCATTGAATATAAAATTGCAAACATTTTACAAACATTTCCATTAGACTACTACTTTCACAAGATAATTATTGTTGATTTGACATAAACCTTCTTTATGCATTTTCTTTTGACTGACCCTGAACTATAGGAGCCAGTCTATTCTTAGTTTACAGACTGTTTACTATTTATGAATACTGCCCCATGCTTAATGCTACTAGGTATTAAGTAATAGTCCTGGTTCAGTCACAGATTTACTATATGACTTAGACAAGTCATTCAGGTTCTATTCTTTTTTAAAAAAATAAATTTATTTTTTATTTTTAGTTTACAACACTCAGTGCCACAAATTTTGGGGTTCCAAATTTTTCTCCCTCCCTCACTTCCCCCTTCTCCCCCAAGATGGCATGTAATCCGATATAGGTTCTACATATACCTTCATATTGGACTTATTTACATAATAATCTAGTTATAAAGAAGAATTATAACCAATGGAGTGAATCATGAGAAAGAAGAAATAAAACCAAAAAAGGAGGGAAAAAAGAGAGCAAATAGTTTGGCTCAATCTGCTTTCAGACTCCATAATTCTTTCCCTGGATGTGCATAGTTTTTTCCATCATGAGTCTTTTGGAGCTGTATTTGAACCTTGCATTGATGAGAGAAGCCAAGTCTGTCAAAGTTAGTTCTTACAGATACCATGTGTCTGTAATCACGTATAATGATCTTTGGTTCTGCTCCCTTCACTCAGCATCAGTTCATATATGTGGTTGTAATGGTCTATCTGCTCCCCATTTCTTATAGTACAATAGTATTCCATTACATTCATATTTGTTTACAATTGTTTAGCCATTTCCCAATCGATGGCATCCCCTTGATTTCCAATTCTTTGCCACCACAAAAGAGCTACTATAAGTATTTTTGTACATACTGGTTCAATTCCTACTTGTGTGATCTCTCTGGGATACAGCCTTAAAAGTGGTATTGCTGGGTCAAAGGTATGCACATTTTTATAGCCCTTTGGGCATGGTTCCAAACTGCTCTCCAGAATGGATCAGTTCATGACTCCACCAACAATGTAACAATGTTCCAAAGGTCCAGAATATCAAGGGAACTGATGAAAAGAAATGCTACGGAAGGTGGCCTAGCCATACCAGTCATCAAAACTACTTGGTACTGGCTAAGAAACAGAGTGGTGGATCAGTGGAATAGGTTAGGTACACAAGATGCAGAAGTCAACAACTATAGCAATGTACTCTTTGATAAACCCAAAGAATCCAGCTTCTGGACTAAGAATTCACTATTTCACAAAAATTGCTGTGAAAATTGGAAAATACTATGGCAGAAACTGGGCATAGACCAATATCTTTCATTGTATATTAAAATAAATTCAAAATGGGTTCATGATTTAGGAATAAAGACTGATACTACAAGCAATTTGGGAGAGCAAGGAATAGTTTACCTGTCAGATTTATGGAAAAGGGAAGAATTCATGACCCAACAAGAGAAAGAGAACATTACAAAATGCAAAATGGATAATTTAGATTATGTTAAATTGAAAAGCTTTTGTACAAACAAAACCAATGCAACAAAGATTATGAGGGAAGCAGAAAATTGGGAAGGAATCTTTACAACCAGTGCCTCTGATAAAGGCCTCATATCTAAAATATACAGGGAGCTGAACCAAATTTATAGGAATACAAGTCATTCTCCAATGGAGAAATGGTCAAAGGATATGAACAGGTAGTTTTCAGAGGAAGAAATTAAAGATATCTATAGGCATATGAAAAAAAAATGCTCTAAATCACTATTGATTAAAGAAATGCAAATCAAAACAACTCTTAGGTACCACATCTCTCTTGTCAGGTTGACTAACATGAAAAAACAGGAAAATGGTAAATGCTGGAGAGGATGTGGGAAAATTGGAACATTGTTATATTGTTGGGGGAGCTGTAAACTGATCCAGCCATTCAGGTTCTATTCTTAAGGTTCTCCCCATTTATATATCAGATTAGACAAAGCTCCAGAGTGACTACAAAAAATATCTATTAGCTAATATTGAAATGTTTTACATGACTTCACATGTATAATGAGTATCATATTGCTTCTGTTCTCTTTATAAAATTTATTTATTTTTGTTATGTTTTACATTCTAAACTGTCTCCTTCAATCCTTCTCTACACCGCACTAGAGGCCACCATTTGACATAGATTTATAAATATATGTTAAACTACATTATGTGTACTTCTATGTATCAATTCTTTCTCTGGAGGCGGATAGCATCTTCATAGGCCCTATATAGTTGATTTGAGTATTTAAATAATCAGAATAACTTGGTTGTTCACAATTATTCTTCAAAGAATATTGTTGTTAATGTATAGAATGTTCTGTTGGTTCTGCTTGCTTTACTTCTGGTTATTTCATGCAAATTTTTCCACATTTTTCTAAAATTAACCTGCCTATCATCTCTTATAGCACAATAGTATTCTATCACAATCATATCTAGCCATCCCCTAATTGATAGTCACCCCCTCAATTTCCAGTTCTTTGACACCACAAAGAGAGCTGCTATAAATATTTTAGAACATATAGGTTCTTTTCATTTTTCCTTGATCATCATGGGAAACAGATCTAATAGTAGTTTTCCTAAGTCAAATGGGATACATAATTTTATAACTCTTTGGGCATAACTCCAGATTGTTCTCTAAAATGGTTAGATCAGTTTACAATTTCAACAACAATGCATTAATGTCCCAATTTTTCCACAGCCCCTCCAATATTTGTCACTTTCCCTTCCTATCATTTTAGCCAATGTGATAGGTATGAGATGATATCTCAAAGTTGTTTGAATTCATGTTTCTCTAATTAATAATGATTTAGAGCATTTTTAATATGACTGTATATATTTTTTATTTCTTTATCACAAAACTGCCTGTTCATATCCTTTGATTATCAATTGGAGAATGACTCATTCTTATAAATTTGACAAAGTTCTCTAGATATTTGAGACGAGACCTTTATCTGAAACTGTCTATAAAGTTGTTTGTTTGTTTTTTGCAAATTTCTGCTTTCTTTCTAATCTTGGATACATTGATTTTGTTTGTACAAAAATGTTTTAATTTAATGTAATGAAAAATTATCCATTTTACATCTCACAATGCTCTCTATCTCTTATTTATTCATATATTCTTCTATCCATAAGTCTGAGCAATAATATTTCCATTTTCTTCTAGTATTCTTATGATATCTACCTTTAGATCTAGTTTATGTATCCATTTTGACCTTATCTTAGTAAATGGTCTAAGATATTGATCTATACCCAGTTTCTGCCAGATTGCTTTCCAGTTTTCCCAACAATTTTTTTTTACCAAATATTGCATTCTTTTCCTAAAAACTTAATTCTTCATATATATCAAACATTTATCATACTATCCTATCCTATCCTATCCTATCCTATCCTATCCTATCCTATCCTATCCTATCCTATCCTATACTATACTATACTATACTATATGGTATTGCACTATACTATGCTATACAATACTATACTATACTATACTGTACTATACTATAATATACTGTACTATACTATACTATAATCATTTACTACTGTGCATTGACTATATATCTACTCTGTTCCACTGATCCACCTTTCTATTTTTTGGCCAGTACCAGATAGCTTTGATAATTACTGCCTTATAGGATAGTTTGAAATCTGGTACTGCCTTTACATTTTTTCATTAATTCCTTTGAAATTCCTGACCTTTTGTTCTCTCAAATGAATTTTATTATTACATTTTCTAGCTCAATAAAATAATTTTTGTTAATTTAACTGAGATGGCATTGAATAAGTAGATTAGTTTAGGTAGAATTGTCATTTTTATTATATTGACTCTGCCTAGCCATGAACAATTAATGTTTCTCTGATTACTTAAATGTGACTTTATTTGTATAAATAGTGTTTTATAATTATGCTCATGCAGTTTCTGGGGTTGTTTTGGCAAATATACTCTCAAGTATTTGATAGAGTCTATAGTTATCTTAAATGGGATATCTCTTACTATCTTTTCTTGTAGGATTTTGTTGGTGATATGCAGGAATACTAATGCTTTTATAGCAATGGGCGTTGTATTTTGTCAAAAGCTTTTCTTACGCCTATTGAAATAGTCATATGATTTTTGTTACTTTTATTATTGATATAATCAAGTTAAACCATCCCTGCCTTCCTGTTGTAAATGCCACTTGGTCAAAATGTATAATTTTTGTGATATATTATTATAGTCTCCTAGTATTTTATTTAGGATTTTTGCATCTATATTCATTAGTGAAATTGGTCTATAATTTTTCTTTTCTGTTTTTGCTTTTCCTGGTTTAGTAATCAGCACCATAATTGCTTTATAAAAGGAGTTTGGTAGGACTCCTCTATTATCCCAAATAATTTATTTAATATTGGAATTAGTTGATCTTTCAATTTTTGGTAGAATTTACTTGTCAATCCATCGTTCTGATGCTTTTTTTCCTTCAGGTAGGAGAGGTAAAATGGAGCAATTATTTCATACAAATGAGTTGTGAATGGAAGAACTGTTACAATAGAGGCAGGAGGGGGTGGAGGACTGGTAGTGCTAGAACCTTAGTCTCATTAGAAATTAAAGAGGGAACATCATACATCCCATAGATTTTGATATGTTGCCTCCTTATTATCATTCTCTTTAATGAAATTATTATTTCTATAATGTTTTCTTTAATCCACATATTGTCTGATTAGGTTGCTTAGACTCCAATTAGCTTTCAATCTGAGTTACCTTGGTCTCTTATTAAATATAATTTTTATTACATTATGATCTGAAAAGGATGCATTTAATATTTCTACCTTTTTGCATTTAACTATAAAGTTGTTATGTCCAAATATGTTGTCTCTTTTTGTAAAGGTATCATATACCACTGAGAAAAAGCTGTATTCCTTTCTATTCCCTTTCAATTCTCTCTAGATATCTATCATATCTAGTTTATCTAAGATTCTGTTCACCTTCTGCACTTCTTTCTTATTTGTTTTTTGATTAGATTTATCTAATCCTGAGAGGGGAAGATTGAACTCCCCCACTATTAATAGTTTTGCTATCTATTTCCATCTGTAATTCATTTATCTTTTCCTTTAAAAATTTGGATCCTATAGTGTTTGGTGCATATAGGTTTAGTACTAATATTACTTCATTCTCTATGCTACCTTTTATCATAATGTAGTTTCTCTTTTTATCTCTTTTCATTAAATCCATTTTAGCTTTATCTGGCATCATGATTGTTACCCCTACTTTTTTGCATCAGCTGAAGCATAATGAATTCTACCTTACCCCTTTATGTTTACTCTATGTATTTCTCATTTTTAAACATGTTTCTTGTAAACAGCATATTGTTGGTTTTTAATCCATTTTATTATATATCTCTGTTTTATGGGTGAGTTAATCCCATTCACATTCAAAGTTATAATTACTAGTTGAGCATTTCCCTCCATCCTATTTTTGTCACTGTTCATCCTTCTCTCCCTCTCTTTTTACCCTAACCCTCCTCAAAGTCTAATTGACTTCTAACCACTACCTCCCTAATTCAAACCCCTTCTAAGAATCCCTCCCTTATCCTCTCCCCTGACTTTCCTATTTCTTGATCTGCACACCCTTCTAAAAGTCCCTCCCCTCACCCTATTTCTTTATACATTTAGAAGACTTTTATGCTCTTCTAGATGTATGTTATTCCCTCTTTAACCAAGTTCTGATGAGACTAAGGTTCTAGCACTACCAGCCCTCCACCCACTCCTTCCTCCACTGTAACAGTTCTTCCATTCACAACTCATTTGTATGAAATAATTGCTCCATTCTATCTCTCCTTACCAAATTTTATTTTTAAGGATCATCCCACTATACTCAACTGAACCCCAAGCCTTCTACCTACGTATGCTCTTTCAAACTACCCAAGAAATGATAACATTCTCAATAGTTACAGATAACATTTTCCCTTACAAGACATTTTTTAAAGTTATACATAAGAAAAGAAAAATACTTGCTATTAAGTGTGGTGGCATTCCACAATGTGCAAGGAAGGTCCACCATCAAATTGCTCCACAAGGTTCAATGTACTCTCTGGATCTTCAGCCAATAAAACCATAGTTGACTAGCCCTGACCAAAGTATTTACCTGTAATAGTCAGCTAGATGATATGATTATTTCAAAGAAAAAGAATTTATAGAAGTTTTATAGTAAGAAGAAGAGCAACAAAACATTTCTCTCATAAACCTTTAATGCACTCTCCTACAAGCACACGCATTAGTGGAAAGGATGACAACACACACAAGGAAAACATATGGCTAAAGCATCCATATGGAAGGGAAATATAGCTCTGATGTTGCTAAACTAGCTAAGACTTTTAGCGATGTCATCATGCTGTTCCCACTTGGCTTGTTCTCTTCTGGTCTCATAGTTTTCACCCAATGGTATTTGGATGTATGCTGTTCCACTGAAGCTTCTCAGTTGAATTTGTAATCTCTGCCAAATGCTGATCACTTTCACACTTCTAAGCAACTGGATAGTGTCTTCAAGGGAAGGGTGGATCTTGCTATGAGCTTTTAGCTTAAAGCCCATAGGATTTTTCCTCCTCTAGCTATTTTAGAAAATGCTGAAGCCCTCAGCGGGGACTGGCAAAGTCTACCTTTGGGTTCTCCTGTCTTGTTCTTTTCAGTCTCTTGACTAGGTTATGGAGCATCTCATCTCCTCAGCAGGACATTGTCAACCCACATAGCTGGGTCTTCTGAGCAAGTGAATGCCTTCAGATTTAATCTTTTCTATACACACACACACACAAACACACAAACACAAATATATAGACACATGTATTATGTCATATACTATTATGCTATATATACTAATGTGTTATATGTACTAATATATACTTATACATTTCTATGTATTTCAATATGATTGGCTTCCTTTGTAAATCAATGTATTTTACTTCGTGCATTTAAAAATCTTATTCAGAGAAGGGCTCTGTAAATTTCACTAGCATACCAAAAAAGGTCTTTGATGCAAAAATGGTTCTAGCTCGTGATGAGAATTCCACATACCTCTCAATTTTAATCTCTAGAGGTTATATTATAAAACAGGTAATGGTTATTTACCCAATAATTACCAAACAGTTCTGGGGTTTACAGTTCCCCAAAGTCTCCCTGAGGGAAGGAGACTTTAGGATTTAGGGAGGATTTTTAAACCTTTTCCATTCTCTAATGTAAATGAGTAGGCAAGGAAAAAGCAAAGCATGGAGGATTAAATCTTCTACCAGCTACCTTCAGTCCTGATCCTTTCATATGCAAATGTAGTTGGCATGTAATAGTCTCTGACTGGCCAACCAAAGCCTGAGAGGGCCTTTGAGGAATATTCTTACATCTATAACATACATTCTCTTGTTGTTATGCTTTGTCAGTTAGTCAACAAGCATTTATTAAACCACAAGCACTGAGAATACAAAGAAAAGCAAAACAAAACAAAACTAGATATAGTGTTTGTACATAGTAAAACAGGTTGAATTGGAGATAAAAGAGTAAAAGCAGTAGTGTCAAGTGGAATAGGGAAAATCTTGTTGAAGTCGGGATTTTATCTGAGACTTTAAGGAAGACAGAGAAGTCAAAGGTGAAAATGAGGAGAGATAATATTCCAAACATGGGGGACAAGTGAAAATGCCTGGAGTCAGGAGATGGACTGTCTTGTGCAAAGCCAAGTCACTGCATCACAGAGTATACTAGGGAAGGGGGAAGAGACTGTGAGGGAGGAATAAGGTGTAATAAGGCTGAAAAGGGAGAAGAGGGGTGGGTTATGAAGAGAAGTTATAATACAGGATTTTATATTTTATTGTGGAGGCAACTAGAAGACACTGAAGTTTACTGAATAGGCAGGTGACATGGTCAGACGTGCTTAAGAAGGTCATTTTGATCAATGAGTGGAGTCTGGACTGGAGTGGAGAGAGACTTGAGGCAAAAAGACCACCAGCAATCTATTGCGACAGTCCAAGTGTGAGGTAATAAGGGCCTCCATCATCAGGATGGTAGCAGAGTTAGAGGACAGAAGGAGATATACATACACATACACACACACACACACACACATACACACACACACATATATATGTATGTATGTATAGGTATAGGTATGTATGTATCTATTTACGTTTATGCACACACATGAGAGCGGCTGTAAAGGGGAAAGTCAGCAACATTTGGCAATAGAATATGGAGAGTGACAGTGAGCCAGTGAGGATGATACTTAGGTTGCAAGGACAGGTGAGTGTAAAGAATGGTGGTATCCTTGGCAGTAAGAGGAGTTAGGAAGAGAGGAGGATTTGGAGGGAAAGATAAAGAGTTCAGTTTTGGACCTATTGAGATAAAGATGTTTATAGAGCATCCCATTCAAGATATCCAATAGGCAGTTGGAGATGCAAGACTGAACATTAGGAGAAAAGTTAGGGCTAGATAAGTAGATCTGAGGATCAGATCTACTTACGTAGATGTAATAAGATGTAAGGCAATAAACACAACATCAACAATAATCGTGAATATGCCTATGTAGTTCTATATTGCAAAGTATGAGAGACTCTCCCTATAGAAGGTAGAAGAAGTAAACCATTTATTCAGACACTGGAGAACTATATCCCACAAGCCAGTTATCCAATCTATCAAAGAAGTAAAACATTCAATACATAATATCACAACATGGAGCCTTACCAACCCAAAATCTCTCTGACCGCCTGCTGGGGTCTTCCCAAAAACAAACTCACAGTACAGCTAAGTCAGCCTGTTCAGCTCTAACTATCGTGACAGTGGCCATTAGCAGCCATTACCATCAATAACTGCTTTCTCTCTCTCTCTCTCTCTCTCTCTCTCTCTCTCTCTCTCCATTTCCTCTGACATAGCTTCCTTTTCCTGTCAGGAAGCTCCTCCCACCCCATGTGACTTAGGTTTCCTGTGACATAAGCAGGTCACATGGCCTATTAATAGGTGGGAAAGATCTTCCCATCTAGATTGCTACTCCAATCACTTATGTGCTTATACTGTGTTATTGTTGAGTGGCTGAGGTTGCTCCAAAAAAAGGACTTTTCCTTAAGTATGGCATAAAATATTTAAATTATTGAGTAAAGGGCAACATTTGAAAAGATATATGTTTGAAAAGACAATGACATTTTTTGGAAAACTTTAAGAACTTAGCCCCACAACTTAGAGGCAAGTCTACTGAACATGTGACCTTGAGCCAAGACAATTACAGCTGACTGTGCCTCCAGAACTGGCAGACTGGATTTGAGGTTTCTTGTGCAGGAATCAAAGCAGAGGACTGACCAGGTGACCATCAACCTAGATATATGGTATGTGAAGTAAAGGAAGAAAGCCAATTTGGTTATACTGCATAGTATACAAGGTGTCGAAAGGTAGGTTGGAGCCAGGTCGTGAAGGGCTTGAAATGCTAGAGTTGTATGTATTTGATCCTAGAGGTAATAGGGAGCCACTGGAGTTTATTGAGTAGGAGAGTGATAAGGTCACACCTGTATTTTAGGAATGTTGCTTTAGCAGCTGTGTGGAGAATAGTTTAGAGAGGGGGGACTTGAGAGATGGTCTTTTAGCTTCACCAATTTGAATGTATTGAATGAATTGAATGAATCCTTAGGGGATCAAAAATTGTCTTGTCTTTCATTTTTGTATTTTCTGCACCTATAAACAATGCCTGGTACACAAGAAGCAGCTAATAAATGTTGAACAAATGAACACCATGTGAGTAGTATCTCTGTTGCATTTCTAGAGTTGTTTTTTTTTTTAAGTCCTAAATAAATGCTGTTAGGATTCAAATGTCATCTCATTGATTTCTTTCAGTATAAAAAAACTAAATAAGTCAACAGGGACAAATATCCATACTAATAAAAACAAAAAATCTTTGGAAATATGATTTCCTTAGAGGACAATCAGTGAAAGCTTCATGGAAGAACTGATACCCAATTTTTTGATACCTTTTGCTTTTATATCAGTCAATGCTCTACTCTCAGCACACAAAAGACACAGACAGAACCCACCCTTGCAACAAGAGTCAACCCCAATACAGTAACTGACAACATATACATTTTGTCCTAGTAGCACCCTGCCTCTATATCAAGTAGAAGGAAATATATTTCACTAGTTCTCGAGGACTGTCCTGGTTTTTCAATTGCCCAGCTGCATTTCTTTGTCCTAAACTTTTCTCTCAATCATGGTTATTATTCTATATAGTTGTTTTCATTCTGATTAATTTATATTCTACTAATTTATACACATCATATTTCTCTGAATTCCTTATATTTATCATAGTACTGCCCAACAATATTTCATTACAGTTATATTTTCTTTAACCATTTCCCATCTGATAGGTTCACACGTTATTTCCAGTTCTTTGGTACAACCAAAGTATTCTCAATATTTCAATATATACTGAATCTCTTCTCTTACTTTACTCTTAGCCTTCCCTAGGACAGATAGGTTAAAAGTTATGAAGTGAGGGAGAGCCAGGATTGCAGCTGGAAAGTAGGGACTTGTATGGGCCTGCCCCTGCCCCCAGGTCCCTCCAAAAACCTATAAAAAATGGCTCTGAAGAAATTCTAGAGCTGCAGAACCCACAAAGTAGCAGAGGCAAGCAGGGCTCCAGCCCAGGACAGACAGAATAGTCATTGGGTAAGGCCTATTGCATGGAGCTGTGAGCCGTGCGGAGCAGAGCCCAGCATGGGCTGTGCCCAGACCAACCAGACCAGGAGCTGGGCGGAACAGGTCCTAGTGCCCAGAATCAGTGAGCTGTGGAAGTTACCAGACTTCTCAACCCACGAACACCAAAGACAACAGAGAAGGTTACTGGGAAAAGCTGAAGAGACAGAGTGAAAGGAGTTCAGGATTCAGCCATGGCCCTGTGGCAGCAGAGGTTGTGCAGCTCTGAGGACAGAACTACAGTTGCAGTTGCTTCTGGCCCCAGGCCCACCTGGTGGGAGGAATTAAGTGGCAGATCAGAGCAGGAATGCAGAGCCTGCTTAAGATCCGAGTCTCAGTTTGGATTGACGGTTCTTGGGGGATGAGGAGCACTGGTGTAGCAGAACTTGCTGTGTAGAAATAGCTCTGAAAACAACAGCACAACCCCTCAAGTTTGGAACAAAGTACTCTTTACTCTACAAGCAGTCATACACCCGTGAAAATCTCAAGGATCAAGTAGTTGGCTTGCAGCAAAAATGGACTCAGATTCAGACTCAGACTTGGGAATCTTTCTTTGGTGACAAAGGAGACCGAAACATACAACCAGACGAAGTCAACAAAGTCAAAGAGACTACATCAAAAGCCTCCAAGAAAAATATGAATTTGTCTCAGGCCATGGAGGAGCTCAAAAAAAAAAAGATTTGGAAAATCAAGTAAGAGAAGGAGAGGAAAAACTAGGAAGAGAAATGAGAGTGATGCAAGAAAATCATGAAAAGCAAGTCAATGACTTGCTAAAGGAGACCCAAAAAATACTGAAGAAAACAACACTTTAAAAAATAGATTAACTCAAATGGCAAAAGAGCTGCAAAAAGCCAATGTGGAGAAGAATGCCTTGAAAAGCAGAACTAGCCAAATGGAAAAGGAGGTCCAAAAGACCACTGAACAAAATACTACCTTAAAAATTAGATTGGAGCAAGTGGAAGCTAGTGACTTTATGAGATATCAAGAAATTATAAAACAGAACCAAAGGAATGAAAAAGTGGAAGACAATGTCAAATATCACATTGGAAAAACCACTGACCTGGAAAATAGATCCAGGAGAGATAATTTAAAAATTATTGGACTACCTGAAAGCCATGATCAAAAAAAGAGCCTAAATATCATCTTTCAAAAAATTATCAAGGAGTACTGCCCTGATATTCTGGCCCTGATAGCCAGAGGGTAAAATAGATATTGAAAGAATCCACAGATTGCCTCCTCAAAAAGATCCCAAAAAGAAAACTCCTAGGAATATTGTCACCAAATTCCAGAGCTCTCAGATCAAGGAGAAAATACTGCAAGCAGTCAAAAAGAAACAATTTGAGTATTGTGGGAACACAATCAGGACAACACAAGATCTAGCAGCTTCTCCATTAAGGGATCGAAGGGCTTGGAATATGATACTCTGGAGGTCATTGGAGCTAGGATTAAAACCAAGAATCACCTACCCAGCAAAACTGAGTATCATGCTCCAAGGCAAAATTTGGACTTTCAATAAAATAGAGGTTTCTCAGTGAAAAGACCAGAGCTGAATAGAAAATTTGACTTTCAAGCACAAGAATCAAGAGAAGCATGAAAAGGTAAACAAGAAAGAGAAATCATAAAGGACTTACTAAAGTTGAACTGTTTTGTTTACATTCCTACGTGGCAAGATGGTATGTATAATTCATGAGATCTCAGTATTAGGGTAGCTGAAAGGAATATATATATATATATATATATATATATATATATATATATATATACAGAGGGAACAGGAAGAGGTGAATATGAAGGGATGATAGCTAAAAAAAAAATAAAATCCAGTTAAGGGATGAGAGAGGAATATAATGAGAGAGGAAGAAATGGAGAGATAGAATGGGGTGAATTATCTTGCATAAAAGTAGCAAGAAAAAGCAGTTCTGTTGGGAGAGAAGCAGGGGCAAGTGAGGGGGAATGAGTGAATCTTGCTCTCATCAGATTTGACCTGAGAAGAGAATAACACACACACTCAGTTGGGTATCTTACCCCACAGAAAAGAAAGAAGAAGGAGATAAAAAAGGGGGGCTGACAAACGGGAGGGCAGATAGGGGGAGGAGGTAATCAAAAGCAAACACTTTTGAAAAGGGACAGGGTCAAGGGAGAAAATCGGATAAAGGGGGATAGGATAGGAAGGAGCAAAATATAGTTAGTCTTTCACAACATGAGTATTGTGGAAGGGTTTTGCATAATGATACACATGTGGCCTATGTTGAATTGCTTGCCTTCTTAGGGAGGGTGGGTGGGGAGGGAAGAGGGGAGAGAATTTGGAACTCAAAGTTTTAAAAACAGATGTTCAAAAAAATATTTTTGCATGCAACTAGGAAATAAGATATACAGGCAATGGGGCATAGAAATCTATCTTGCCCTATAAGAAAGTAAGGGAAAAGGGAATGGGTGGGAGTGGGGTGACAGAAGGGAAGGTTGACTAGGGAAAGGGGCAATCAGAATATATGCCATCTTGGAGTGGGGGGAGGGCAGAAATGGGGAAAAAATCTGTAATTCAAACTGTTGTGAAAATTAAGGGTGAAAACTAAAAATATTAAATAAATAATGATTTAAAGAAATAAAAAAGGTATGAAGTTTAGTCTCCAAACCCAACCCCCCAGACTATATTGTTTTCAATAATAGTTGGGCCAATTCAGTTCCACCAGCCATGTCAGTGTGCATACCTTTTCATGGCACCTTCAGTACCAACTTCTGTCACTTCTGCAAAGTTGTAGGTAGTGAGGGGAAACCCAAATTATTTTAATTTACATTTCCCTCTTATATTTGGAGTATGTTTTCATATGGACATCTATAGTTTGTGATTCTTTTGAAAACCATTCATATTCTTAAAATATCTATCTATTTAGCTTTTAGACACCTAATTTTAAGACAGAAATGTGAGTGGGCAGAGATAAGTACAGGCATAGTTATGACACAAGCAAAACCTGAAAGCCAGAAAGCAATGTTGTGAACCAGGGATGGAACATAACACAACTGGAAGGGAATAGTTTGACATAAGGGAGGCACCAGGTTGTGGAGGGCCTTAAACACCAGGCTACCTGAGAGTTAATCATCACCTGAGAGTTAATTAATGGAAAACTACTAAATTCAGTTAATATTTATTAAGTAATTACTGTGTGTAGGCACTAGAGGAAGGTTTTGAGGAGGTATGACATAATCAGATATGTGAATAAAGAGGTTAATCTGGAAAGCATGTGAAGGGTGACTTAGAAGAAGAAAGGGAAAAACTAGATACAGGGAGAAGTTGGGATACTGTTGCAGAACTCCAGGTAATGAAGGCCAGAAATTAGATGGTGGTTATGGGAATGGAAATAAATTGCAGAAGTAGAATGGGCAGGACTTTGTCACTTATGAACTATGGGGTGAAGAAGAGAAGAGTCAAAGGTGACACCAATTATAGCATTAAGGAAAGATTCATGACTTCGAAGAAGATCATGAGCTTGCCTGAATGGTTCAGAATCGCAGGATATAAGGAATTCTCTAAGTAGAAGGCAGAGGAATTAAAGCATTTATTCAAGCTCCAAAGTACCAGACCCAAGGACCAATGTCCCCAATTCGATATTGTGGCCAAAACCTTAGATCCAATAAGCCCACCTCACAATAGTAACCAAGCTATAGGCTTTTGTAGGGCAGGGACTGTGGTTTTGTCTTTCTTTATATTCCCATCACTTAGCCCTGTGCATGGCACACAATAAATACTTAATCAATGCTTGTTGACCAAGATTGCCAAGGGGAAGAGAGTCATATACCTGCATCTTTTGACAGAGCTTTCTAAAGGTTATCAATTAGTAACCTTGAAAGATATCCAACAACAAAAATAAGTTCTGAAGTTCTGGTACAAGGAAATCATAGCCCCAAAATTTATTTTTTAGTATATTTAGATCACAAGATTATAGTCTTACAACTGCAAAGGACCTTAGAAGCCATGAAATGCAACCTCTTCCTTTATAGTTGAGGAAAATAATGCATAGAGCAGTTAAGTGATTTGCCCAAAGTCACGTAGCTACTAGCATCTGAGGAGACATTTGAACCCAGGTCTTCCTGACTCTAAACCCAATATTCTATACAATACTCCACATGTGTAATATATTTAACATGTATTGTATGCATAACCTTTTCAATTTAGAAAGTGAAAGCACAAAGAAAAAAATCCTGTCTTAAGCTTACCTTGGACCTGACAATGACTCTATTAATGATCTTAAGATTAGTTAAGTCCTGGCATTACTATAAAGCAAAGTATAGAGTTGAACTGACCAGATAGCCAGATAACCAAAGGTTATCTAGTCCAAGTCTCCTCATTTTATAGACCTAGAAACTTGTCACTTTTTGAAGTCTTCCAAGGAAAATCTTCTCTATGGGGATTACTTTTACAATTCTTGTCAGGGAAGAAATTGTGGAAGCTCAGGAGTTTCTTGTGAATTTCTTCCAATCTTCATGACTAAGGATTCATAACATTCTGAGCTGATCAGTAAAACTTACACAATGATTCTGCTTTGGAGATGACTGCTTGAAGGAATGAACTTAAAATGTTGTAAAAAAGTCTACAAATGGAATAATCATAGTAACTGGCTAATTAATAACATTTATTTGAAGACTTATAATTGGCAATTTTGAGAGAAGTTATTTTTACCATGAAAATGATGTATGTCCTTCCTGAAAAGCTGATCTCTACCTCAAATCTATTCTCCACTTATAGTTTGGGATATATTTGCTGTGTGTGCTACTCATTAGGTATACCTTCTGCCAGCTGGAATCTTAAATTTTAAATTTCTGGATATTTATAAACATAAGAAAATCAGATAAAAATAATTTTGGTATAATGTGATATGTTGACACATTAAAAGAAGTCATGTCGCACAACTATATTCACACTGCTATGCCTGTATATTTGCTCAGTAGGAAACTATGGTAAACTACATCAAATCTCATTATGATTGCATTTACGTGTTATACACTTTGTTTAGATATGCAGTTCTTTAATTTTTCAGATATTCTTATTCATAGTGGAGTCTTTCTATTTAAGAAAACTGATAATCCAAGATGTGGTTCATTACAAAATTTCGAGTAGTTAAAAGTATGTAAAAAGCAATCAGCAGTAAAAGAAAAAGAAAAAAAATGGGAAAAGGCATAATGAATCAAAATTAAAGGATAAAATATGTTACACTAAACTGTATTTTTGATAGCTTTTACTAGACATTCTTCCCTATAACATTGAAAAATGAAACATTCATGTTAAATAGCTATTCTGATGTTAAATTATAATTGCACCATGAACTGTGAATATCCATGATATACATTAAGTTGATCTTTTTTTTTTACTATGAGAATGAAATATTACCACACAATTATTAAAATAATCACTTTTGAGTGTAGACCTATGATTTTATTGGTTAAAAAAGTCCCAGTGTATAAACTCTCCTTCACCAACTCAAATCCCAGATACATCACAGATTTAAGAGTTTAGAGGGACCATGTAGGTCACCCAGCTCAAACCTTTCCTTTTAAAGAAGAGGAAACAGATTGGTAAATTGCACATAATTTATAAGCTTATTGAGTTACATAGCACTTGTGAGGTTAAGTAACTTGCCCATGATCAAACATCTAGTGCGTGTCCAAGGCAACACTTTCTGACTCCCAAGCTTGTCTTCTATGCACTATGTGATCTTGTCTCTGATACTGATTGTTGCTGTGATACAAAGCTATAGTGGAAGAAACACTGTGGCCTGGAGTAGGAAAGTTTGTCCATATCATCAGAAAGAAACTTAATCGTTGTGTGGCTTGGATTACATCAACAAGTACAGCATAAGAAAAGAAACCCATGTTGTTTTGTTGAATGCATTAGTGTATAAAAAGGAAAATGTGGGGCTTAAATTTGGCAGAATTTCATAGAATGTGAAGTATGTTTTTAATCGAGCAGAAAATACAACTTAAGGTTGCACAAAATTGAAGTACAGCTCTCCCAGCCCTTGCCATTTAAATCATTAGTATTGCGCTAGAAGAGAAGAAAGTTAGAAACTGCAAATTAAAACTGAGTATTTTCTACAGAACCAAAATAAACCACCATGAATAATCTTTCAAAATGTTAAAATGAGATGGGGAAAAAAGGTCAATTAACCAGTCCAAGAGGTCAAAGATAATGAGAAAAGTCAAATTTTTTTATATGTGGATGAAAGGCCCCAAAGTTAAGCTCTTTATCTCTGTAAAGACAAACCTCAAATTTAAAAAATGGAGTGCTATGATTTTTATGAAAATCAGTAAAAGATTCTGTTTTGTTTGGCCCTGGAAGTTGTAAGTGTTTTAAGGAAAAAGGTTTTAGCTAAAAAATAAAGGAGCACTTCTTAACAATTAGAGCGGTCAAAAATGCTTGCTGAGCAATAAGTTCTTAATCACCAGAGGTGTGCAAGCATCAGATAAGAAGCAATTCATGATATAAGTAGGGGGATTGGACGAGGTTACCTTGCCAGTTCTCCCTATTCTTCAATTCTATGATTCTCAAGTGAATACAATGAAACCTTTTTAATTAGGACCCCACTAATTTGGAATGTGATACAATCAGGTACTATTTAGACTGAAATTCATTACAAAACTGATAGAGAAGAGATTGCAAAACAAATCAATAGGGTAGGCAAGGTTAGGTGAGGAATGTTTAACATAATTAAAGTGTTCAGTTCTTTAAAAGCATGATTCATATGTTAACAATATAGCTACAAATTTTTATATGTTAAATAAATATGGAAATAACTTTATTAAGCAACACTAGTTCATGTTGCCATGTGTAGCTTACAGTAATAATCCTTTATTTCTTTAAAACTGCTATTAATTTAATTAATTAAGGTTAGTTTTCCCCTTTAATTAGTCCAGAGTCATAAGGTTTTACTCCAGCTCGAAAAGCTGTATTGTGTAACCCACTAATGAGTTTATTTATTGTAAGGCAAAACAAAAATTCCAACTTGCTTCTATATACAACTAACATATTTCAATGTCCATTAAAATTATTGCCTTTTTTTCTTCTTTGGATCTGCAGAAAAAATTTGAGTTTTTAAAGGATTCTATCCCATTGTTAAGGAATATTACAAATCAAACACTTAGGAAAGATTACAAACATCCATACGAATTTGCTTAGAATAGAATCAAGAATTTCACTTTCATGTAGTCTTCCAGCTTTTTTAGCATTAAGACCAGACTTGTATAGAGTATAGTAGCACCTATATTCAAATTATTCTAAATGTCCATAATTCTAAAAGATCATATTAATAGGCAGACAATTATTTTTATCTGTTCTAACATATTATTCAGAAAATAAAGCAGCTTGCTGAACAATTAATGTGTTTTTCTGCATTAATATACATACTCAGAAATTGTTCTTAATAGAACATTTATAATTTTTCCTATGTTATTTAATCAAATGTTGAATAGTCTACTAGAAAAAATCAAGGTGTCAAGAGACCTATTTTCTAGTCTCTGCTCTGTAATTAACTAGCTGTGTTGGACACATCACAACTGCTCTGTGTTTCAGCATATTTCAAATGGTGACAATATCACCTGACTTACCTACCTCATAGGGCATAATGAGTATAAAATGAGGTCATATAAAATAATTTGAAAAGTTGCCAACACTGCACAAATGTAAGGTAGTATCATGTGAATTTTTATAACAATTATTGGACAATCTGAAATTTAACCAAAATAAAAAGGCTATATTATAATTTCAAAGAATTACAAAATACAGTAGTTTTATAAGGTAAATTAAAATATCAAAGTTAATAATAGAAATGAATTCTATTTGGCAAGTTCTTATTTAATTACATAAACTACAGTTACAAAAATCTAGGTAATAGACCATGAAAATATTCTTATTGACTGCAGTTTATGAGTTCTTGCCTAGATCTCTGGATTGCCTACTATCAGCAAGTGCTTCAGGTACTCAGTCATATTATTCATAGACTTTGTTAAATAGATTTAGCAGCCCAAGCATGATCCATTTAAAAATAAAAAAACAAAAAAAGCCCCAACATATTCTTTAGTTTTAGCCGACTACCATATTTTACCACATAATCATCACAGATTTTGTACCAATTTTGTTTTTGCAAAAAAGTGGGGCAAAACTATTATGTGAAGCTTTTTTTTAAAAAAAAAAAAAAGCAAATTGTGCTGGTATTACTTTTACACAAACACTTCTTCTTCAATTTGTAGAAACTTGCCTGTTTTAGGACTTCTAAATGCGTGTCTAGAAAGGTTTGTAATTTTTTTAGCTTGTCTTTTAGTTTCTGCCAGTCTCGCACCAACTTTTCATTCACTAAAAACTATCTTACTGCAGCTCTGTCTCCATGCTGTTCAGTAAACACAATCACTTTCAGCTTGAAGGCCACAAAACAGTTTTTATATATAATCAGAAATCAGAAAGAAGTACTTCGCATGTTAATATATCATTAGCAGACAAACTGTACAGTTTAGCTAGCCCGGGAAGATGCAAGTCTTACCATATCAAGTGACTTACAGTAGCTTTACCTGCCTGCCTACTCCTCTTGCACCTCTGACTCTGCATTGGGTTGAGTGACAATACTGTTAGTACAGCAACGCTCTACACAAACTGCAAGTGAGCTTTCAGAAATATACTGACAGTGTGCATGGACTGAGAATTCTAGGTTCGTGGCTTGCAATGCAAGAGAGATAAATGTGAATCTATATGCCACTGGTCAATACATGGCTGCTCTGCTTAACTTTTAAGCAGGTGTGACAAACAGAATTGTATCATGTGACAATTATGCAATGAAATAAACCAATTTTTGGACTAAAAAAAACAGGGTGTGACAATTATTCAGTGAAATATAGTACTGGCATGATATGATAGTTACGTAGAAAACTCTGACTTTTTTTTTTACATTGATTTAAGGGAATTGATCTGCCTTTAAGATTTCTGCTAAGATGATATCTGATATAGCCAAATCTCAATTACCTAAAAAGTAATATGATATAAAGGAGACATGAATAACTGAAATTCAGAGATTATCCAGAAATTGCATTTTCAAAAATCACAAAATTATAAGAGCTGTAGAGATCTCTCCATAAAAGTCATTCTATTCAGTGCAACATGTATTAAGCACTTACTCTGTGCCCAATATTAAGGACACCAAGATAAAAACTAAATAGGCTCTGTCCACATAGAGTTTCAGAATATATATGCAATGTTACATATAATATAAGCATAAGGCAAAGATGAGGTCCAGAAAAGGCGTTCTAGAGACATATGACAATGAAGAGATAAGTTTCAGAAGACATCATAAGAGGTAGCCCCTGAGCTAAACCTTAAAGGGAGATACACATTCTGAAAAGGTAGAAAGCAGAAAGAAGGGCATGCTAGACAAGGAGGGTAGTCTCTAATAATGTGTGGAGGAGGAGATGGCACTCTAAGTTCAGGAAACAGAGAAAAGTCCAGTTTGGCTAGAACATAGAAAACATGAAGAACAATGATATGTAATAAGACTGGAAAGGCAGGTAGGAACCAGATTGTAAAGGGTCTTAAATGCTTGTTATTTCATCATAGAGACAAAAAAGGGAGCCATCTAAGGTTTTTTGAACTAGAGACTGCTCATGTGTCTTTGGAAGATGATTTTGGTAGCTACATGGAGGATGGACTGGAAAGAGAAACATTTGCCTGGAATAAGGGAGACCAACTGCAAGAATATTGTTATTTATTGTCCACACAAGAGGCAATGAAGGACAGAATCTGCGTAGTGAGAGTGTGACTGGAAAGAAGACAATACCTTGCAATTGGTGGAGGATGAGGGAGAGGAAAGAGTCCAAGACACACTGAGAGTTCAAACCTGAGTGACTGGGAGGATGTTAGTGACATCAAGGGAAATAGGAGAGGTTGAAGAAGGGGCAAGGTTGAGAAGGAGAGATGTATTTTAGTTTTAGACATTCTGAGTCACCAGAAAGTAGAGAGAAATCCAAACCTGGGGTTCAAGAGAAAAGTTAGGGCTGGATATATTAATTTGATCTAGAAATCATCTAGATAGGAAGTGATAACAGTGATCTATGGGAGTGGATGAGATTGCCATGGTAGAGAGTACAGAGCAAAGAAGGTCTAGGACATTGTCTTGTAGGACATCTAAGCTTAGGAAGCAAGATGTGGAACAAGAACCAACAAGGGAGATTGAGAAGGAATAAGATGAGAACCAGGAGAGAAAAGTGTCATGGAAGCCAAAGGGAGAGAAAGTATCCAAAAGGAGGAAGTTGTCCACAGTGTTGAAAACCACAGAAAAGCTCCAAAAAAAGGTGAGGACAAAGAAAAGTACTTTGGATTTAGCAGTTGAGCTTACTGATAAACTTTGAGAGAATTGTTTCAGAAGGCTGGAAGCTACGTAACAAAGCTTTCAGATGTGAGTGGGTGTTAGCCAAGTTGAAGTAGTAAATATACATTGCTTTTTTCTAGGAGTATACTAGTGAAAGGGAGAAGAGATATAGGACAACAGTTTGACAGGGTGGCAGAGTCAAGAAAAGATTTAAGTATAGCAGGAAAGGAGCTGATATATAAGGAGAGACTGGTGAAAGAGAGGGATTGATCAGTGGAGCAAGTTTTAAAAGGATAGAGGGTGATAGTGGGGATGAGATCAAAGACATAAGTAAAGGGTTTCACCTTGGCAAGGATAAGGGTCGTGTCATCCCTAAAAATAGAACAACACAGATATAGTAAGATTCCTCAGGTGTCTATAAGTACTTGAGACAAGAGTATATGTAGAATAAATGCTGTGAGAGCAGATGAGGAAAAAATTTGAAATGCATCAATGAAGGCCCACTTACGATTTGACAATATGAACTTGTAATTGACTCAGTCAAGATAGTTTTGTGACTTCCTTCAGCAATATTTAGTACCTTAGGATAAAAGTCAAAAAGGTAGATAGATGCTGGGGCTAACTCAGTGTTTAAGATTAACAGGGTGGGAAGAGAAGAAGGACATGGGCAATGAGAGGCTGACAAGTAAAGAATACTTTGAATTAGTCAATTATAGCCATGATGGCCATGAAGGTTAGTTAAAGAGGCCAGAATGAAAGTGAAAAACTTGGAAAACCCAGTTTCTACCTTGTATAGGAAGTTTGAATTCCTTTTACAATATCCTCAACTAGTGGTCTCCATCCTATACTTAAAGGCTTCTAGTAACAGGGAATTCATAAATCCTGAGGCATCTCATTCTTCTTTTGAACAGCTCTTACTTTTAGAAAATTCTTCCTTATATTGAGTTTTATTTCAGTTTTAAACTTGAAAGTTTCTTGTCATCTGACTTTTCTCATGCTTATCTAATCCATATTCAACATTTTAAGGACGTATAATTTCACTTGGGTTGATACTTCCACCACAAATGCAGACTAACGCTTTCACACTTAGTCTTCATGTGCCACTATGCCCAAAAAGCTCATCCCTCTGTGTTCAACTTGGTGATGTGCCTTTCCAAAGTAAGCTAGACTAAACAACAAAGTCTATCAATAAGTCCATATTTGGACCCTCAGGTCCAGTTTCCTTTTCTTTATTGGTAAGTGAGGCTGGCCCATGCCCTGCTAAGTGGACACAGCTCTTCACATTGATTTGATGAGCAAGAAGTCACCACCTACAATCCTTCCAGTAAGATGGAGGAACTCCTGGACTTATCATCTGCCCTGCTGCTGTGTCCTAACATCTTCAGGGGCTTACATATTGCCCTGCCACTATGTCCTTCAAACACCTGAGCAATGATATCTGACCTGCTGAAGCACTCTAACGCTAACTGCCCAGAAAGAGGTGATTAGGAATTATTTATTACTATGTGAATTAGAAAATATCAGAAACAGCTAATCACCATGGCTTGAACATTCTCTAAATATTTTTTTTATAGAAGAAAGATTTGGTGGGGATCACAGCTCCTGAAGATCCAGAGGATATAAGAACCACAAGCGTATTGCTTTATTTTGAAATCCTAAAGAAAAACATTTCCCACTGTCAACCAGTGGACACGTCTCACTTCCTAACAAGGAGGGATTAAACAGTGGCAGCTAGGTGGTGCAGTAAGTAGGGCATGGGCCCTGGAGTCAGGAGGACCTTTAATTCTGGCCTCAGACTAGCTGTGTGACCTTGGGTAAGTCACTTAACCCCAATTGCCCTGCCTTCCACCCTCCCAAAAAAAGAGAGGCTGAACTGCACTTTCTTTGAATTGATTTTTTTGTCTTATCTATTCTTAACTTTTCTTTGAAAAAATTTGATTTCTGATTAGGGTCACATATACAATTAAACATTAAATAAAACTTCTTTAGTGATATGCCTACTAAATCTTTTTGCAACTCCAGTTTTGACTGGAATGAAAAATAACTTATGTGGTAGAAATTTTTGAACAGATAAAAATTATTTATAGTTATTAGTATGTGTTAGGTCCTTTAAAAAGTCATGAGTGTTCTCTAGATTTAAATTTGCCCCATTACTGTGCTCATTCTATACTGAACACCTAAGTATAGATATATGTATATAAGTAGAAAGAAAGCATATAACATACATTTGTGTATATATACATATGCATATATGCTCAGTCAAAATAAATTATGACAAAAGTCCAAATAAATAATTTGAACTAAATTAGTGAGATTTTACTATATTGAGAAATCTAAAACTGATGACAGTTTACAAATATTTATGATTCCATTTTTAGTAAACCAATTTAGCAAGCAGAAATGCTATATGTATACATCATTCTACTTACACTGCATAATGTGTTAGGTGAAAGAGACTTTATTTTCATGCGTCTAGCCTTGAAATAAATGACTTTATCACCCCTTAACTTTTATTCAGACCTTTAATAGTCCTAAAATCTTACATGTCTGCTAGTCCAGAGGCCAGATCAAATATGTCATTCTCCTCAACAGGAATTGCTTCTAACTTTTCACATATATGGGCTTCAAAGACAAGGTGTGAGGTGGAACAAGTCAGTGTTCCTTCACAGGCACCTACAAAAAGGACAAAGATTGAGTCTATTGATCTCCTATACACTAAAAGAAATATGATGTTTCCCTAAAGTTAAAGGCTTCCCATGAAAGGTTTCTGATTTAGAACTTAAAGAATGATAGAACACTTTTCTCAATTACGGATGAGAATGAGGAATGAAAAAAATTCAGCAATTTTTTCTACCACTATTTTCATTTTGAAGGAATCAAACAATCAAACAATATTTGTTGAGTTATTACTGCGTCAAAGGCACTGTGTTAGAGTTGTGGAGTATTCAGTGAAAAAAACACAATACAAGGTGAGTTCCATCATAGAGCTTACAATTTAAAGGAGAGACAAAATATAGACATAAAAAGAAAACACATGCTATTTTTTGTATTAGTTAACTTTTCCCTGACAGAACTCAGCACAAAATTAATTAAGTTTTACAATATTTAAACTGAAGTAGTAAGAAGAAACTCAAAATACTTGTAGGAAGAAAACATGAAAAAAATTTATCAATATCAAGTGTGTTCTTATGAACTACATGATTTTAAAAGGGCGAAGGCATGTTTCTCATGTTGGATTTTTTTAACCTTCAAAAAGAAATCTCATTTCTATAATACATATTCTAATCAGTGTCCTAAGATACCCAATCAGCAAATCTTAGTGATTCTTCCTCCACAATGTTCCTTTAATTCCTGCCATTCTTTCTATGACCACCAATAACACCCCAGTGTCAGTTTCTCATGCTTCAATAGCATTTTAACTTGGCTCCCTTTCTCTAGTCTTTTCTATCTCCAATGCGACCTGCATACTATAGCCTCTAATGTCCATCTCTATAAAGATAAAGGAAAAAGACTGTTCTGTGACAATCACGGGGCTGGGGGAAGGCGGGGCACAGGGGGGTAGTCTCTCTCTTAGTCATTCCTGGCAAGATTCTTGCCAGAGTCCTCATTAATAGGCTGATCCTTCACTTGGAGATTGGTCATCTACCTGAGAGTCAGGCGCGACTTCGGAAAGGACCGAGGAATGGTCGATATGGTGTTTACTGCCTGACAAGTCCAGAAGAAATGCCAGGAGCAGAACAGAGGTCTGTACACAATGTCTGTAGATCTGATCAAGGCCTCTGATACTGGAAGTTGCAAGAGTTTATGGAAAATTGTGTCAAAATTTGGTTGCCCGGAGAAGGGCATCAGCATTGTACACCAATTTCATGACAGCATGCTTGCCCAGGTTCTGGATATTGAACAGTGCTCTCACACTTTCTCAGCTGCCAATGGAGGGAAACAAGTCTGTGTGATTGCTCATATGCTTTTTAGCATGATGTTTTCAGCCATGTTGTCAAATGCCTTCAATGCAGATGAACACAGCATCAAGGTCAGCTACTGCACTGATGGTAAATTCTTCAACTTGAAAAGGCTACAAGCCAAGGCTAAAGTGGAGGGAGCATTAGTGCATGATTTTTTTGTTTGCAGATGATTGTGCACTCAATGAAGCCTCTGAAGCTGAGATACAACAAAATATGGATTGCCTCTCTGCTGCTTATGCTAAGTTTGGCTTGACAATTAACATCAACAAAACACAGGTGCTCCATCAGCCAGCACCACACCTTCCATACATGAAACCCTCAGTTACAGGAAATGGAGAAGTTTTGAATGCTGCAGATAAATCCACTTATTTTGGTAGTATACTTTCCAGGGATGTACACATTTATAATGAGGTTGATGTATGGATTGCCAGAGCTAGCTCAGTGTTTGGGAGGCTCCGAAGGAAAGTATGGGAGACAAGAGGTATTAGACTGGCTACCAAATTGAAGGTCTATGGAGCCTTGTGCTCCATAGTCTACCAGTCTACCAGTGCTATGGCATGAAACTGAATCACTTCCATCTGAATTGTCTTAGGAAGATTCTGAAGATCACCTGGCGGGATATGATACCAGACACTGAGGTCTTTTTTCAAACTAAACTGCCAAGCACTCAAACTCTACTGCAGAGAGCCCAACTCCAATGGGCTGGCCACATTGTTTGAATGCCAAATGTAAGTTTTCCAATAAAATTATTTTATGGAGAACTCATATACTAAGGGCTCACATGGTTGTCAGAAAAATCAATACAAGGTCACTCTCAAGGTCTCTCTTAAGAACTTTGGAATTGATTGTGTGACATGGAAGACACTGGCACAGGATTGCCCAGCAGGTTGTGCCCTCAACAGAGAAGGTGCTGTGCTCTATGAGCAAAGCAGAATTGAAGTGGGTCAAAAGAAACATAGGATTTGCAAATTTAGAGAATCCACACCAAGTGTTCACATTGACTATTTGTGCCCCACCTGTGGTAGAGCATTCCAAGCTATATTGGTCTGATCAGCCACAGTCAGACACGCTGCAACTTGACTCTTAACATAGTGATGTCATTTTGGTCCTCTGAGAGAACACAGGACAATAGTCAACTAACTACAGCCAGACTAATTTTCTCCAAGCACATTGATTAACTTGGTTCTTGGTTCAAATACTTCACTTACTTATATATACATACATAATCACACATTCAATTTAATTCGATAAATATTCATAAAGTGCCTGCCATATTCAAGGTTCTGTGGTCAATGCTTA
This sequence comes from Phalanger gymnotis, assembly GCA_028646595.1. Taxonomy (NCBI): domain Eukaryota; kingdom Metazoa; phylum Chordata; class Mammalia; order Diprotodontia; family Phalangeridae; genus Phalanger; species Phalanger gymnotis. Next base: position 700,827,031 of record CM053622.1, on the reverse strand, counting down.
GGATAAGCCAAAAAGTAAAGTAGTCTTTGCTCTCAAGGAGCTTACATTCTCCGGGGGAGGAAGGGGAGGGATGTGAGGGAAGGGAGTCAAGATGTATGCAATAAGCACATACAAAATAATACAAAGTAAATTTAAATTATAGGCAACAACTAGGTCAATCTAGAGAGGGCTTGTAGAGGAGGTGGTACTGAGCTGGGTTTAAAGGAAGTAAGGCAGGTGGAGATAGAAGTCGAGGTGAAGGGGAAAGCACAGACTAGACATGGGGACTACCTGTGCAAAGACATGGACATGGGAGAGATGGAATCTTGCCTATACAGGCAAGAGCTGGCAGGCACATTCATTTTAAAACAAACTCTTTGTGCTAATAAGTTAATTCCTTCTGGTGGGACAGAATCAGTGAATTTTTAAGTTCATCTTCAACACCAATTCCCTCTGTCACTACCCGAGACAAGTGATCAACATACCTAGGGACAGGGGACTCATGAAGAAGCTCAATCCACTTTTTGGAAAGATTTAATTGTCATTCTTGTATCTAAATGTTGTTCTTGAGTTAAAATGTTTCCCGGTAACATTAACTCTTGGTTATGGTTCTGCCGCCTGGAACTGTTTATGGTCTTTCAAATACTTGAAAGCAATTCCATCTCCTATGTCTCCTCTGGGATTAACATCCACAGTTCCTTCATTTGTTCCTCACATACCTCTTGATAATATTATTAAAATTAGCACCATTCTTCTTATTAATACTAATGAGACTTCTTTGCTTTTATTTCCTTCTCTAGAAAAGCGATAGTTTATTTTGGGTGGAGATCTTTTTGCCTCACTTAAGTACCTTGGAAAATTATTTAACATTATGGTCTAAATCATCTCAGATTCTAGTAGAATTATGTCCAAACTTTCCCTGATATGTAATATCTTAAAGTTTAAAACTTCCAGAAAAAGATTTTACAAAGATAGTCTTATATATGAATAAAGTAAGCAAACATCTATATGGTGGAATATCAGAGGGTTGCAAAGTAAAAGTATTCACAAGAACTATGTGCCACAAAAAAGGAGACATTTAACAAGGCAGTTCAAGGACAAAAGAAAAAAGTTGTAGCCTAGGAGAAAGAAATCACAGAAAAGAATTTCTCCCCTTATTTGGAAGGATGTGTGATCTTTCCTACAAAGTCATGGCTGTCATAACTTATAGTTTGTGTCTCAGCTGGGGTATTACCAATATTCAAAACCTAACTGAGATGACTAACCATTAATATGCTCCAAGTGATCATATGGGAAGGAGACAGCAACACAAGAATATTGCAGCGGAAGATCAAAACCAGGTACATCCAATTCCTCAAGAGTGCAGCTCATATAAAACTGGAAATTTTATCCAACAACTAGGATGAATAGGCGATTTGTCTAGCTAGCGTAGAGCTTAGAATTTAAGAGATTTAAGATCTATATTAGGAGTAATTGTGCCAAGTACTCTTTTTTCAATTAAATTTTATTTTAAAAATTATTTAGCACTATTTTTTCCTCTGTTCTCCCCCCACAACTCTGTATATAGGGGGAAAAAACCCCTTCTGACAAATAAGCATAGTAAAGAAAAACAAAGTCCCAGATTGGCCTTGTCCAAAATGTGTCTCATTTTGCATAGTAGCCTATCCCCTCTTTGTCAGGAAGCGAGTAGCATTCTTCATCATTGGTCCTCTGGAATCATGTGTGATCATTATATTGATCTGACTTCTTAAGTTTTTCAAAATTATTTATTTTTAAAATGTCAATGCTTAAGGATGATACCATAAGCAAATTAAGAGAGCATGGGATAGTTTATCTAGGAAGAATGTAGGACCAAAGAAAATGTAAAGAGCATTACAAAATGTAAAATAGATACTTTGATTTAATTAAAAAGGTTTTGCCCAAACAAAATTAATGCAACCAAAATTATAAGGAAAGCTAAAAACTAGGGGGAAATTTAGCAACAAGTATCTCTGATAAAGGCCTCATTTCTCAAATGTATAGAGCACTGAGTCAAATTTATAAAAGTACAAATCATTCCCCAATTAATAAATGGTCAAAGGATATGAAGAGGCAGTTTTCAGACAAAGAAATCAAAGTTATCAAGAATCATATTTAAAAAATGCTCTAAATCATTATCGATTAGAGAAATGCAAATTAAAACAACTCTGAGCTACCACCTCATGCCTATCAGATTGGCTAATATGACAAAAAAGGAAAATGATAAATGTTGGAGGGAGTGTGGGAAAAACTAGGACACTAATTCACTGTTGGTGGAGTTATGAACTGATCCAAGCATTCTGGAGAGCAATTTGGAACTATGCCCAAAGCACTATAAAGCTGTGCATACCCTTTGGTCCAGCAATACTACTACTAGGTCTATACCGCAAAAACACTTTTAAAAAGCGGGGTGAAGGACCTATTTGTACAAAAATATTTATAGCAGTTCTTTTCGTGGTGGTTAAGAATTGGAAATCAAAGGGATGCCCATCTTTTGCGGAGTGGCTAAACAAGCTGTGGTATATAATTGCAATGGGATGTTATTGTGCTATAAGAAATGACAAGCAGGAAAATTGCAGAGAAGTCTGAAAAGACTTACATGAACTGATGCAAAGTGAAGGGAACTGAACCAAGAGAATCTCATACACAGTAACAGCAATGTTGTTTGATGAAGAATTGTGAATGACTTAACTATTCTCAGCAATATAATGATCCAAGACAATTCCAAAGGACTAATGATGAAGCATACTATCTGCCTCCAGAGAAAGAACTGATATTGTTTGAATACAGACTGAAGCATGCTATTTTTCACTTTCTTTCATTCTTTTTCTGTTATTTCAATCTTCTTGTACAAAACAACTAATATGGGAATGTTTTACATGATTGCACATGTATAACCTATATCTGATTGCTTGCCATCTCAGGCAGGGACCTGAGGGATAGAGGAATAGAATTTGGAACTCAAAACTTTAAAAAAAACCAAATACTAAAAAATTGTTTTAACACATAACTGGGGGGAAAATAAAATATATATTTTTAAAATATTGATGTAATAGTATACATTATTCCTCTGATGCTGCTCATTTTACTCTGTATTAATCTTCATTTGAAATTCCCCAGTTTTCTTTGACACTGTCTCTTCATTTCTTACAACATAATAATATTCTGTTACATTCATAGTCTATAAATTTGAGTAGCAATTCCCTAACTGATGGACATCCCCTTAACTTTCTAGGTCTCTGCTACCACAAAAATGGTAGCTACAAATATTTCTGTAGATAAAGGACTTTGTCTTCTTTCTTTGATATCTTAAGGGCATAAGCCTAGTAATAATATTACTGCTATGCATAATTTACTGACTTTGGGAGCATTGTTCCAGACTGCTTTCCAGAATTATATACCAATTCACAGTTCCACCAACAGCCCAATGTGCCTATTTTTCTGAAGTCCCTTCAACATTTGCCTTTTTTCCTTTTCTGTCAATTTTGCCAATCTGATGGATATGGGAAGGACTAATGGAGTTGCTTCAGTTTGCATTTCTCTAATTATTGGTGATTTAGAGCATTTTTCCCTGTGCTATAGATAGCATGGATTTTTTCCCCTGAGAACTGCCTGTTCATAACCTATTTATCAACTGGCAAACTGACTCTTATTCTCATACACTAATCCATTCCTTATATATTTTGGAAATGAGACTTTTTTTCAGAGAAAATGGCTACAAAGATTTTTTTTTCCTAGTTAACTATTTCTCTTCTAATCTTAGCTAAATTGGATTTGTTTGTACAAAACCTTTTAAATTTTGTATAACTAAAATTGTTTGTTTTCTTTTCTTTGATTCTCTCTATCCTCTGTTTGGTCATAAACTCTTGCCCTATTTTTAGATCTGAGAAGTAATTGCTCCCTTGGTCCTTTAATTTATGATGTGACCTATTTTATCTAGGTATTCATTTGGAGGCAATTTTAACATATATTGTGAACTATTACCCTAAACCTAATTTCTGTCAGACTGCTGTCCAGTTTTTTCTAAGCAATTTTTGTCAAATAGTGAGTTCTTACCCCAATAGCTAGGATCTCTGAGTTTCCTGTACTAGACTACTAGGTTTGCTTGCTTCACTATACTGTTTTCTTAATCTGTTCTGCTCATGGATCTCTTTTTTAACCAGTACCAAATTATTTCGATGGTTACTGTCTTGTAGCAAAGTTTGAGATCTATTATATATACCTAACCTTCTAATACCTAAGTCTACTAGATTAAGAAAAAGACAAGGTCTTCTTTGGAGTTTCGATGAAAGAACAGGGCAAGTGAGAGATGAAAGGAGCATTCTCAAGAAGGCTTAGAACATTAGTTCTTAGCCTGGGGTCTGTGAGCTTATATTTAATATTTTAATGATGATTTCAATATAACGGATTTTCTTTATAATCTTATGTATTGTTTTCATTTAAAAACAGTGTTCTGAGAAAGCGGATATAGTCTTCATTAGACTACCAAAATAGGGCAGCTAGGTGGCACAGTGGATAGTGCTAGCCCTGGGATTACAAGGCCCTGAGTTCAAATTTGGTCTCAGACACTTACTAGCTGTGTGACCCTGGCAAATAACTTAACCCTGTTTGCCTCAGTTTCTTCATCTGTAAAATGAGCTAGAGAAGGAAATGGAAAACACTCTAGTATCTTTGCAACAAAATCCCAAACAGGGTCACAGACAGTTGGACAAAACAAACAACCACAATATATTTGACTCTCATGACAACTCCGAGATGTAGATGCTATTATTTTTCTCATTTTAGAAATGAGCATATTGAAGCAAACAGACATTAAGTGATGTGTCCAGAGTTACATGGCTGTTAAGTGTCCAAGGTCAGATTTGAACTCAGGTCTTTCTGACTCCAGACATGGTACTGTATGACACCTAATTGCCCCTATTTCTGGGGCTATATAATAATAATGGTTCATAATAATATGTAGAAATCTCACTTTAGAAAATCACAGCGATATTGAAACATTGAACTTGACATCAGGGGAGGCTATTTAATTCTGAATGGAAACTAAATAGATGCTTAATTTGAAGTCATCTCAAAGAAAAAAATTGCTTGGAAGTAATTAACTTTGCTTCTAGGTGACAGAGTAGATAGAATACCAGGCCTATGGTCAGGAAGACCCATGTTCCTGAGTTCAAATCTGGCCTCAGATACTTCCTAGCTGTGCGACACTGGGAAATTGACTTAACCTGTTTACTTCAGTTTCCTCATCTGTAAAATGAGCTGGAGAAAGAAATAGCAAACCACTCCATTATCTTTGTCCAGAAAATCCCAAATGGGATCCCAAATGGGGTCACGAAGAGTTGGACTTCAACAACAACAACAACAATCAACTGAAGGCTTGTTACAATGTATCCGGCTCCACAATTACTTAGAGCAGGCCTGCACAACGCATGGCCCACAGGCCACTTGCAGCCTGCCAAAGGATTTTAGGTGGCCCATGAAAAATATAGAGGATGTAAAAGAAAGTAAAGATGTAACGAGTGCCCCACTTAATCTTCCACTAGTCATTATTGTGCCCCTCACATAACTGGGTGGGTGGGTTGCCACTACATGTATTCTCTTGGTAGTCATGTGACCCATGGCAACCAACCATTGTCAATCTGTCTCTAGTCTCAGAGGAGTGAGAGTTATCTTTTCACTGTGTTTTTGGTTGTTACTGGTATTGGACAGGGACAAAGTGAATGCAACCACACTCCAATGTAGCTAATGCCCGCCATGCGATGAGTGGCAACAATGCCAGGGCTTCTTCCCTTCCTGCACTGTGCTGCCACTTTCTAAGTTATATGAGTGTCTGGCGCTCTCTCCAAGGTCATATGCTCAGTTCAGTGTTTCTTTGTAAATGAGCAGTTGCTGTGGAGATTTTTTGGTTCTAACATTAAAGTTTTTGGGGTGACTTTGTAAAATGGGTGATAAAAAGAAACAGATGAAATCAGAACATAGAGCATTTAATCCAGAATGGATAGATACTTGTTTAATTACATGAAAGACAAAATATTGTGCCTTGTGCTTGCTGAGAAGCAATAGCTGTTCGAGGGAATACAGTCTTTATTGCTATTTCAGATCAAAACATCCTGACTTAAGCAAATTAGACACCAATGAAAAACAAATTAAAATGTCCAAATTGTTGAAAAAAATCTCAATGAGGAACAACAGTTTTTCAAGTTTGCCTGCCCATCTGTCTTTCTGTCTATCTATTTATCTATCTCCATTACTCTCTGATGCAATATATTTCCCACATAATTATATAAGCCATGTTTGGTGCCCCCTGCTAGACTGCAAGGTCCTGGGATGATGTCTCATCTTTTTTTCTCTTCCTCAGGACTTGAGAAAGTACTCACAGGAAGAGACTACAGTAAATTTTCTGATCGACAGAAGTCATTCATCCTGCATTCATTCTATTCTACAGAGTACACAATATCTTAAGGCCTTTTCTAGGTCATATTATATAACTTAACAGAGTAAGAAACATTATATTAGCAGGAACAAATAAACATAATTATAGAGCAAATACAGATTCAGATGACCATTTTCACATGCATAATTTAAGCATTTTCTTTCAAAACAGATTACATAAAGAATATTGTAATGCATTGCAGAAAAGTCTTCCAAGATAGTAAGCTGAGCTGATTCAGAAATGTCCATCTGCCCCCTAGTGCCAGAACATAGCTCAGAAAGTAAATTTTATAATTTAAGAGTTCTTCAACCTTATTTGATATCTGATTTTTCCAAAGACTAATTGTGTTTTTTTTAAATATTCAAGTAGCTTATCCTTTCTATTATGATGAAAATAATCAAGCAAGTGCCCACTATGTGCCAGGTACTGTAAACTATGTACGCTGGGAATAGAAATACAAAAAATGAAACAATCCCTACTTATGAGGTACTTACATTCTAATGTGGACTATAAATACAAACTAAAGTAAATACAGAATAAATAAAGCAGTTCAATACAAAGTAGTTTGGGAAGAAGGTACTTAGAAACTATGGAAAACAGGAAAGGCTTTATGTAAAAGTTAGTACATAAGCTGTGTATGGAAGGAAAAAAAGGAATTTTATGAGAAAGAGGTGAGGAAAGTACAGTACATTCCAAGAATCAGGAATGGACAGTGCAAAAGCATGGAGACAGGAGATGGAATGTCCTTAGTTTCATTTGACAATAAAGAGACAACATAGCAAAACCTATGGCATGCAGCAAAAACAGTAATAAAAGGAAAATTTATATCTCGAAAGGCTTATATCAATAAAATAAGAAAGAGCAGACCAATGAATTGGAAATACAATTTTAAAAACTAGAGAAAAAATTAAAATCCATAATTGAATACCAAATTGAAATTTTTTTTTAAATTAAAGGTGAGATTATAAAATTTTGTGTAAGAAAAACATTGAATTAATAAATAAGACTAGTAGTTGGTTTTACGAAAAAACCAATAAAATAGATAACCCTTTTCAAAAAGAGAGAAGAAAAACAAAAAAACTAGTATTGAAAATTAAAAGGTTAATTTTACCACTAATAAAGATGAAATCAAAGCTATTACAAGGAGTTATTTTACTCAATTATATGCCAATAAATTTAACAATTTAAGTGAAATGGAAGAATATTTACAAAAATATAAACTGCCTAGATTAATAGAAGAGGAAACAGAATATCTAAATAAATCCATTTCAGTAAGAAATTGACCTGGTCATAAATGAGCTTGTTATGAAAAAAAGCATAAGGATCAGATGGATTTATAAATGAATTCTACCAAGAATTGAAAGACCAATTAATTCTAATATTAAATAAATTATTTGGAATAATAGGCATAGGAGGACTCCTTTTTATGAAATAGGTATGATACTGACACCTAAACCAGGCAGAGCAAAAACAAAGAAATAAAATTATAGAGCAATTTCATTAATGAATATGGATGCAAAAATCCTAATAAAATGCTAGCTAGGAGACTACAACAATATATTACAAAGATTACATTGTGATCAAGTGGGATTTATGCCAGGAATGTAGGGATGGTTTAACATAAGGAAAACTATTAACATAGTTGATGATGTCAATAACAAAAGTAACAAAAATCAGATTATATCAATAGATGCAGAAAAAGCTTTTGACAAAATACAATATTCGTTGCTGTTAAAAATACTTGAAACCATAGATATAAAATTTAAAAATGATTAGAATGATTAAAAATTTAAAAATTTAATTTAATTTAAAAATTAAAATTAAAAAATAAGAATCATCTACTTAAAACCATCAAGTGTTATGGTATTAAAGATAAGCTCAAAGCCTTCCCAATAACATCAGGAATGTAACAAGAATGCCTACTATCACCAATATTATTCTATATAGTAATAGAAATGCTAACAATAGCAATAAGAGAAGAAAAATAAATTGAAAGAATCAGAATGAACAATGAGGTAATTATCTCTTTTTGCAGACAACATGATGATATGCTTGGAAAATCCTAAAGATTTAACTATATGGTGAAAACAATAATTTCAGCAAAGTTGCATGATATAAAATAAACTCACATATGTCATCAGCATTTCTGTATACTACAAACAAACCCTGCAAGAAGAGATAGTAAGAGATATTCCATTTAAAATAACTATAAATAGCATAAACTGTCTGGGAGTATACTTGCCAAGACAAACTCAGGAACTTCACGAACATAATTACGAAACACTTTTTATACAAATAAACTCAGATTTGTATAATCGGAGAAGTATTAATTGTTCATGGGTAGGCACAGCCAATGTAGTAATAATGACAATTCAACCTAAATTAGCCTATTTATTCAATGCCATCCCAATTAAATTATCAAAAAATCATTTTACTGAGTTAGAAAAAATGATAATAAAATTCATTTGGAAGAACAAAAGGTCAAGAATTTCAAAGGAACTAATGAAAAAAATATAGTGGAAGGAGATTTAGCAGTATCAGATCTTAAACTATAGTATAAGTAATTACCAAAACTATCTGGTATTGACCAAGAAATAGAAAGATAGATTAGTGGAACAGATTAGATATACAACACATAATAGAGAATGAATATGGTAACTTTGTGTTTGACAAATGTCAATATTTAAGCTTTTGGGATAAAAATTCATTATTTGGTAAAAATTGTTGAGAAAGCAGTCTGGCAGAAATTGGACATAGACCAATATCTTACACCAAGATAAGATCAAGATAAGTTCAAAATGGGTACATGACCTAGATATAAAAGGAGTTATTGCAAGAAAATTAGAAGAACATGGAATATATTAGCTATCAGACTTGTGGATAGGCAAACAAGCATGGATGAGCAAGTAATGTTTATGGATAATTCTGACTATATTAAAACAGTTTTGTACAAATAAAACCAAGATTAGAAGGAAAGCAGAAAATTGGGAAAATAGTTTTATAGGTAGTTTCTCAGGTAGAGGTCTCATATTTCAAATATATAAAGAACTTTGTCAAAGCTATAAGAATTTGAGTCAGTCCCCAGTTGATAAAAGGTCAAAGAATATGACCAGGCAGTTTTGTGTTGAAGAAATCAAAACTATATATTCTCATGAAAAACACTATTGATTAGAGCAACGCAAATTAAAACAACTTTGAGATAATCATTTTAAACCTATCAGATTGTCTAAAATGTTTGAAGGGGAAAGCAACAAATGTTAGAGGAGATGTTGAATAATTGGGATGCTAATTCAGTATTGCTGGAACTGTGAACTGATGCAACCATTTTGGAGAACAATGTGGAATTATGCCCAAGGAGTTATAAAACTATGTATACCCTTAGACGCAGTGGTACCACTATTAGGTTTGTTTCCCAAGGTGATTAGGGGAAAAAGGAAAAGAACTTATATGTCCTAAAACACTTTGTGGTGGCAAAGAACTGGATATTGAAGGGATGCCCTTCAATTCAGAAATGGCTAAAAAAGTTTGTATAGGATTGTGATGGAATACTACTGTGCTATAAGAAATGACTGAGCTGGTTGATTAAAAAAAAAACATGGAAAGAAGAAAAACTTGTATGATATAATGAAAAGTGAAAAAATAAAAATAGCAGAACCAAGAAAATATTATACACATTAGCATAAATATTGTCATAAGAACACCACTGAATGACTAATTCTTTTTAGGGGGGCTGGAGCTGAGGTAATTGGGGTTAAGTGACTTGCCCAGGGTCATACAACTAGTAAGTGTCAAATGTCTGAGGTCAAATGTGAGCTCAGGTCCTCCTGACTCCAGAGCCATGCTCTATCTGCTGTGCTGCTTAGTTGCCCTAATTCATTTTGAGTATCATGAATACTCAAATCAACTATAAAGGACCTATGAAGGAATATCTATCCACCTCCAGAGAAAGAACTGACAAATAGAAGTCAGTGTATTATGGTTTTACATACATACTTATATATATGTGTGTGTGTGTATGTATATGTGTGTGTGTATATATATGTATATACTGCTACCTGGATTTTACTGAGCTAGTCTCTAACCCAAGAATGATGAAACAGCAGGCCAGAGACCAAGTGCCAGTAATCAGGTAGCCATTTAATTAATTAGTTTCATTATGAAGAACAAATTTGCAAATTGGGAATTCTCCTGATCAGGATCCCATCTTGCTGAAGTGGGAAAGGATGGGAGAAGATATATTACAATCATTTACAGGGCCAGAGTAGTTTCCCATGAGAAACCCACAAATCCCACAATACAACAATTCTGGAATCAAGTTTTTGAGGGTTATGACCACCTCACCTAGAGCACAGAACCAGAGTTCTGTGTTGGGAACAAGTTCTACAATCTTTGATTCACTTCATTTAAGGTACATAGGCACAAGAATGAGAGTGCTGTCAAAGATTGATTGATCATTTCAAGTTGCTAGGGAATCCTGACTTCCGAGTCAGAGAGGCAGCTCTTAAGAAAACTACATTATTAGTATATACATTACACATATCATATTGATTAATATTGAAATCATAATTCCCTTCTCAATATGCATCCGTGTCTAAAGGTAGCCTTTTCTGGGGTGATGTGGGGAGAGAGGGAGAAAAAAAGTACACAGCAGAGAACAAAAGAAAACTTAGAAGGAAGCACAGAAAAACAGGATAGCTTTGAAAATGATGTTTACTAAATAGGTTTTTTTTAAATAAACAATTTGAAATGGAAATTCATGGTTTTATATTGAATCCTCTTTTTATGTTGTGCCGTGTACATGGAAATGTTCCTTTTGTGTGTGTATCTTTTTGTATTTAAGTTCAAAAAAATTTTTTTTAAAGAGACCTAAGTTTAAATCCCCTCTCACATTGAAAAAAAATCAGTGCTTAAACATGGTGATTTGAAAAGCTAATACACACATGCTATAATACACCCCCTAAAACCACATGCCTTTAGGAAGGATTCCTTCAAGGTTTAAGTCATTCTCTAATAGAAAATTTGACAAGAAGATTCTCATGTAGCACATAAAGTAGCACAAAGCATGTTAATCCAATAACCTGAAAGATTATTTTATTTATCTAAAAAATAAATAAGACAATCTCTATTTCTAGAGATGGAAGAGGCCTTAGAAATTATCTAGTCCAATATTCTTATTTCACAGAGGAAGAATTGAGGCTCAGGGAAGAGATGTGACTTGGTCAGTAGTGCTGTGATAGTGGACCGATTCTAGAACTCAGGTATCCTGATCCTTAGTCTAGTGCTTAGACAACTATATGATACATTCTAAATCTCTAACATTTTATTTTGGAATATCCTAGGTACTGGGGAAAGTGATAAGTGCTTTTTAAAATCTTCTACAAAGTGGCCATCTAGACAGGCTTAAAGGCAGCTTCTTTACATCAAAATTCACGAGTAGACAAAAGAGCCTTAGAAGTTTCCTTATTACTCCCCCTGACAAATTTCATTTTCAGCACAGTAACTAGGCTACAAAGACTAGAAAAGCACAAGAGTTCTTAAAATAGAATTTATGAGTAGAGAAAGACAAGTAAGCCAAAGATGACAGTCACTCCTAGCATCCTTTACACACCTTCAGATTAATTTATTTGATTCATGACCCACATTTATTTCTCATTTCTTTTCCTATGGATTTCATTGCTCTTTTAATCCATTCTGGGGTCGTTTCTCATTATTTCACTTTCTCTGCATAATACACAGGATTGTCTCATCAGGCATGAATTTACCTTCATGTTATAATTCATATTATGATATTTATGAAGTGAGCTTTGAGTGGCTTTAGTCATACCTCCTTCTGGTTTTAGGATCATGTCTGTTGATTTCTGTGTGTATTCTGGGCTTTGGTTGAGACTTTATTCACCTTTAGTGTTTCAACCTTGTTCTTTTTCTTTCTTTTTGAGCTTTGTCCCCTATCATTTACTTTTTGGTCTCTCCCCCTTTGCTGGTGGGTAGACTCCTAAGACTAAGCTGCAAAGCTGCCTCATTCTCCTCATGTGGACAGATATAGGGTTTGCTGGCCTGATTCCTACTTCTTATAGGGGAGTTCTTTACCATAGGCCTGGGATTGGGGTAGGAAGCATCACATTTCTGCTCACCTGAATTCTCCTCTGCCTTCAGCATGATGCAGTGGATAGAGCATTGGACCTGGAGTCAGAAGACTGGGTTCAAATCCTGCCTCAGGCACTGTATAACCCTGGGCAAGTCACTTAGTCTCTGTCTACCTTAGGTTTCCCAACTATAAAATGGGGATAATAATAGCACCCACCTCCCAGGGCTGTTGTGAGAATCAGATGAGATAATAATTATAAAGTGCTTAACACACTGTAAGCACTACATAAATGTTAGCTGTTATTATTATTTTTGTGGGTGTTGCCTAGACTGTAAGTTCCTTCAGGTCAGGGACTACCTTTTGTTTTTTTTAACTTGTATTTATGTCCTCAGCATATAGCCCAGAGACTGGTGCATAGTACATGCTTAATAAATGTTTATTGATAACCACAAAATGACAATTTTTTTTTCAGTGAATGAAGCTTAACACTGTTAAAACTTTATTTTTTTGAAGAAATCCTTCTAAAACATAGATATATCTCCCTGACTCTTATAAAGAGCACATATAATTAAAACCTTTTTTTTAGTCCTCCAGTTATAAAAAAATTACTATGAAAGAATTTGTGGCTATCCATTGTAAATATCCTGTACTTTCCTATTCCACACCTCCAAAGTTCTTGTCATCACTCACAATTCTATCCACAACTGGATCCTCCTTTGTATAAATCTGACAAAGAAATTGGCTTTTTCCTGGCCAAACCTAATCCCATTCACGTATTCCACCAATTCAAGATTTCTTCTTTCTTTCATGCTCAATCTTCTCTTATTTTCTGGCTCTTTTTTCAACACCTAAAAGTATGGCTAGGTCTTCTGAATCCTTAAAAAGGCTTCATTTGACCCTGGTGTCCCCTCAAGCTCTTGTCCTGGGCTCTTCTTTTCTCTGGATAGGTTGTCTCCATTTTTTTACTTCCTAATCCTTTCTGCCTCGCCTCCCACCCCAGCCTCGTCTCTTCCCCTTCCCCCTCCTTCTAACTTCCCACAACTCATACTTCAAGGAACTGTTATTTTATTAGTACATAAACGAACAAAAAAATATTATAGTTGGGGGCAGGGCAGGAATTCCAGGTAGAGGGAGCAACATGAGCAAAGAGATTTTGTCTATAATACTACCAACTCAACTCTATATGTGACTAACTACCATCACCAACTGCTAAATTCACTCTACAATCCTTAAAGATTCCGTGTTCACATCTCTTGTATGTGTTCCCTTCTCTTGATAAGTTCAGGGCCTCACCACCTCTCATCAGGATGATTGTAATAACTTCCTATATGGTTTTCTTGCTTGAAAACTACCAAATCTATATTCCTAAAACAGCTCTGGCCATGTAATCCACCCCTAATTTTTTTCAGCAGCTTCCTACTGCTGATAAAATATAAACTTCTCAGCCCATTTTAAAGCTCTCCACAATCTAGTTTCCACCTATTTTTGAGTCTTTTTCGACCTGGTAGACTCCTTTCGCTTCTGTCAAAACACAGTTTGAGTGGCAGCTCCCACAAAAGGCCTTTCCTAGTGTGGAACATTTTATACCGTTTTATATAATTTTTAATTTCAACCAGACCCAGAGCCTGAATTAATGAGTAACTGGAAGAAGATCCAGGACCTGGGCTTCTTTGTTCTCTAGAATTTGCTCAGGAAATACCCTTACCGCTGTCAACAAGGCCAGATCAGTCTGACCTAAGGACATTCTTACCCCTGTTAGCCATTAAAGGATGAGACCCTAACCCCAAGAGAAACTACCTTGCTTAATATTAACTGACCTTTGTCAACATTCTTTACAACCTTATTCCATTAAGGAAAATTCTCTTCTTGTATTATGGTTAAACACACATGGGAGTCATAGAGGTGAGGTAACACAGGCTTGCTGGGTCTGCTAAAATAACATATATAGGTTTTCTCATTCTTTTGTTCAGACAGCCAGGGCTTATGCTCTGATTCCTTGTACGTACAAGTAAGCTAGCCTAGCTATGCTTTAAGGGAAAATAATAAACAACATGGATTTTTCTATCACCTAGCTCTGTTGTTTTCTTCAACCAAATTTTCAGGTTTAACACTAGGCAACAAATCCCACCTTTCCAATTTATTAGAGCTTTCTCTCTGTTGAATTTGCTTTCTACAATTTACTTCCATAGATAGATAGATAGATAGATAGATAGATAGATAGATAGATAGATAGATAGATAGATAGATAGATAGTATCCCTCAGTAGAATGTAAGCTCCTTAGGGCAGGAATGATTTCCTTTTTGTCTCTATTCAATGCTTGACACAGTGGCTTACACATAGAAGGCACTTAAATGGTGAATTTAAATCAATTATCTCTTTTCTTGATGATGTCGGTAAATCTTTGGTCTGAGCTCTTAAATCATTTTCTTAAGCTTTTAAAGTAAATGGCATTGGAAAGGGAGTTACCTAGGTAAAGATAGAGCAACTCGCCTTTGGCAAAACATGACAAAAGAGGAAATTAGCCAAGGGAAAACTGTACTTGTGATAAGTTCATCATAGGCAGTATTGTAAAATATAATGTAGTAAACATTTTTCTCTAGCTTATTCTCATACTTAAGTACATGATACAACTGAAATAACTTATTTGAGTTGTCTAAAGTATATAAATATAAACTCTAACTCATACACCCATTTCTCACATTTTTAGCATTTGTCTGTATGACCCCTATACAGAAATTACTATTCTATGGCTGTCTAAACTTCACAAATATAAATGTCTGAGTAAAACTATGCCAGTGTTCAAAAGAGATAGGTCTCCTACTATCAGTCAGTCAATATTTACTTTGGATTTCACCCTTGAATGTGTCCTTGCCTTCAGTTCTTATAAACAGAAAAGTTCTTCTTGTGAAACTTGAGTTTGTAACTCTAAAAAACCATAACTGCATGGAGAGAGGATTTTGATAGTAGGGACAAAGACTGAGACAACAAACTTAGCTAAGAAAATTAAAGCCATCAAGAAAAATGATAATAGCCAGAAAGTCTTATAACTACACAGAAGAAAAAGATCACAAGGGAATACAAAACCAAATAAGATTTTGCGACTCTTTATACATATTCCTTTTTTAAGAAAAAACATATCATAGTTTGTAGGTTTATAAATTATTTTATTTATTTGAATGCAAGTTTATGTTGATAGTTTAATCTATAATTTAAAAAAATTAGATGAGGAACATTGACTTTATCAATATTCTTCAGGACACAATTTTCTTCAGAAGAGTCTTTAGATTTTACCCCCAGTCTTTAATTTTAAGGGACTTTTAGAAAGAACCACAAAGTATTTAATTGGATATTGGTTGTTTGTTTTTTGCTTAGAAAAACTGAATCTCCTCCCCAGTACAAATGCCTTTTGACTAGAGAAAGATGGTACTTAGGAATTTGTAATGATTAGGAATTTATTTTGGTTTTATGGAAATTTGGGGATTTATTTATGTTACTTAAAGACAATTTACAGCAACTTAGTTTGATTTTTGCTTTATCATTGAATAAGAGAAAGATATCTGTCATTTTAGAGGTTTACAACTAATTAGTTTCATGAAAGTTTGGTGATCATCTTTTTAACATCAGAATAAATTTTAAGCTGTTTTTAAGAAAGGAAAATAATTTTAAGAAGAAATATTTAAATCAAAAAAATCTTTTCTAAAAATATTTTGTGTGATTTTTAAAAGGCCTATTAAATTTTTGTTGCTAAGTTAATTTATTGCAATAATTTGATATTTTTTTGTTTTTTATTTTGTTTTTGAGGGGGGAAGGCAGGGCAATTGGGATTAAGTGACTTGCCCAAGGTCACACAGCTAGTAAGTTTGTCAAGTGTCTGAGGCTGGATTTGAACTCAGGTCCTCCTAACTCCAGGGCCGGTGCTCTACTCACTACACCATCTAGCTGCCCCAATAATTTGATATTGACAACAATTGTGTCCAGACCTACAGTGATTAGTGAGATTATTGTTTGTGAAGAAAGCTTTTTTTTTTTGGGAGGTGGGTAGACCCTGAATATTCTTTCTGAATTCCTTCTTAGGTTTGTTTTGTCATTGAACTAGCCTTAAATGGACACTTTTGGAAACAACAAGAGTCAGCAAATCAATGGAAACAACATCTGAGATCTAAGGCTAGTGAATATCCATCCAGGAATAAGGTAGGGAAGTCATCTTGGGAAGGCTAAAGTGGACTCTTCTTAATTCATTTTCCCATACAAGAAATCTGTCCACCCGGTTCCATTTGCTAGGCTACTTATAGTGGTGTAGGCCTTGAGTACCATTTTTGATGCTGTTATAACCATGTCCCTGCTTATAGCTCTCATAGCAAATTTCTTTTATCAGGATAGAGACATCCACTTGTGTTAGGGATTATTCATTTGAACATGTCTAGAAGCTGAAAATGCTTTATTATAAATAACATGTTTAACATGCACTGTTTCAAATGACACCACATATAAAAGTTGGGTTCTAATTTTCTTGTTTTGTATTTGAGCTCCTTAGACATATCAATATGACAATTGGCTAACAAAAAAAAATGTAAATTTCCTTGTCTAAAAGATTTCAAATTTGATTTTATAATAATAGAAACACAAGAGTTGAGTTAACTTTCACTATTTGATCTGGTTTTTGACAAAGTAAATTTAAAATTGTGTTAAGATGAATTTTGTAGGACCTTTTTAACAGAAAAAAAGAATCTATATGAGCGACCTGAGTCTAAGAAGCCAGTCAGCTGAAAACTCCTCTGAAGATCACAACCAGACCAAAGGACTGCATCAGATGGTGTCTCTGGGAACCAGACCCAAGATTAGAGAACTAAGACTTAAATGGACATTTTTTTATTGTTTCTACTGTTTATTTTTACTGTTTACTTTTCCCCTTTATGTCTTTTATCTATAAAGTCTACTTACTAAAGGGGTTATAATGTTATAATGTGACCAGGTGTACTTTGGTATACAGAAATGGAATCTCTAGAACTCCCCTACAATCAAGGTTACAAATTCAGGGAAAGATTTAAAATATACCATCTTATAATTCATTCTAACAGAACTTCAAGATCTCTTCACACAAATTTTGTGGTCTTTTGTCAGCTATGTTGAGCCAAGAAGGAAAAATGTGTTCTGGAATACCTCCTTAAAAGTTCTTGCTTTGACTTTCCAAAGCTGGGAGAGCATGAAGGGGAAGGGGAAGAAAGTTAATTTACATGACTGAAATAACCTGTAAAAAGCCTTTCCAGTCCAACAAATATCTGTTTTTCTCACATTGCAAATGAAAATGGGCACAGAAAAGAGTTAAAAAGCTTGCCCAGTGATGTATAGGAAAGTAATAGAACAATGAAGAAAGAGGGGAAAAGGTTATAAAATTATTTTTCCAATGAGATGTCCAGAACAAGATGTCCTTCTTCCTTCCAATCTGCTCCACTATGGTAATAAACTCAGCATAAGAACGAGCACAAGTCACAGGGTATTTTAGAAATTCTACGATCCCTTCTTTCCCTACCAAATCTCAGTGCAAGATTTGCTTTTCCATTTAAATAGGAGATTTAAAAAAAAATGTTACATACTTATGGGTGATTTTATTACAATTTACAGTAGAACAATAACATTGATAGTTCCTTCAGACCAATTTTCAATAAAGCTGATAGTCTATAAAGATGAGAGAAGAAGCAAGTATAGTACCACGAAGCTCTTTGCCTTTAGATTTGATCTGCTTAATCAAAGAAGCACAGATTTAAATCTGGAAGGGGCCTTCCTTAGAGGTCATGAATTCCAGTATATATGGGAATACGGAACGTTTAAAGGACTTTGCCAGAATCATACAACTAGTAGGTATCTAAAGCAGGATTCAGAGATCCATCCATTATACCAACACTGCTGCCATTGCTGCCATTCACACTGATCTACTTTGGGGATTTCCAAAATACTTTTATCACAATCTTGCAAAATAGATACTTTATTATCATCCCCGTTTTAAAGATGGAAACTGAGATTCAGAGTTCACTTGATTTGCCCAAGGTCACACTTACTAAACGGAAGGATCAGGATGTTTTAACTTAAGAATATGCTTACACACTTCTATCTATGATTTAGATCAGGGCTATGCAATATATGGCCAGCAGGCCCTATGCAGGCCTGCAGTGCAATTTTATGCAGCCTACCTATGGGTTTTAATTTTCATGGGTGAAAAAATAAAATAATAATTTGCATGGAATACATATTAGATTTTTAAATTCCATCACTAATTAATAATCTCATTGATGTTAATTTTCTTTGGAGTTTTTAAACACTATTATGGACGGAACATATCACACAGAATTTTCAGTCCATCTGTGGGACGCATTCCCTCTGTACAATGCGTCAGTACGCACCTACCTTTTTACTGTTGTGTTGTCGCTTTGTTGTTTTGTGTTTGCTTTTGTGCTTCATTCCTTTGCCTGTTGTATTGATGACGCACGTTCCCCTATTTTCTATTAGGTGTACTGTATTTTTTATTCTGGGTGCGGCCCTCAAATAATTATTTCATTTTAATGTGGCCCTAAGATAGCCTCAGGTCGGACAGCCCTGATTTAAATGAGAGGTTCTCAAACTTATTTGGTCTACTACCCCTTTTTAAAAAAATTACTCAGGCTCAGATTCCTTAAGAGTCCATCCCAGTACAAGTGTCACAAATGCACAGATTCTTAAAGTCTCACCCACTTCAACTGGTGTTTTAATAAACCTTGTCTCTGACTGAAAGAAGGCATGGGTCTAATTCTTTGAGATAGAACCTATGTCCATTGCCCTCGAATTTCAGGGTTCCCAGCAGCCCTAGACCTCAACATATGGTTCCCTGACACCAGGGAACAGCCTAATCTCAAGCTCTTCTCCAGCCAAGACTGGAAGATCCAAACACTGCTATGACAGAGCTCAGCCATGGAACAACCAAATTTGCAGGTGAAGTGAGACTTTGGGAAGGGCATGTAAATTTGCACACCAAACCTTTCCATTTTCCTTTCCTTGTTGGTTATGTCTCGCTCCCATGAGCGCTTTGCCATGGGAGATCTTCCAATTAGTCAGAAAGGAAGATCTAAGCAAAAAGAAAACCAGCCGACTAAATAAGGCATCCAAGATTATGACCAAAAAGGTAACATTTATAAAAGCTCTGAGTGCTAGGAAATTAAAATGCCTGATACAAGAAAGAAATAATACTACTTTAGAAAAGAAGAAACGAAAAAGACGAAGAATTTGTGAACCTTACCAACGGAAGGTGAATTGTGGTGAATGAATTTACTGTAAAAAACAAAAATATAGCCACCGAGTCTGTAAGATGAGAAAATGTGAGAAGCCAAAAAAGAAGCCAATGGTCATAGTGCCTTATGAGGAAGGTCATTGTTAGGAAAAACTCATAGCCCTGCCAGATCCCATCAGCCTTGATACTCTATCTCATCGTTACTCTCTGTCTCTAATTGAAAGGTAGATCCATGAATGCCAAAGTCTCCATTTAAGGAGAAGGCTCAGCCCAGAACATGCCACACCCTTTGGAACTTTTGACTTCTTCACTATCCCCCTGCATCAGACAACCTGTCTGGTGCTGGCCCTCATTACCCCATGCCTGGACTATTGCCTACCAGTTGATCTCCCTATCCTACCTCAAGTGTGTCTCCATCATATTCCATCCTCCACTAAGCTGTCAAATTAACCTTCCTAAAACACCAGTTTGACTATGTCCCAACCTTCCCCTCAACCCATTCACTAAACTCTGGCATCTCTCTATCCCTTCAGGATCAAATATAAAATCTTCTCTTTGTCAAATAAATAAATTTTTAAAAATTACTCATTCCCCCCCCCCAGTAAATCTCCTTTCTTTAAATCTTTAACAGCTTTTTTGAAATTTGAAATTTGTATCATTTCAAAAAAGTAACATTTTTATAAAAACGATACATCTTAAATTTAATAATTATAAATTTTGGGGGGGTGGTTTCTGGCATAGAATTTTGATAACACAATATTGTATCATGTGACCATATACTATTGTATTGTCAACAAGCCACTAAACATACATATTCCTCCTGGTGCATTCTGAGGACATGCAACATGCTCACCTACCAATACTTGCTTGTTAAGACCTGGCAGAGGACTTGACCACTGATTGCTGATAACTTGCATTTTGTATGTTTATTTGGAAAATAATGTAATCACTATGACTTTAACTCTATTACACAAAATTTTCTTATCTTCTTTCCTTATGCTTCCACTGTCCCCTTATTTTTACTCAATGCCCCCAACTTCACCTGCAGTTATTACTACCCCCTGGATCATTACAGCAGCCCCTAGGGGGCATTATTGCCCACTTTGGGAACCTATGAAAAAGCATCACATTTGTAGATACTGTTAGGTGGGAAACTAGAGATACTAATGCTAGAAGAAAAAAATTAGAATCCAGTGAAATAGATTGAAAAGATGGACCAAATCAAATTAGGTGAAATTTAGGCATTATATCAAGTCCTATATTTGGGCTCAAAATGACAAGTGCAGAATGAGCAGAGGGCTGGACAGTGGTCCAGACCCTCCAAGTCCACAGTTGTTCATTTGAAGGCTGGGTAACTATTTGTCAAAGATTATGTGGGCAGAGTATGCTTTGGTTAGTGTTTGGATAAAATGACCTTGAAGGCCCCTTACCACCCTCCACCCTGAGTTATGGGAATTTGTTCATGGTCAATATTTCAAAAAAATGTTATCCAAACATGAAAGAAGACATTGTTCTAAGTGTGCTTGTTTCTACTGCATACCAAAACAAAACAAATAATGCCCCCCCAAAAAACCATAATGGATGAGTAAAATTAAAGGGTGCAGGAGGGGGGAAGTATGGGAATCCATTAACAATTTTAAAAAAAATATCCATAAAATAGCTATTCTGCCCTGGTTAATAACAGAGTAAGTGCATCATCTTTCTATAGATTCAGGTTTTGTTTGTACAAAATCTAATCCCAACATCTAATCCCAAATTCTTCCACTGGGAATGTCCAGCTTGCAAAGCCTAAGGCAGCCTACACATCCTCAGGCTGAATTATTCTGAACTCCATTTAATAGCTTTCAGGAGGTATGTGGTCATGAGGGAAATGCCAAATACTCTCCTTGACTGAAGCTCTTTCTCTTTGAGCCAAAAGCTTCATGCCCTCCCCACCCCCCAAAATGGAAAAGTCAGAGAAGGAAACCAAAAACATTCTTAAATGCTAGAGGGAATTCTGACCCAATTCACCATGCCAATCTGTGCAAATGTTTGTTTCAACACCTGTCATACACACACACACACACACACACACACACACACACATACACACACACATACATACACACAGAAACACATTTAAAGAAAATGCTGAGCTGTTCAAGACGTGCTCCCAGCTTTACCATTTCTAAAGCCACCCAGATTTATTCAATTACTTGGCCCATCCACACCTTTGAAGAGGAATGCTCCATTGATCTGCTCTGAACTTATAAATCCAGCTAGTCTAAGGGCGTAGACAGAGGACAAAGTGGAAATTCTATCCTGTCCTTCATCATAAATGCTTTCAGCCTTACTTGTGCCTTTTGTTACATGCATCATTCAATTGTGAGTGCTCATGCCCCCTCTGGGATTGGGTGGAAAAATATTTTCATTAAAGATTACTTTCTTGTAATGATTTTAATGTGTAACTTGAACTTTCTGAATGTCAAGGGCTTACCGGGAGTTGGAGGAGGAATGCTCTTACTGATAAAAATATGAGGGTGATGTCAACGTAAAACAAACCAATTTCATGGAATGCAAACTAGCCTTTCCTCTGCAACAAATCCTGGCAAGGCTCCATTCTGTCTTCATCTGTACCTGAATCAGGATGGGGAATATTTAAAAGCAAAAGTCTGAGTGTTGGTAAGAGCACAAGAGTGAAGAGGAAGAGTCAAGGTGAGCTGGGTTCTAATGCTGACAGCTACTTACTAGCTGAATGACTGAGGACTAACTAAAATTATTTTTTCTCTGGGAACCTCAGTTTTGTCATCTGGAGACTGGGGTATCAATAGCAGTGCCTGATACACATTAGGAACTTAATGTTTGTCAAATTTAATTGTGCTGCCTATCTGATTGGGGTGTCACGAGCTAAGTGTGAGTGCTATAGAAATGTGAATAATTATTACGCAGTTTGTTCACTTTAGGGAAGGTTTAAGAATTATGACCCCCTAACTTGGGCTGCATGAATTCATGGTATAGCCTCGGATACAATGTAAGCTACTTGAGGACAGGGATTATTTTATTTTTGCATTTGTATCCTCAGGGTCTAACATTGTTCCTGGTCCATAGTAGGTACTTAATAAAGACTTGCTGATTGATTGACTAAAAAGAGGGGAAAATATTAAAATTATGTCCCTTATGTTACTGTTCATGGGAGGCTGTGACTTCATTGTGATACTATGAGACTGATCAAAAAGTACCTTTTTATCATATGAAGAGTGAGATGCTTTGCTGTTATTTTTTGAAATACATGCATGTACACAGGGTGATATTAAAAGTATCTCTTCCTGCAACCTAGGCAGTTGTCTGGTGCCTTCCCTCTGTTTATTATTTCCAAATTATCCTGTGTAAAGCATATTTATACAAAGTTCTTTGTATGTTGTTGCACCCATTAGATTGTAGGCTCCTTGAGGGCAGATATTATCTTTTCCCTCTTAGTGCTGGGGATACAAAATGTGCCTGGCACATAAAGGGCACTTAATAAATGTATGTTGACTGATTGGCTATTTTTCTGACCCCAAATCCTGTCTGTAAATATCAAGTTTAGATTTTGAATATCCAGGGTTCAAATTCTGACCCTGATGTTGATTTCATTTCAATTTCATTTCTAAGTTTTCAGCTTCAACATCTGTGAAATGAGGATAGTGATATATCTCAAAAGATTTTGGTAACAAGGGCTTTATACACCGTAAAGTACCATGCAAATTGAGATATTATTATTAATCAATCAGTACACATTTATTAGGGGTTTATTATGTGCCTGGCGCTGTGCTAAGCCTTGAGGGCACAGAAGGAGGCAAAAGTGCCTGTCCTCCAGGAACTTACAGTGGGGGAGACACCATGGAAACAAATATAAACAAAACAAGCCATATACAGGATAAATAGGAAATAATTAATACAGGAAGGCACTAGAATTAAGAAGAGTTGGGAAAGGTCTCCTCTAAAAGATGAGGTTTTATTATTATATTGTTATATTTGCCTCCTATCTTCCCACGTACCACAGAAGTTTAGTCTTCCTATAAAAGATGGGATATAACTATGAGATTGTTAGGTTTGCCCCATATCCCACCATCTGCCACAGAAGTTCAGTCAAACTTCAGCTAAGGCCTGGATCTAGAGACTCCTGAAGGACTCACATGGTCCTAGAACAGATGTGGTGAATTCTATGGGTTTTAGGATACGCACTTGGAGATTTGGTTTACTTTGGGGCCATTCAGGCCTAGAGAAAAATCTAAAAACCCATTTCAGTGATGAAATCAGCCTTATGTCCTTAGAGGGTATAATACAGTAGAAAAAACACTGGCTTGGCAGTTAGGGGAATTCAGCTCCAATACTGGTTTTCCCACCAACTGGTTTTGTCATTGATTAGTTAATTCTCTCTGGATCTCAGCTTCCTCCTTTATAAAATGAGGATGTGCTAGACTACACTGTCTACTATCCATTCTCTGACTAGATGAACTGAAAAACTGGTATAAATGATCTTGATTAAATGTGAATTTAAATTGATTGTGCCATCCCCGCCCCTGTTATCATAGTAATAAGAAACTTAGCAAACACAGGATACCTACAATCTCACAAAGCAAGTCACTCCCACAATCTCCCTCACAGAGTTTCTATAAGGAAAGCAGAGAGCCTTGTATGAAAGTGAATGTGTCACTGTCAGCAAATCACAGAGGCAGATGGTATGGTGCATAGAGTGCTGGACCAAGGAGGAATCAGGAAGATCTGAGTTCGAATCCAGTCTGAGACACTATCTTGGGCAAATCACTTAACCTTGGCCTCAGTTTCCTCAACCTGCAAAATAGAGATAATAACAGCACTTACTTCACAAGGCTGCTCAGCCTAGTATACAGTAGTTGTTTAATAAATACTTATTCTCTTTCATTCTCTTCACCATTCCTTAACTTTTCTGAGCCTCAATTCATTCATCTGTACAATGGGTTGTCACCAGGATAGCACTTTGTAAATCTGAAAGTGCTGAATATATTCAAATCCTGACTCTGGCATTAACTGTGTGACCACAGACAAGTCCTTTGATCTCTCGGGGTCCCAGTATCCTGGTTGTAAGGGAAGAATGATAATATCTACATACAGTATGGACCTCACAAGATGGTGAGGATTGAATGGATGTTTAAGGAACCTTGGAAACTCTGTGCCATAGAAGTATCGTCTACTGTTATTATTGCTATTGCTATTCAAGATTTCTGAGTCTTTGATCACATGGCCAAATCATACTGGCTTGGTATTAGGAGCAGTTTCTCCTGTGCCATCCTCTATGCCAATGATTAAGCATGAGTGAGGACTGGAACTGAGCTTTTCCTTGGTTCACCTGAGTTCTTTAACAAGCATATCAGGAGAGGGGTCAAAGGAAAACAGGATCAGAGCAATACAGACTCAGAGATTATCTTGACCATTATCCTCATTTTCCAGGAGCAAACTGACCTCTGGGGAAGCTAAATACATCCAAGGTCACAGAGCTAGCTAGGGGGGCAGAGCCAGGATTCCACCACAGGTCCTCAATTTCCAAATATGACATAACCACTATACTGTTCTACTCACATTTATTTTTAGGTGACCCCCAGAGAGGCTGAAATGTCAAAGGTATGATTCATTTAGCCAAATGGACAGATCCAGTATCTGCAGGCATTCTAAAATTTCCCTAAAGAGTCCTATTTCATCGACCTCCCCCTTCAACTCTTCTAATTTAACTGGTAAGGGAAAGCACATGTTCCTCTCATCTCCAGTCTTCCCCTTGACTGTCCCTACCTGTCAGATCTCTATAGCCATTTTCTCCCCTCACTTGTGCTCTCTTGATCTTTTTCAGGTAGCTAGGTGATACAGTGAATAGAGCTGGGACTGGAGTCAGGAAGACTTGAGCTCAAATTAGGCTATCTCCCAGAGTTGTTATGAGGATGAAGTGAGAAAATAATTGTAAAGCACTTAGCACAGTGCCTGGTACATAGTAAGTGCTACATAAATGTTAGTTGTTATCATCATCATCATCATTGGATGGATTGGAAAGAGGAAAGACTAGAAGCAGGAAGTGCAGTTTGGAGGGTTCTACAATAATTTGAGTGGGACAACATGACCAATATGGAAATGTTTTTGCACACTACATATATATATATAAATATATATATATATATATATATACTATATCAAACTGCTTGGCGAGCAGGCAGAGAGGGGGGGAGAGAATTTAGAATTCAAAATTAAAAAAAATAAATGTTAAAAAATGTTTTTACATGTAATTGGAAAAAATAAAATGCTATTTTAAAAAATAAACAAAAAGTAATCATCTGAGTGGGAGACAATGTTTCTCACCCTTCTGAGATAAGGATGTCAACCGGGGTAGTAGTTGCATGTGTGGGGAGAAGGGGACTAGAGAACTGGCAACTGATTTGTTATTCAAGGTGAGGAAGATGAAGGGCAGAGGATGACTCTAAGGTGGCAAATGTGAGTGCCTGGAAGGATGAATGTTCCCCTGGAAACAAAAAGGATGAGGCCATAGTCTGGATTATTCAACCTAGCAGGTCCCATTGAATTAGTCAGATAATAATTCTTTTTTGTCTGTTCGTTTTTGTTTTTTTTTTATGTTTAATTTAATTTAATTAATATATTTACTTTTCAGCATTGATTTTCACAAGGTTGAATTACAAATTTTCTCCCCATTTCTACTCTTCCCCCCACTCCAAGATGGCGTACATTCTCGTTGCCCTGTTCCCCAGGCAGCCCTCCATTCTGTCACTCCACTCCCCTCCCATCCCCTTTTCCCTTCCTTTCTTGTAGGGCAAGATAAATTTCTATGCCCCATTGCCTGTGTATCTTATTTTCTAGTTGCATGCAAAACTTTTTTTTTGTTTTTGAACATCT
>CM053622.1:700724845-700799866 GCA_028646595.1 Phalanger gymnotis | reverse complement strand
TGTTGTCTTTGGTGTTTGTGGGTTGAGAAGTCTGGCAACTGCCACAGCTCACTGATTCAGGGCACTAGGACCCACTCCACCCGGCTCCTGGTCTGGTTGGTCTGCGTGGCCCATGCTGGGCTCTGCTCTGCTCCAACTCCGTGCACGAAAAACCTCCCCCAGCAACTGTTCAGGCTGTCCTGGGCTGGAGCCCTGCTTCCCTCTGCTATTTTGTGGGTTCTGCAGTTCTAGAATTGATTCAGAGCCATTTTTATAGGTTTTTGGAGGGACTTGGAGGGGAGCTCATGCTAGTCCCTGCTTTCCAACCACCATCTTGGCTCTGCCCCCCAGATAATAATTCTTGATTCTGTAGTTTCCTTGACTAGTAAAATAACCAGACACAGCAACTGTAAAATTTCTGGTATGGTCAAACCTACACAAATCAGTAGTGACACCTACCCCCCCCCACCCCCCACCCTCACAGTCCAGTGCTCTTCTCCCTCCATCCCCTCCTTCTATCACTTTCTTTGGGCTCAGCAATTAGATCAGTGCTATCATTCCTCCTGGAAAGAGTGCGTCTGTTGGCTCTACTCAAGACCAATCATCATTTCCAGACCAAAACTTCCTTCTCTGCTGCCACTACCACAAAAGGCAATCAGATGGTACAGTAGATAGTCAATAGAAGTCAGAAAAACTTTACTTAGTTCAAATCTGGCCCTAGACACTTACCAGCTATATGACCCTAGGCAAGTTAATTAATCTATTTGCCTCAGTTTCCTCATCAGTAAAATGGGGATAATTATAGCATCTGCTTCCCAGAGTTGTGAGAATAAGATATTTGCAAAGTCCTATATTAAAAGTTCTCTTCCTCCTCCTCCTCCTCTTCTTCATTATTAGTTGTATCATTCTATTTGAATTTAAGATTCTTGAGGGCAGGGACTGTCTCACTTTTTAATTTGTATCCTGAAGCCAATTACAGGGCTCAGCACACAATCAGCACTTAAATTTCTTTGCACGTACTCAATCAGCTAGGTGGGATGGTTGATGGAGTGCTGGCTTTAGAGAAGACCTTAATTTGAGGTCTGCTTCAGATACTTACTAACTCTTTGACCTTGGGTAAGTCACTTAATCCCTGCCTGCCTCAGCTTCCTCATCTATAAAATGGGGACAATAGCATTTACCTTACAGGGTTATTTGTGAGGATTATATGAGATACTATCTGTGAAAAGCTTTGTAAATCTTAAAAGTACTAAATGAATGTCAGCTCTTGCTAGTGGATGCTAATCCTTTCCCTGTGAGGAGGTAGATTCTCCACTGCCACTTCCCTGTCTCAAGTAATTAAAGGTGTGTTACTTTAACTTTCTTGCCTCACGCTCTTCTTTAAAGAAATGATAATACCAAGCTCATCCCAGAAAGCCAGAAAATGTACTACAGTGACCTCTGGAGGTGCCTTAGGATCACAGAATCATCCTCTCATTCTACAACTCTACCTGCAGAAATCTAGGGCTACCTTTTCCTGACCAATTCATTTTTCATTCCTGGGCTCTCAGAAAGACAATATTCTGTGTGTCTTTGGATAAGATAGTGAACCTCTCTTTGACTCATAAAATGATGAGGTGATGACTAAGGTTGCCTATAACTCAATTTTACGGTCAGTCAGTCAGTCAGTGAAGAAACATTCATCAAGACCCTACTATATGAACACTAAGCACTGGGAAGACAAAGAGAGGCAAAGTCCTTGCTCTCCAGGAGCTCACAGTAGAATAGGGGAAGACAACATACAAACAGGAAGCCGAAAAGGGGGATAAGGAGAGGAAGATAGGAAAGACTCCCCCTTAGAGTCCCTTACTTAGCTTCTATTAAGAGTCCTCCCCTTATATCATTCCTACTATTGACACACCACTAGACCTTCTATTCATTCCATTCATTTCTGACTAAGCTTGCATTTTTTCTCTAAAATATTCTTTTAACTTTGGGCTTTATAATCAGGATCCCATTCTGCCATACTCTTTTTGGCATGAGTGGGAGTAGGCAGAGCATAGGAAACATGCCAAAATAGTCACTGGGTCCAGGCCCTCATACGGCCAGATGGACCACCAGAAAGTTGTACACCTCAGGAAAATGCTGTTGTTTGTCCCACATTCTCAAAGAGGACCATGAAATAGGGAAGATGATGTCATGACTTGCAAGTGAATTGGATTTAAGTGAGGCAGAGCTGTGCAAAGTCACTAGCCTAACTTTGTCCTCCAGAGTTATCTGGGTCCAGTGTCAAGATGTAGATCAGGACAACTAGGGATGATCCTGGATGCACTGGGGGGACCTTGGCCTCCTTATAACAACCCAAATGACAAAGTGACTCAGGGGTTATAGATAAAACTACTGAAGTTTTCCAAGTTATCTCCTCTCTTCACTCATCTATCCAGCCCTGCATGGCCAAAGCCTACCTACTTTCAAGTTTCTTCCTAATCTGCCCAAGCTTAGAAATTTCCTCCACTGGTGGAGAATGAATGAAACCAGAGCAAGATAAGGACTTTCTCTAGTCTTTTCCCAAATTGGCCTTAACCCGGCCCTCCCCTTCTTCCACCTAACACATTAAAGTTGTAAAAACACTACACAGACACTCCCCACCACCCCCACCCCTACCACCATGAGCAATTAGAAGCTGGCCACAAGTTATCAAGACTTGTAAACTTCCAAACCTCAATCCTGCAAATGCTGCAGATATGACTCTGATGAAGAACACTGTTATCAAGAACTGAATTATTCTAGCCAGTCTGATTGCTTCTAAGAAAACGCAATCACTAAACTAGAAATTGAGTAAGATGGGAGAAAAACTGTTATTTCATAAAAGCTAACCTGTTTTAAAATTCTTATTGTCCTCATGTATCAGAAATGCATTTGCTTAAGGATTAAATTCAATTATGAATTTATTGAGTTCTTGCCACACATTGAGCACTAAAAATATAACCTTAGTTTAGTTTGAGAGGGAAGATGAGAAAGAGAGAGAGAGAAAGAGAGGCAGAGAGACAGAGACAGACAAAGACAGAGACACTGAGAGAGAGAAGAAACATGTCAGTATAGATGAGGGGCCATCTTTACTTTTCTCCCAACTGTCTAGAATAGCTTATTCTCCTTAAAGTTGCCCCTAGTTCTGTCAATGATATACAACCATTCTCCTAGCCACCTATATTCAGCTCCATATCCAAAGTTTCCAAATCCTATGATTCTATCTCTATATCATCTTCTCTATTTTAGCGCAGCTTAGCACAGAGAGTGGCAAATAGCAGACACCTAATAATTCCTTCTTTCCTTCCTTCCTTCCTTCCTTCCTTCCTTCCTTCCTTCCTTCCTTCCTTCCTTCCTTCCTTCCTTCCTTCCTTCCTTCCTTCCTTCCTTCCTTTCCATCTGCCTTGTCCTCTCCCATTACACAAGTCCATACCTTCATCATCTAGCCTACTGGAATAACAACACCATGTAGTTGTTGTGAGGCTCAAATGTCATAATGTTCACAAAGAATTTAGTAAACTTTAAAATGCTACATAAAACTCAGGAATTGTAATTAGTGAAGAAAGTTGTACACAAACTAGGCAAAGGAAAAAGAGGAACATGGTGTCAGGTTTCAGTCAAAATCCTGCCTGATACTGCCTGTTTTTCACTGTGATTTCACTTCCTGGGCCTCAGTTCCTTCATCTGTAAAATGAGGGGCCTGGCCTTGATAACCTTTGATGTCCCTTCCAGCTCTGGATTCTGAGTCTATGAATCCTAGGCTGGGTAGGGGAAGCAGAAGAAGCAAAAGCATGGAGACAGGGAATGAGCATCAAGGAGTGAATGAGGTAAGAATTCTGTTTGTTTCATAACTATACCCATGCTGTGAAAATGCTAATACTGGGGAGCAGGTGGGGAAGGCACAGTTGTAGCTTATTTAACACACCAGGTGTTTCTAGAGTTGTATACAAATCAAATGAAAAATCAAGTCATTTAAAATGCAACAGGAGGCTTCTATTTCAAGGAACCCTGGGCTGCATTCTCAGAGCAAGAAGAACTTTCATAATACAAATTAATTAACCCTTTTGTTTGTCTAGTTTTTAAATCTAGATTTTTGTAAATTGAGTTTTCTTAAGGCAGGGCACACCTGTAATGTCACTGCTTTCCCATTAGTGTCCATACAAACTAGGACAAAGTACTACATTGACTGGCAGGTGTTGGTGCCAACCATTTTGGAGGACAGCTGATGTCTGGTCCAATTAGAAGGATTTGGGGAATCAGTATGGCAGAGCGGAAAAAATTCTAGATTTCGCATCTGAGAATCCTGGCTCTGCTACTTCCAACCTGTGTGAATGTGGGCACATAACTTAAACTTTCTGGGTCTCAATTTCTTTCAATCTAAAATGAGGGAGTAGGGCTAGGTGACCTTGGGAGGGACTTTTATCTCTCAGTCTATGATCCTATGACAGAAGGCATAAAGATGGCCTCATTGTTATATACCCTTCAAATTTATGAATTTATAATGACTCTAACCTAAATTGGTCTGAGGTTTTATTAATTATGGCAAGCCTCAGTTAACATACTTGTAAAATGAGTATACTATTATTTTGAGATAGAACCTCTAGTTTATCCAAGCAGATAAATAGAAGCACAGAAATATAGAGATTGGACCCACAGCTGTCCTTCCACCAAAAACATTGGCACTCAAACATGAAGCTAGTCATCTTGATTTGTAAGGACCACTTTTTGTCTACTCCTAATCTCAAGCACTAAAGTACTGTACTGCTAGAGAAATTCATAGAATTCTGCAGACAGGGCTTATTACATTTCCATTTTACCTAACTTTCCTTGGCTCCCATTGTTGTTAGCAGTATTTTCATTCATTCTCATTCATTCAATCAATCCAATCCAACAAATACAAAGTAGAACAAGGCTCCATGGATAAGAAGAAATAAAAAAAAAAAACCAGCCTCTGCCCTCAAAGACCTTTCATTCTTCTTTTCACCTCAATTAATCTCTCTGTCCTTTTCTAATCTGTTAAAATAGGTATAATAACATTTCATTCTCATTCATTCAATGCAATCCAAGAAACACTATGTTGACTTCTGGGAGCTAAGATGGTGGAATAAGCAATGAATCATTGTCTCTCTCCCATATTGACCTGTGAAAAACCAGAAAATAGTGGCCCACGAAAAATTCTGGAACAGTGGAGTCAGCAGAAACACATAGTGGAGCAGTCTTTTATCATGGGAAACTTGGAGCATTGGCCAGAAAAGTCCATCTCAGACTGGAAGTATCCCAACAAGACAGTAACAAGGCTCATCTCAGCACAACAGTGAGAGATCCTGAGCCCCTGGGTGATATAGTAGTCAAACATCAACACTGGGACCCCCTAGGGACCTTAGCATAGCCAGGGGGACTAGCAGATTCCAGCTTGGAAAACCACCATGTGGTTCAGTACAGCCCTGGGCAGGCAGGTGTCTTCCAGCAACCAGTCCGACACGTGCTTCAGTCTAGCCCCTGGGAAATGCAGAAAAACTCCATCTGGCCTCAGCATACACTAGCCACCACCACTAGCCCAGCACCAGATAAGCTACCAGGCTTCTACGGCCTCCAGCTGCCAGCACCTGAGGCCCTAGCACACAAAGCCAGCAACAGACCCTGGGCCCCCAGCACAAGAAGCTTGGGAACAGTGCCCCTTGTGCCCCAGAAGCAGAGAACAATTTTAAAAGTCAGAAAAAAGGCAAACACTATTAACAAAAAGCAACAATAATAACAACAACAAAATACTTACCATAGAGAATTATTATGATGATAGGGAAGAGGACAATATTGTCAATATACCTACATCTGAAACCTCAAAGGGGAATATGAACTGGTCTCAAGCCCAGAAAGCCTTCTTAGAAGAGCTCAAGAAGGACTTTAAAAGTCAAATAAGAGAGGTAGAAGAAAAATTGGGAAAAGGAATGAGGGTTATGCAAGAGAGTCAATAGCTTGGAAAAGAAAGGACAAAAATTGACTATAAAAAACAATTCCTTAAAAAATGCAATTGGCCAAATGGAAAAAAGTACACTGAAGAAAACAACTCCTTAACAAGTAGAATTGGGGGAGGCTAGATGGCACAATGAGTAGAGTACAGGCCCTGGGGCCAGGAGGACCCGAGTTCAAATCTAGCTTCAAACACTTGCCACACTAGCTATATGGCCTTGGCGAGTCACTTAATCCCAATTGCCTTGCCTTTCTCCCTAAAAATATCTTATAAAAAAAAAGTAGAATTAGCCAAATTGAAAAGGAGGCACAGAAACTCATCAAAGAGAAGAACTTCTTAAAAAATAGAATTGGCCAAATGGAAAAGGAGGTACAAAAGCTAACTGAAGAAAACAATTTGTTAAAAATTAGAATTGGATTTAGAATTACAAGTGGAAGCTAATGATTCTATGAGACATCGAGAATCAGTCAAACAAAACTAAAGAAATGAAAAAAATAGAAGAAAACATAAAATACCTCATTGGAAAAATAACTGACCTGGAAAATAGATTCAGGAGAGATAACTTAGAAATTATTGGTCTACCAGAAATCCATGATCAAAAAAAGAAGCCTGAGCAGCATCTTTCAAAAAATTATCAAGGAAAATTGCCCTGAGGTCCTAAAACCAGAGGCTAAATTAGTCATTGAATGAATCCACCAATCACCTCCTGAAAGAGATCTCAAATTGAAAATGCCAAGGAATATTGTATCCAAATTCCAGAATTATCAGGTCAAGGAGAAAATATTGCAAGCAGCCAGAAAGAAATAATTCAAATATCATGGAACCATAGTCAGGATCATGCAGGACCTTGCAGCTTCTATATTAAAAGATTGGAGGACTTGAATATGATATTCTAGGAGGCAAAGAAGCTTAGATTACAACCAAGAATCAACTACCTAGCAAAATTGAGCATAATCTTTCAGGGCAAGAGATGTACATTCAATGAAATAGGGGACTTCCAAATCTTCCTAATGGAAAGACCAGAGCTCAAAAGAAAATTTCATTTTCAAATATAAGACTCAAGAATCTAGACTTCCCTACGTGGGAAGATGATACTTGTAACTCTTAAGAACTGTATCTTCATTATGACATTTAGGAAGGGTATATTTAGACAGAAAGTGTGGGTATGAGTTGACCTTGATGTGATGATAAAAAAATCTAATTAAGTGGTGAAAAGGGATTGTACTGGGAGAAGAGGAAAGGAAGAAGCAGAAAAGGGTAAATTACATCACATGGAGAGGCACAAAGACCTATTACAGTAGAGGGAAAGAAGGGAGAGAGAGGAGCATTGTTTGAACCTTACTGTCATCAGATTTGTCTCAAAGAGGGAATAACATATTCAGTTAGATATAGAAATCTAACTTACCCTATAGGAAGCAGGAGGGGAAAGGAGAAAGAAAAGGGAGGCAGCTGATAGAAAGGAGGGCAGATTGAAGAAGGTGATGGTCAAAAGCAAAACTCTGAAGAGGGGATGTGAAAAAGGAGAGACACGGGAGAAAATACGATGGAGAGAAAGACACAGATAGTAATCATTGCTGTGAATGTGAATGGGTAGCAGAGTGAAATAAAATCCAGACTTCTACAATATGTGGTTTACAAGAAACACATTTGAAGTAAAATGACACACACAAAGTAAAGGTAAAAGGCTAGAATAGAACATATTGTACTTTAGCTGAAGTAAAAAAAAAAAAAACAGGGGTAGCAATCCTGATCTCAGACAAAACAAAAGCAAAAACAGATCTAATTAAAAGAGATAAGGAAGAAAACTACATTTTGCTGAAAGATACTACAGACAATGAAGTATTATCAAAATGAAACATATATGCACCAACTGATACAGTATCCAAATCCTGAGAGGAGAAGTTAAGGGAGTTATGGGAAGAAATAACAAAACTATACTAGTGGGGGACATCAATCTCTCCCTCTCAGAACTAAATAAATCTAACCACAAAACAAAAAAGAAAGAAGTTAAATAGGTGAATAGAATTTTAGAAAATTTAGATATAGTAGACCTCTGGAGAAAATTAAATGGGGATAGAAAGGAATATATCTTTTTCTCAGTGGCACACAGCACCTACACAAAAACTGACCCATGTATTAGGGCAGAAAAACCTCACAACCCAGTGCAGAAAGGCAGAAATATTAAGTGCATCCTTTTCAGATCATGATGCAATAAAAATTGTATGAAATAAAAGGCCATGGAAAGATAAACTAAAAATTAATTGAAAACTAAGTAATCTAATCCTAAAGAATGAGTGAGTCAAACAACAAATTATAGAAACAATCAACAACTTCAGCCAAGAGGATGACAATAATGAGACAACATACCAAAACTTATGGGATGCAGCCAAAGCAGTTCTTAGGGGAAACTGTATATCTCTAAATGTTTACATGAATAAAATATTGAAAGAGGTGATCAATGAATTGGGCATGCAACTAAAAAAGCTAGAAAAAGAACAAATTAAAAATTCCAAATCAAACAACAAATTAGAAATTCTGAAAACCAAAGGAGAGATTAATAAAATTGAAATTAAGAAAACTATTGAACTAAAAAATAAAACTAAGAGGTGGTTTTCTTACAAAAAAAATAATAAAATAGATTAACTTTTGCTTAATCTATTTTTTTTAAAAAAGAAGGAAACCAAATTACCACTATCAAGAAATGAAAAGAGTGAATTCACCACCAATGAAGAGGAAATCAAAAGAATAATTAGGAGATATTTTGTGCAACTGTATGCCAATAAATTCAACAATCAGTGAAATGGATGAATATTTATAAAAATATAAATTGCCCAGATTAAGAGGACATAAAATTCATAAATAATCCCATGTCAGAAAAAGAAATTGAATAAGCCCTCAATGAATGCTCTAAGAAAAAAATCTCCGGGGCCAGATGGATTTACAAGTGATTTCTACTAAACATTTAAAGAACAGTTCATTTCAAAACTATTTGGGAAAACAGGCAAAGAAGGAGTCCTACCAAATTCTTTTTATGATACACATATGGTGCTGATACCTAAACTGGAAAGAGCCAAAACAGAGAAAAAAAATTATAGACCAATTTCCCTAATGAATATTGATGCAAAATTTTTAAATAAAATGTTAGCCAAGAGATTACAGCAACTAATCATGAGGATAATACACTATGACCAGGTAGAATTTACACCAGGAACGCAAGGCTGGTTCAATATTAAGAAAAGTATCAGTATAATTGACCATATCAAAAACAAAACTAATAGAAATCATGTGATTGTCTCAGTAGATGCAGAAAAAGCTTTTGACAAAATACAACACCCATTTCTATCAAAAACACTAGAGAACATAGGAATAAATGGAGTCTTCCTCAAAATGACAAGTAGCATCTATCAAAAACCATCAGCAAGCATGATATGTAATGAGGATAAGCTAGAAGCATTCCCAATAAGACTGGGGGTGAAACAAGGATGTCCATTATCACCACTGTTATTTAACATTTTAATAGAAATGTTAGCTATAGCAAAAAAAAAAATAAGAAAAAGAAATTGAAGGAATTAGAGTAGGCAATGAGGAAACGAAGCTATCATTTTGCAGATGACATGATGGTATACTTAGAGAATCAACTAAAAAATTAACTTTAACAAAGTTGCAGGATATAAAATAAACCCATATAAAACCTTGGCATTCCTGTATGTTACTAACAAAGCCCAACAGCAAGAGACAGAAAAAGAAATTCCATTCAAAGTTATTGTAGACATTATAAAATATTTGGGAACCTACCTGCCAAGACAAACCCAGGAACTCTATGAACACAATTACAAAACACTTTTCACACAAATAAAGTCAGATCTAAATAACGAAATATATCAGTCGCTCACGGGTAGGCTGAACTAATATAGTAAAAGTGGTAAATGTCTTAAAGAGACATCCACTTTTAAAAGGACCCACATATACAAAAATATTTATAGTAGCTCTTCTGTAGCAGCAAAAAAAAAAAAAAAGGATTTTGAGGAGATACCCATCAATTGGGAAATGGCTGAACAAGTTGTAGTATATGAATGTAATGGAATACATAAGAATTCCATAAGAAATGATGAGCAGGTGGCCTTCAGAAAAACCTGGAAAGACTTAAAAGAACTGATGCTGAGTGAAATGAGCAGAACCAGAACCAGTAACAGCAACATTGTGCAATGTCTCAGTTTGATAGACTTACCTCTTCTTAGCAATGCAAGGATACAACACAGCTCCAAAAGTCTCATGATGGAAAATGCTATCTACATCCAGAAAAATAACTAGAGAGTCTGAATGCAGATCGAAGCATACTATTTGCTCTCTTTTTTTTGTTGTTGTTTCTTTTTTCTTGTGGTTCCTCCCATTGGTTCTAATTCCTCTTTACAACGTGACTAATATGAAAATTTATTTAATATGAATGTATATATAAATTCTATATCAGATTGCATGCCATCCTGGGGTAAGGAAAGGGGGAAGAGGGGGAGAAAATTTGGAACTCAAAATCTTATGGAAGTGAACGTTGAAAATTATCAATTAATTAATTAATATTTTAAAAATCCTTCTTCAAAACAGAAATCTTTGAGGACCTAGAAACAGGAAAGTATACAGGGTGGAACAGATATGACATTGATGATGTCTTCTATTTAGATCAAAGCTCAAAGCAATGTCTTTTATACACTAGATACTTAACGTTGTCTTGTGTATACTAAGTGCTTGATAAGTTGTTTTGAACATAGTAAGTACTTAATAAACTAGGTGCTCAATAACTCTTGTATATACTAGATGCTTAATAAGTATTTGTTGAATTTAACTGAAAGAATTTCTTTTCATTTGCTAATTCATTACAGAGAAGTAGAACATCAACTCCATTTCATATTTAGGAGCTAGGCACAAGGAATGTGTTTTCTAGGAAAATACCACAACAATTAAAACATTAGGAGGTTTTCAGAATTTTTTGTACAAATGTCTCCATTTCTTTTTAATGGAATGACTATTGGCCCAATCATCTATTTTACCAACTCTGGAGTCACTTTCCCTCTCTTTATTAGGTAGTCAGTTGCCATGTCTCATTGGTTCTCCTTTACAATAACTCTCATAACTGTCCCCAGATGGTACAGTGGTTGGAGTGCTGGACCTACAGTCAGAGAGATCTGAGTTCAAATCTGGCCTCAGACACTTACCAGCTGTGTGACACTGGGCAAGTCACTTAACTTCTATTGGCCTCAGTTTATTCAGCTGTAATATGGGGGTAATAACAGTACCTACCTCATAGTCCTCATAGAGCCATTGTGAAAAACAAATGAGATAATATTTATATAGTAGCTAGTACACAGCAGCCATATAATAAAACACTTCTTCCCCACTTCTCTTCATTCACACAGTGTCTATGCCAGAGCAGGCCTTCCTCTCTACTCACTTAAATTATTGTGATAGCATCTAATTAGTCTCCCTTTTTTATTTTCTTCCTTTTCCAAACCATCCTCTACATAACCCCTGATTTGATATTCCTAAAGCACAATTCTGAATATACCATCCCCCTAGTAAAAAAGTTTTCAGCAGTTCCCTATTTAGATTTGCCTATAAATCTACATAGATTTTTATATCAATATAGCTAGCCTTTATATGCTAGGACTCAAAGCCTAAAATGCTCAACTTTTATTCTGTGTGTGTGCATTGGCATGCCTGGGGTCTCACAGCTGATCAGCGCTGAATGTGTCCCTGGGAGAATTCAAAGTTAATCAGTATCTCTGGAAAATAGAATATATAATGATCTAAAATATATGATCTAATATGTGATATATGATCTAAAATGCATGATCTAAAATAACCAGGAACCATCTCCCAAAGCCTCTAACATTTCAGTGATCTCAGGTTAGTAGAATACAGATCAAACTCCACCCACTCCTACATTTAAATGCCTCCCTCCAAGAAGCAGTCTTTTATTATGATCTGTAATGACTATTATTGTCTTGAAGCAAGCTGCAAGATATCCAAGACAGCTAAGAAGGGAATAAATAACAAGGTATGGAATATTCCTAAGGGGAAAGGAAGAAGTTTGGTTCCCTTGTAGGCTTTGCAGAAATATTTCCTAGCATTAAGGCCAAAGCAGTACTAATGACAGACCAGACATCTGGTGTCACCATGTGACTAGCTGGGCTGAATATCCATCCCTGATGGAGCTCCTGCTTCTGTGAACACCCCATTTTCCTTTGGTTCAAGATCTGTGCCCATCACTACAAAACAATGTAGTCTCTGACCACTTAATGTTGGAGTCTGGGCTCACAACAACGGCTGTGATCAGAGAGTGGCTGTCTGATGGTGGTTCATGAGACAGAGCTGAGGACAATGCTGGCTTCATAAAGAGCTTGAGTCTATCAACCACTGGAATGGTGAACATTTCACCGTATTTCCCAGAGTCCAGGCTGAAGGAAGGATGGCATGGCTGGGCTGTCTATACATCACTAATTAGTTTAGCTGTGCTAGTAGTATGTCAAAATGTCTTTTTTGGAACAGTCTGGCTTCTGAGGTGGCAGCTAAATACACAGACTGTTTTCTAAAGCTCCTTTTATAGAAATTGCTTACATTCTCTCTTGTTTCTGCCTTATTTTTATCAAGTGGCAGAGGAGCTAAGTGGCACACTGGATAGATTGGGGCTGGAGTCAGGAAGACCTGAGTTCAAATCCAACCTTACATATGTACTAGCTATGTCACTCTGGGCAAGTAACTGAACTTCTGTCTGCCTTAGTTTCCTCAACTGTAAAATGGATATAATAGGGTATAATATCTCTGAGGGTTGTTGTGAGGATCAAATGAGATAATACTTATGAAGCACAGGGCCTGACATGTACTAAATGCTATATAAATGCTTATTCCATTCCTCTTCCCCACCTTCCAAATGCTCACTCTATTTCCCAACTATATGCTGTGATAAAGAATTTGGGATGCTTTTTTGATACAATGCTTTTTTGGTTACTGGTCTCAGGAAAGGACTAAGCATTCCAGAAAAAATATCTGAAATTGTGAAAGTCAGGAGAAAGCTCCCAGTTTTCCTGGAGCTGAAAAAAGCACAATCCCCGAAGGAAGAGGTCTCTGTGGGAGGAAACAAGGAAATCTGGAGGGAAGTGCAGTCTTGATTGAAGTCTCACTGAAGAACCAGATGGTGGTAGGCCAGAGGGAGATGCATGGGGTAGATTGTAAGAGGAAGAATGGCCTGCCCACACTGACTGAGATGTCACATTTTTCACACTTCCCTGGATACAAAGTCTCAAAACACCTGACCTAACAAACCCAAGGCATATTTTAAAATGTCGGGATGCAAAGACTAATTTATTAGACATAGGTTGTTCCAACTTGAGGCAAAAATAAATTCTACTGCTATGAATATGCTGACAGTAAAATGTTTACTTGCTGGAATAAAGGATTCAAAATGTAGAAATCTGTATTCTATTTGAAACTTTCCTCCTCATTTACTATTACACTTAAATTTCCCAATCTGGAAAATGGGCATGAAATCAAGATTCATGGGACCTAAATATACTAGAACAACATTGAGTATCTCAAATTAGACAATGTTATATTACAAAATATGAAATATAGACAGAATAAGGAAGGCACAATTTTATTAGCAAGCCCTAGTTTTACCTCAGTCCCATTAGACTACAATTTATATTTACATATTGATCAGAATCTCCTAACTGCTCATGTGACTTTGGACATGTCAGTTAATTGTTTAATTTCTTCACCTCAAAATTGAGGAGGGTTGGTAGATAAGATAATCTTTGACCTCTGAGGTCTCCGACAACTCCAAATTTTTAATCTTTCGTAATGCTAATATTAGTGACTAAATCAACACTCAAGTTATAGAATAAATGTGATATCTCAGCTTTCACAGTTTTCTGTTTTAAGGGGTGTAATTTGACCCGAATTCGTAACAAATATTGAGCTGCTTGAAAATGAGGTTGTACTCTGGGTAGATTTAGAGGTCCTATACAGACAGGCATCAAAATGGCACTTTACCATGAGAAAGCCTAAGTAACTTACATTTATCCCTAGCATTGGCAGGACCATGGTGATGACTTTATTCATTATATCAGAATTTGTGATTGTTATTATTTTGGACTGCAGAAGGGAAAGAAAAATAACCAATAAGATCATAAGGATGCAGGATTTTAAAGAAGATAAATCAATTATAGTCAACACTGGATCACCCACATTTTAAGGGTAAAACTTACTTTTGAAGGCACTGACATCACTATGAGCAGAGTATATGATAAAAAAGTCTTTCTCCCTTACGTGGTGGTTTGTAGCCTAATTGAGGGTAAGGTAAGGGGGTAAGGGTGGTCATCTAGATTATAAGTGTCAAACACCAAGTAAAGCCCAATCCAAAGATTAAAATGTAAATGGGAAATATTTAACAATACAAATAAAAATACAATAGGTAAAGTTAATAAGTGGTTTTCTAAGTGGATATGCAGCCAGCAGGGATGCTTATACATTGTTTAATGGCCCCTATTTCTATTTGACACCACCCACATAGGTGAAACCATTTATGTCCCCTAATACAGAGAAGGTGTCAATCACAAACAAGTAGTTTGAGAGAGAAATTATGGCTGCTTCCTCAAGGCAGTCATATAAAGAAGAAACTTAGGCAGCGAGGAAGAGCTCAGGGAGCTGTGATAAGGATGAGAAAAGCTAGACAGCTTTTCATTTCCATCCCAAGTAAGCTGAGTTTTCATGGCACATTTATACTGTTTTCTTTCAGGTGGTCATAATCTCAGGAAGGAACCTAATCACATTCAAATTATACTGT
The DNA here is from genome assembly GCA_028646595.1 of Phalanger gymnotis. Taxonomy (NCBI): domain Eukaryota; kingdom Metazoa; phylum Chordata; class Mammalia; order Diprotodontia; family Phalangeridae; genus Phalanger; species Phalanger gymnotis. Next base: position 700,785,077 of record CM053622.1, on the reverse strand, counting down.
GAATACACACATGTCAAAGCCCAACACAAATTCAAACAAACACAAGAACAAAAAAACAGCCCTACCCTTTCCAATTAATCACATCATCCTCTGGTATGCATAATTAAGAACTGGTTATAAAGGACTTATTTTGTTTCTGAGCAATACCAAGCTTGTTCACATTCAAAACTGAGGGGAGAGAAGAAGTACAGAAAACCCCAGACTTGGTCTAGAAATCAGAGGACAGAACTTTTGGAAAGAGAAGTTCTACTTCTGGCATTGTCATAGACTTAATATGACCTTGGGAAAGGGAGTTACTTCTTTACTTCGATTTAGCATAATTCTGCCAAGAATATGAAAAAAGGTTTACAAACTAAAAAGGTCAGAAAAGATGTGATATATGGATAAAGTTCTCTGGATTCCAGAAGACATTATTAAAGCAGAATGGTATTGTGAGAGGCAGCATGAGGCGGAATGGAGTCTTCGAATCAGTGAGAGCAGTGCTCAAATCTTACTGTCTGGTGATAGGTATGTGACTCTAGGTAAGTCATTTCTGTGTGGCTATATCAATAAGGCAATAAACACAACATCAACGATAATCATGAATATGCCTATGTAGTTCTATATTGCAAGATATGAGAGACTCTCCATAAAGAAGGTAAAAGAAGTATGGCATTTATTCAGACACCAGAAAATCATATCCCATAACCAAATGTTCAGCTCCCACAGCCAGTCAGCCTACTTTATCATAATAGCAAGGAATTTAAAACACTATATAACAGCCTGGAGCCTCACCATCCCAGCCCCACCATCTCTGACCCCCTGCTGGGGTCATCCCCAAAACAAACTCACAGTACAGCTAAGTCGGCCTGTTCAGTTCTAACAATCATGAGGACAGCCATTAGCAGCCATTAGCAGCCATAATATCCCTCTCTCAGCATTTCCTGTGACATAATTTCCTTTTCCCGCCAGGAAGCTCCTCCCACCACATGTCTTAGGCTTCCTGTGACATAAGCAGGTCACATGGCCTATTAATGGGTAGGAAAGATCTTCAAATCCAAATTGCTACTACAGTGGCCCAAGGCAGTCATCAATCTTTATCAGTGGAGGAAACTTACTGAGTTGTCTACCCTGATGAATCACAGGCCCTAGTCCTTCTTTCCCAGAATAAGTTCCTATTGTTGTGTTGTTTCAGTCATGTCTGACTCTTTGTGACCCCATTTTGGGATTATTCAAGCATTATATTTCAAAAATAGAGATCCAAAGATTAATCTCCTCCTAGATTCTCTCAGGTCTTCTGAATAAAAATGTAACTACAAAATGCCCTGTGATACAATGTGGCTTCTCTCTCTCTTTTATTTCAACATTTCCCTTTAATGATGTTTCTTCAGATTTTTCATTAAGTAGGTTGAATTATCAAGCAAACGAGGATAGGGCTCCAGGCTGCCAACAGGTGATGGGGCCACGTAGTAACAATCTTGCTAGCAGCTGCTATAGGGATGTAAGACCCCCCCCCCCAACAACAGCACCCAGAAAGCTGCAAACACAGGTTCTTTGATCTGCTTTACTAAGGACAGTAACTTTAATGGGTTAACAATCTCAGTTTAATCAAACATACAAATATCATTCACAGTTCAAGGGGAAAAGATCAGCCCCCTGAACTTCAAGTCAAATACAAACAGAAATTACAAATATCAACAGACAGACCTTGTCTGATTCAAATCACAATACATGGTTACCAGTGTCAACATCTGGGTTGCAAAGCTGGGAAGCAATTTGCAGATTGCCCAGAGTCTCAACACTCTTTCCATGAGTGTTTCCCAAAAGCTCTCCTCAATTACATCTAATTTGGAGCCCGGAGGGCTCTGACCTCACCCAGGCTGGGTCTGGGAAAGTTTTCCATCCCCAGGATGTCATATGCAAATCAATGACTCCCAATTGTCTCAGTGCTGAGAAATACTCCAAGACAAAAAGATCCCACTTTATCTGCCCCATTCAAACAAAGGCCAGAATCATTAAAGGCACTTAAGAAAAGAAAAACAAAAAGCCCCACCTTAATTACTATTACAAGCCATAAAACCTAAAATACTTGGCTTTTCTGGATCTAATCCCTTTCTCTGTTAATGTCACCACAACCCTCAAAGTCTTCTAGGATACAAACCACAAAGTATGTTCTACTTCTTGCTTAATCATCCAACTAGTCTTACCAATTCTACCATTGCAAGAAAGAAACGATATCACAGAATTTCAGAGATGGCTCATATCTGAAAAATCACTTAGTTCAACACTGTTCATAATTTACAGATGATTAAAGGCCCTGGGGAGATTACATTCTTTGGTTTAGTTTTCAGAGCCTGGAACAAGACCCAGTTCTGACTCTCAGTCCATTGCTCTGATCATTTCACCATATTGTTTTCTACAATGTCTCATATCCAATTTCTCCTTTCCATTCCATTGTCATTACCCTTGTTCTTAGCTTTGTTTTCTCTTAACTAAACTCTTGTAATGATTTGCTAATTAGTATCCTAACTTCCCAGAGTTTTCCTGTTCCCCTTCCTCTACCCCCCCCCAATCCTATATAAAGCAGAGTATTCATGTTAAAACACTGTTTGGGTCACACAAAACTATTACTCGAAATTCTTCAAAGGCTCCTCAATCTCCCCACTATATACCCAATAAAATTCAAATTCCATTCATGTTTCCCAGAATCTAACCCTAGATGGTCTTTTTCAGGCTTATCTCAAGCTCAAGTCTTCACAAACCAAATGGTGAAGACAAAACCAATCACCCTAACACCCCTACCAGCTTTGAGTTTTTCTGCCTCTATACTCATGTTGTTGTCTCAGCAAGGAAAGGTTTTCCTTATTCTTTTCATCTGCCAAACTATTCCTTGTCCCTAAAGACCTAGCACATAATGCTTATTATCTTAGGCAGTAACCCTAGACAAGTAACTTAACCTTTCTGGGCCTCAGTTTCCTTTAAATTGAGGTCAAATTAATGCAGTAGGAAAAATGTTAACTATAAATTCCTAAAGGATCCAAGGTCCAATCCTACCTTTGACTCTTCCTGTGTGATTTTGTATAAGTATCCTCCCTGGCCTTCCCTGCTCAGCACATAGTTCAAAGTAATTTCTTTCTTTTGTGTTTTTTTTTTTAATTACTAAACCTTAAACTATAAGTAAAGAAAAAGAAACATATTATAAACTTAAATATTGAAACTTAAATACAAAATAAGAAAATAAAATAAATGCATGTTATGTATACAGCAGAACACAAGAGAGGATTCAAAATATAAAGCAATAAATTTCCGTTTCAAGAAAGCTTATATAATAAATACTATGCATTGTGTTGAGAGCTGTCCATCTTTTCTTTGCTTCCTTGTAAGTTTTCTCTTGTTCTTTGCTCTGCACTTTTTACTTTATTCTTTTTTTCCCATTCCTCCCCCCACCCTGCCAGGCTAAAACTAAATGCAGATAAATTTATATATAAATATACATACATACACATACATACATATACACATACACATATAGAGAGAGACATATACTTTCCCTAACAAATTCTATTCCTGATCTTTGTTTTCATGTTTGTGCATATCTCTTATTTCCTGTCCTTCCTAACTCCCCTGCTTTACTCCTGTCTGCTACCTTGCCCTTCTGTTGCTTAACCCACCCCCCTCAAAGTATCCCTCCCTTATCCTCCCATTCCCATAAACTTATTCTCCCTTCACCTTGACCTATTCCCTCAACCTCCCCTCTAAAGATCCTTACCTTATCCTTCCAAGGATCCAGAACTATCAGCCCTCTTCTGCCATCTGATTCTTTTGTATTGGTTCTTTCTCTTGCACCTCATTTGTATTTGATAATTACTCTTTTTAGCTGTTCCTAAATTAGCAATTTAGATTTGAAGATCTTTCCCTCCCATCAATAGGCCATGTGACCTGCTTACATCACAAGAATCCTGAGTCATATGTGGTGGGAAGAGCTTCCTGACAGGAAAAGGAAGTTGTGTCATAGGAAATGCAGAGAGAGAAAGAGAGAGAGAGAATTATGGCTGTTAATGACCATTGTGACTGTTAGAGCTGAGGTAATGAAAGTTGACCCCTGATATCTGGACATACCTCTACTGTGAGTTTGTCTTTGGGAAGACCCCAGCAGGGGATCGGAGAGGTTTTGAGATGGTGAGGCTCCATGGTATGATATTATGTATCAGATATTTTACTGCTCTGATAGATTGGGCAGATGGCTTATGGGATGTGGTTCTTTGGTGTCTGAATAAATGGTTTACTTCTTCTGCCTTCTATGTGGAGAGTCTCATATACTTTGCAATACAGAACCCCATAGGCATTTTGACAATTATCATCTACACTGCTATTATTGCTTTGCTGATACAATGGTTTTACTTTTAAAAATCATATCATACTCAGGTCTACCCTAATCTTTCTTATGAACTACCCAATTACTAATAGCAATCTTAGACCTCAGTTTTACATTTAACATACATAAAAGGTAAACAGTCTGTCCTTATTGAGTCCCTTGTAATTAGTCTTTGGCATGTGCCTTATGTTTCTCTTGTGTCTTGTATGTCAAATCCTTTATTAAGTTCAGTTGCTTTTTTTTTTTTTAACAAAGTCCTGAAAGTCTGACAGTTCATTAAATGTCCATTTTTTTTTTCATTCAGGATTATGCTTAGCTTTGCTGGGCATGATATTTTCAGCTGGAACGCCAGTTCTTTGATATATAGTGTTTCAAGTCTTGTAGTCTCTTTTAGTGTCACCGTTGTTAGGTCTCCTATGATTCTAATTGTTGCACTACCATATGTAAATTTTTTTTTCTTGTTGCTCGTAATATTTATCCGGGAGCTGGGGAGTTTGGAGTTTGACTATAATATTCCTGTGGGTTTTCCTCATGGGATTTCTTTCAGGTGGTGATTGGGAGATTTTTTTTCTATTTCTATTTTCCCCTCTTATTCTAATGCTTCAGGACAATTTTCTTTCATTATTTCTTATATTATTCAATCAAGATTGTATCAAATGTATCAAGCGCAGAAGCAGTGAGGCCTTGCCACTGGCTGTGGGTATTTATAGGAGGCTGGAGTCTTTGATATAAGTTCCTGGCCAGAGGGTAGAAACGAAGGAAAATCTGAGGCCAGAGGCACCATCCTCCATATGCCAGGGCTAGATGTGATTACAAAAAATAATCTACTACAAATAAAAAAAATAATAATGCACAGGTAAAAGAAAAAGAATTCAACCATAGAGAGTTACTTTGGGAAAAGAGAAGGCCGAGGTTCATCTTCAGAGGAGGATATTGCAGTAAAGAAACCCTCTTATACCCCCAAAGAGAAACCTCAAATGGTCACCTGCCCAAAAAGAACTCACAGAAAACTTTAAAATAGACTTTAAGAATCAAATGAAAGAGCCTGGGGAAAAGCTAAAAAAAGAAGAAGAAGAAGAAGAAGAAGAAGAAGAAGAAGAAGAAGAAGAAGAAGAAGAAGAACAATCCAAGAAAAACAAGATTATGAAAAGAAAGTCAACTAAATTAGAAAAGGAGATCCAGAATCTTAAGGAAGAAAACAACCCTTGAAAATCAGAATTCAGGGGGCAGCTAGGTAGCACAGTGAGTAGAGCACAGGCCCTGGAGTCAGGAGGACCTGAGTTCAAATCTGACCTCAGACACTTGACATGCTTACTAGCTGTGTGACCTTAGGCAAGTCACTTAACCCCAATTGCCCTGCCTTCCCCCCTGCAAAAAAAAAAAAAAAAGCAAGAAAATCAGAATTCGGCAAGGGGAAGCCAGTGAAGTTATAAGAGATCATGAAATAATAAAACAAAATATAAAGAATGAAAAAATAGAAGAGAATGTGAAACATCTCAAGAAAAAACTGATCTTCTGCACTCAGAGGGCATGTGACCATTCCTTCTCACTCCTGGCTGCCCCCATAGCACAGCTGGATCCAGGTACTCTAGGTCAGCAGAAGTTCCCTTGATCTTCCCCAGCTCAGATGCCCAACTCCCTTCACTGTTCCTAGGATAAAAGTTCCTGGGGCTGGAGTGGAGGCAGTCTCCCAACCCAGCTAACTCCAGGGCTTGCTGCTTGTTATTTAAGGGGACCTAGGACCTAGTGTGGAGGTATTTACTCTTCACAGAGACCAAACCTCGTCCTGGGATTTTCTTCAGATATTATCGGATTGTGCCAGGAAGCCCATTGTTCTTAAAACTCTTATTTTACCACTCCATATTTGCCCTGAGGCACTATTTCATCTCTTTCATGGGGGAAAATCTTGAGAGCCTGGAATTTTCTGATCTACTCCATCATCTTCCCAGAATCCTTTCTTCTTTGTGTTTCTATTGCCCTTATTGTATACAAAGCTTAAGCATTTATCACATTCCAATTTGTGTAATGGTTTCTCTATGCAATAAAAAGATAAATGCCAGTTCCTCTCAGCCTTTCCCTCAGCACCTAGTACTCCTACAATGTTGGTATGAAGCAAAAGGGTTCTCTTTTCTCTTTGTTGGCACAATTTACTAAAAGGGATGATTAGTCTAAGGCTAAGAATGTTTTCAGAATATGGCCACAGAAAATTCCTTAATGCCATCTTAGCAAAAAGTGTAAAAAATTAATTACTCTTGTCTAAAAATATTTAATCACTACCTTTTTTAAAAAAAATCATCCTTCATTTCCATTATTCTTTTGCTTACCTCCAGACTTAACGTCTGAAAAATGAAATGGGTCTCCCAGTGATTTAGTACAAATTAATCTAGCTCTTTCATAACAACAAAACTATAAAGAGAGAAAATATATGTGCCAAGCAGTCTTTCAACTTGCTTAATTGCTGACACTTATGTACTTTGATGTGCTGAGTTAAATATTGAGGTCAAGAAGAGTAGTAATTGGACATAAATGACTATAAAATGTAACTGCCTTGAGATGAGGCCATATGATTTAATGAAAAGTTTGGAATTCAGAAAATATTCAAATCATGATCCTGCCTATTAACACCTATTATTAATATGAATTAATAGTTTGGAAAAGTCGTTTAGCCTATCTGGCCTCAGTTTCCCTATCTGTGAGGGGTAGTTGGACCAGATTGGTTCTTTCTAGTTCTAAATCAGCGATCTTTACCACACAATATTAACTATAGCAAACCGATGAGAGGAAATCTGCTCAATGAAAACAAAAATCTTTGTTCCCAAATTTGATCTCATTCTTTCATTTCCAACCATAATTGTGGGTTATTCTGTTTCAATGGGTCTTCTCTATTAAGACAGAATTCCCCAGTAGATGGTAGAAACTTGTAAAACTTTAAAGAATTTTTCCTAGATCTATAATTTACCATACAATCTAAGACCACCAAACAAAAATATCAATTTTCCACATTTTTTTAAATTTTCAATTTTTTGACCATAGTATAATGGCCTATAAATTATTTCCTAATTTATTTCTGTAATTGGCAACTATGTGATTTAGGAGACCAGTGGCAAGAAGAGCCCTATGAGATCTATCTACAATTATATTTCCTTCCAGTAAATATTGACTGGGTATTCTACTTTTTTAAAAAACAAGTAGCAGATAAACTTTTCTCTAATAATTTTAATTGTGCCTTAGTTAAAAAAAACCTAATTATTGCTCTTTAAACTTTTTTTTTAATTGGTAGAAGACAAATTTTTCTCCATTAACTTTACTAGTGCTTTATATTTAAAAACCTGATTTCTAATGGGAGGCGGAAAAAAGAAAAAAAAAACTTTGTTTACCTTTATTTATTTATTTACCTGCCCAATGAATTCCCAAACTAAGCTATTTTATGACTGATCTTTCTAATATGCTGGGAAATCAAATAATTTTCAATTCCTTCATTCAATTCCTTCCATCCAGGCAAACATTTATTGTACTTGCTCTGTCCTCACTCTATGCACTAGGAGGGGTACAAAGTTTGGATAAGAAATGGTCTCTGCTTCAGTCGATTAATGTCATCTATTCTCTTCTCCTTTGATTACATTTTAATTTAATGTTTCCTTTCCCCATAATCATTTAGGTTGCTGACATGTATGGATTAGTTCAACTATCTGAATGAACCAACTAGTTGGTAAATTCCAATAAACCTGGTTTATGTAGAGACAGTCACAAGATTAAAACCACTAGTTCCCAAATACTGTCTGGAAGGGGAAAAAATGAACTAAAAAAACTCAGGCTATTAATTCCAACAAATTACTTGCCCTCTGTTACAATACAATGCTGGATTTAAGGGGAGATAAAGAATGAGAAGAAACAGTATGGGTCTGAGCAAGGACACAGAGTATTGTTCTGTTACTTAAAATTCTCCTCAACCAGGAAGAATATTCTAAGAATGTAATAGACGCTGGATGATAACATAACGAGGAGTGTAAGTTCCTAACGTTTCATTGTTGTTGTTGAGTTGTGTGTGACTCTGTGACCCCATTTTGAGGTTTTCTTGGCAAAGATACTGGAGAGGTTTGCCATGTCCTTCTCCAGTTCATTTTGCAAATGAGGAACTGAAGCAAACAGGGTTAAGTGACTTGCCCAGAAGAATTAAGTCTATCATATTTGATCATCACAAAACATTGCTGTTACTGTGCACAATGTTTTCCTGGTTCTGCTCACTTCATTCAGCATCAATTCATGTAAGTCTTTCCAGGCTTTTCTGAAATCCACCTGCTCATCATTTCTTGTAGCGCAATAATTCCATCACATTCATATGTCACAGCTTTCCAGCCATTCCCCAATTTATGGGCATCCCCTCAATTTCCAATTCTTTGCCACCACAAAAAGAGCTGTCATAAATATTTTTGTACACGTGGTTCCTTTCCCATTTTTAATGATCTCTTTGAGATACAGTCCTAGAAGTGGAATTGCGAGATCAAAAGGTATACATAGTTTTATCTTTTTTAATCCTTTTAATTTGATGTAATCAAAGTTATCCATTTTGTATTTAATGATGTTTTCTATCTTTTGTTTGGTCATTGATTCTTCCTGTCTCCATAGATCTGACAGGCAAACTATTCCTTGCTCTCCTAATTTGTTTATGGTATCATCCTTTATGTCTAAAAATCATGTACTCATTTTGACCTTATCTTGGTATACAGCGTGAGATGTTGGTCTATTCCTAGCTTCTGCCATACTATTTTCCAGTTTTCCTATCAGTTTTTGTCAAATAGTGGATTCTTACCCCAGAAGCTGGAGTCTTCGGGTTTATCAAACAGTAGATTACCATAGTCATTGACTACTGTGTCTTGTGTACCCAACCTATTCCACTGATCCACCACTCTATTTCTTAGCCAGTACTAAATAGTTTTGAGGATTGATGCTTTATATTATCATTTTAGATCTGGTAGGTCTAGGCCACCTTCTTTTGCATTTTTTTCATTAATTCCCTTGATATTCTTGACCTTTTGTTGTTCCAGATGAATTTTGTTATTATTTTTCCTAGCTCTATAAAATAATTTTTGGTAGTTTGATTGGCATAGCACTAAGTAAATTAATTTAGGTAGAATTGTGATTTTTATTATATTGGCTCAGCCTACCCATAAACAATTGATATTTTTCCAATTGTTCAGCTCTGACTTCATTTGTGTGAAAAGCATCTTATTATCATGTTCATATAGTTCCTGGGTTTGTCTTGGCAGGTAGATTCCCAAATAATTTATATTGTCTACAGTTATTTTAAATAGAGTTTCTCTTTCTATCTCTTGCTGCTGGTCTTTGAAGGTAATATATAGAAATGCTGATGATTTATGTGGTGGTTCATTTTGTATCCTGCAACTTGGATAAATGTCTTAATTATTTCAAGTAGTTTTTTAGTTGATTTTCTAAGTATACCATCATATTATCCGCAAAGAGTGATAGTTTTGTTTCTTCACAGCCTATTCTAATTCCTTCAATTTCTTTCTCTTCTCATAGTGCTAAAGTTGATGTTTCTAGCACAATATTGAATCATAGTGGTGATAATGGCTATACTTGTTTCATCTTTGATCTTGTTGGGAAAACTTCTAGCTTATACCTATTACATATAACGTTTGTCAATGATTTCAGATAGATACTACTTATCATTTTAAGGAAAACTCTTTCCCTCTACTGTAATAGGTCTTTTACACTTCTTCATGTAATTCAATTTGCCCTTTTCTGCCTCTCCCTTTCCTCTTCTCCTAGCACAATCCTTTTTTTTTTTTTTACCCCTTCTTTTTTTTATATCGTCATATCAAAGTCAACTTATACGCACACCCTTGGTCTATGTACTCTCCCTCTAACTACCCTAAAAGAAATATAGTTCTCAAGAGTCAAAAGTATCATCTTCCTGACTATCGATGTAAACAGTTAAACTTTATTGAATAACATGTTTTTTTTTTCTTTCCTATTTACCTTTTTATGTTTCTCTTGAGTCTTGTATTGGAAGATTGAATTATCTGCTCAGCTCTTCTCTTTTCATCAGGAAAGCTTGCAAGTCCCCTATTTTATTGAATGTCTATATTTTCCCTCTGAAAGATTATGCTCAATTTTGCTGGGAAGGTTATAGTCCTAGCTCTTTTGCCTTCTAGAATATCATATTCCAAGCCTTCTGATCCTTTAAAGTAGAAGCTGCTAAGTCTTGTGTAATTCTGACTCTAACTCCTTGATATTTGAATTGTTTCTTTCTCAGTGCTTGCAGTATTTTCTCCTTGACCTGATATTTTGAAATTTGGCTACAATATTCCTTGGGGTTTTCATTTTGGGATCTCTTTCAGGAGGTGATCAGTGGATTCTTTCAATTTTTATTTTACCCTCTAGTTCTAGGACATCAGAGTAGTTTCCCTTGATGATTTCTTAAAAGATGCTGCTCAGGCTCTTTTTCTGATCATGCTTTTCAGGTAGTCCAATAATTCTCAAATTTGTTTTTCCAATGTGGTATTTTACATTTTCTTCTATTTTTTTTGATTCTTTCAATTTTGTTTGACTAATTCTTCATGGCTAATAGAGTCATTAGCTTCCACTTGCCCAATTCTAATTTTTAAGGAATTATTTTCTTCAGTTAGTTTTGTGCCTCTTTTTTCCATTTGGCCAATTGTATTTTTTAAGGAATCATTTTTCTCCTTCCTTTTTAAAGCTGTTGACTCTGTCTTACATAAATATCAGCCATTTCTTCTTCCAATTTTTCTTCCACTTCTCTTATTTGATTTTTACAATCCTTTTTGAGCTCTTCCAAGAAAGCTTTTGGGGCTTGAGACCAATTCATCTTCCCTTTTGAGACTTTGCACGTAGGCACTTTGACATTCTTGTCTTCTTCTGAGTTTGTGTTTTGATCTTCCCTGTTGTCATAGCAGCTTTCTATGGTCAAGGCACTTTTCTGGATTTTTTTACACATTTTAGCTTATTTCATAGCTTTTAAAGTTGAGCTCTGCTCCTCAGGCACAGGAGGCACTGTCCCAAGCTTCTTGCACTGAGGGCCAGGGGCCTGGTCACTGGTTTTCTGCGCCCAGGCCTCAGGTGCTGGTGGCTTGCCCATCACCCCAGGTGGCCTGGCCAAATAGAGCCATTTGTGCCAGGGGTTCCACAGCTCTTAGTTTGCCTTCTGTGCTTGGGCTAGAGGCCTCACAGCTGGCCTGCTGTGCCATTAGCCTGCTGAGCCAGGGCTGTTTTAAAATATTTAAAAGACTGTCCATATATAAGAGGAATTTTGCTTGGCATCAGAGGGCAGAACTAAGTAAGAAGAACGGGTAGAGATTACAGAAAGGTAGATTTTGGCTTTCTATAAGAAAAAGCTTTCTAATAAATAATTCAAGCTATCCAAGAGTAGAATGGCTTGCCTTGGGAAATAGTGATTTTCCTCTCTCTGGGAGTTTTCAAGGGGAGGCTGTATGACTCTTGTTGGAAATTTTATGGGCAGTTGAGAAGGGGAATCATTCTTTGGTATGGTTTGTACTGGATAAACTCTTTTCCAGAACTCCAAGGTTTTACATTGTTGTGAAATCTCTTGAAGATAAACATTATAAATGGAAAACTTGTACCTTATTTTCTTCCTTTTATTTTAATATTCTATAATCCTAACACTTTCTCTGAAGTTCGGAGAGAAGTACCACTGGTTTCTAGGAAAATGTAAAACAATTAATTTCTATGATTTCTATTAATAGGCTTAAGTGCAGACTGTCTTTCCCTTCCCCAGTTCCCAACCATATATTTCTGCTTACTAACACAGACACATGCACTGTTGTTTTGCTTGTTTGGGAGGGGAGGCTAGAAGGAAGGAACAAGAAGGTTTTTCTCATGTGTAGTCATTTATAACAAGGATTGCTTTAGGAACTCCTGAAGGACACTGGCACTGTAGCTTCAGTCAATAATAAATGTGACTTAAGTTGGAGTCGGAGGGTGAATAATTGGACATCAAGAATAATTATGTTCACAGTACACTTGTCTGACTCCTTGACAATCCTAGTTTAGATCATTCTCCAGTAATTAACAAGTAATTTGGGGAGTGGGGGCTCTGTACTCAACTTGGAGAAAAAAGAAAAAAGATGGAGATGTTATCAAGGATTTATTTTAACAATAAACTCCCAGAAAATGTCCTGGGGTCAGCGAAGATGTAGCTCACTCTCTCACACACATATATTATCTATCTATAGACACATGATACAGTCAAGATTGGTGCTCAAAGTAATGACCTTGAGGAACCATCAGAGGAAGATTTAATTATGTTTGGTGTAATCCCTTTACTGAAGAGACCTGTCTTTTTTGGAGGTTTCAAATGACAATTTTCAGGCATAATGCTCCTGTTAACAATAGTTTAAGGTTTTATGAAGCACTGTTCTTATAACGACCCTGTGAGGTCGGGGGTGAAACCAAAGGTCACGATAAATTAAAAACCCCTTCGAAACTTAGAAGGGATGTTATAGGTCTCTTAGTCCAGTACCCTCATCTTATGGATAAGGAAACCAAGGTCCAAGAAGATAAGTGACCGATCCAAAGTAACAAAGCAAGTTCATTGCAGAAAGAAGCCTAACATGAATGAACACAGCTTCACTTAACTATACTTAAAAATGAGCACATCTGAAGAAAAGAAATGCATGAAAAGAAAACAAAACACAACACCTCTCCTCACCAAAGTGGCTGGCACGTGATAAACATCACATGATAAACAAGGGCTGATTAGTGAAACAATCTTCCTTGGGGTCACAATGGCCATTTGCTGAGAAGATTCTATTGCATTTTAATAAAGACATTTACTCAGATACTTACTTGACCTCGGTCACAATGAACAAATCATTAAATGGAAAGATATGTCATTCCTGACACTGCAGGCCCCTTTTGAGTTCAACACGACCATCAATCAGCAGGGTCCTTCTGGAGCCCATAAAAGAATTAAGAAATATACATGGGTCCAAGTTGGCAGATGGACGCTCCCTGTAAAAGAAGAAGCAATATCGTAATATTCAGCAAAATGGTGCAAAGTATGATTGAACTTGATAACACAAACAAAGCCAAATCTAGCTGCCAATATTAGTTGAATATCTCTTGACCCAGTCCTTGAAACACTGCCATAGATCCTGTGGTTGTCTAAGAAATAGAGGTTGGCTCCTATCCAGCAAATTCTACCCAGGTAACCAGTTGTCCCAAAGGTAGAATTTCATCTCAATAAGCTTCTAATGCTTCTTAATCTGACCCCTTTGTTCTCTTACAATCACTTATACTGTTTGCATGAGGCCCTATTTTGTTTTGTATCATGGGTTAGGAATTTGTGTGAATTCTTCTGGTAAAAATGGCAGGGGAATTATAGGTGACTATGATTACTATTACTATAGTATTAGCATTACTAGTAATAGCATTACCATTATTACTAGTACTATACTATTATAGGGGACCAAGTATTGCTTGATGGTAGAAGCAAAATATCATGAAGAATGTTATGATCCATGACTTCTATCATAGAGGGAGTATGAGCTAGTGCATATTACAGAGCATCACTGATTATGAGAATTCTTGATTCTATTGATCATCAGTCTATAAACATTTATTAAGTTTTTATTTATAAACAATGTGCCCCATGCTAAGTGCTGGGGATACAAAATAAGGAAAAAGACAATCCCTGCCCTCAAGGAGCTTTCAATCTAATGAACAAAATGACACAATACTATAAATGAATCACCCCAACAGGGCCATAATTTTCTAATCCTTGTTATGTTACAAACTACAATGGAACTTTATCCATACTTGCTAAATGACTGAAAGTTTGATTCAATTCAACTCAATGCAATTTAATAAGCATTGATTGCTGACCCCCTGTGTACAAGATTTTGTGCCAGGTATCAGGGATATGAAGACAAAGAGGAAACAGTGACTGTCCTCAAGGGGCTTACAGTTCTAGTAAATTTTTTAAAAATAGAGTGAAAGGAATTAATCTTTCCTTCATACATATGTAAACTAAAATATGCACAAACTAAATACAAAGTAATTTCGTACCACAGAATCAAAGCCCACTGCTACAGTAGAGCTTCACGTCTTACAAACTCCAAGCATTAATTTTTAAATGCAGAAACCAGGACATACTTAAACTCAACACTGACCCTACAAAGGAGTTGACTCAACAAGAATTAATCTCACCATAGAAGCTGTTAAGTCTGACTTGTAGTTTTAGAGCTACATGAGTTATCTAGTTCAATGACTCCATTTTAGAGATGAGGAAACTGAGGCCCAGAGAACTGAAGTGATTTGTCCAAGGTTGCACAGAGAGTAAGGATCAGAGGCAGGATCTGAGTAAAGGTATTTCAACTTTGAGAAGTAATCCTCTTTCCACTTTGTCATTCTCCCTGCCCTCCTAAGTACTCCTACTATCAATGCAGATGACAATCTTTCTGCTTCTGAGAAGATGTTTAATGAATTCCTGTTCCCTCAAATAATTCATCACCTAGTACCCAGCTCTATCTATAAAGTGAAGAGTCTCTCCGAATTTAGCTCGATTGGCCTTTGATATGGAGCATGCCATCAATACCATCCTGGAAGCCCTTATGGCTTGTGTTCTGTGGGTAGAGCTTTCAAAAACCTAAGGTCAACTCCATGCTCCATAGAGGCCTCCAGTGGAAGAAGAGCCCACAAATATGACATTTATACAGCACATGCTTAGGCTGAATCACAGCGTATCATTGTAATTATCCTCAGCATCCTTGGGAGACAAGGAAGAAGGAGCAAGTGCTCTTGTTTTCCTTTTAGAGAAGAGGAATCTAAGGCTCAGACAATTTGTAGTCAATTAATAATGCCCCAAACAGTATCCATGGAAGTTGCCACCCTGGTGCAGGCCCTCATTCATCCCCTCACTCCTGGACTATTCCACCAGCTTGCTGATCCCTGTTTCTATCTCAATTCTTCTTCTAGTCCCTCTTTCACTCAGGTGTCAAAGTGATCTTGCCCAAAGAACAAATCTGACCATGTTATACTCTCCTCCAATAAACTCCACTTGTTCCCTATTACTTCCAAGATCAAATAGAAAATGCTTTCTTGGCCTTTATAACCCTTTTACAACAAGAGCTAGCAATTACATAGTACTTTAAAGTTTGCAAAGTGCTTTATAACAATCATTTCATTTTGTTCTCATAAGAATTCTGGTAGATAAGTGCTATTATTATCCTCATTTCACAGGTGAGGAAACTGAGGCAAACAGAGGTTAAGTCACACAGTCAGTAAGCATCCTAGGCAGGAACTGAATTCTTGTGTTATTGACTCCAGGTCCAGAGCTCTACTCACTGTGCCCCTTAGCTGCCTTCCCATAACCTGGCTCCTTCCTGCCTCTTTAGTCTTCTTTTTACTGGCTTTCTCATGCCTGGAACATTCTCTCCCCTTCTCATCTTTACCCACTTTCTCAAAACAAAACTCAAATCCCACATTTTGCAGGTCTTTCCCTGTCCCATTCCCCTCCTTGCTCCTCCACCATGCCATCTCCTTCCTATTTACCCTATATATTTTACACACATTTTGTAGGGACACAATCATGTGTGTATTATTTCCCTCAATAAAATCTAAATATTTTGAGGACAAGAACCTTAATTTTGCTTTTCTAGATATCTCCTAGTGTTTTAGCACAGTGCCCAGAACATAGGCACTTAATAAAGGCTTATTGATGATAAAGATAGTCAGAACTATACTAATCAACCTAAATCCAACTCTACATGGGGATAGGGATGCTGGCTAGCATTAGACAATCTAATCTCATGCCAGAATATTTAAAGGATGCTTTTCTGCAGCATTAATACAGAGCATACAATTACCCAGAATCCACACCTAACTTGGAAATACTGGCTTCTCTTGAGTCAGGGGACTGACAGGTTAATCTGCCAAGTAAGAGAAATTTCAAAAGATATAAATGACTGAACTGGGACCACTTTGGCAGTTGCTGGCACGGCTATCATTCTTGCTTTGCATCTTTAAACAAATGAACAAACACCAGAAAGAAAAACAAAAACCAAAATAATCTGTACAGATGGCCAAACTGGGACTAGATTAGAGCTTGGTTTGTCAGGGGTTGTTGAGCTAGGAAATCTCTACAGCTGGTGCTGAGAGGATCAGAAGTTGAATACCCACTAGCCTCAAAAGAGCAAATAGACACCAATAGATTAATTTTATATCCATATCTAGTCTCATAAACTTTGACCTTTATTCCTCTCCAAGTGGGGAAAAGCCTGGGATAAAAGAGGGACTCAATATAGTTTATTCCATTGCCAAAGAGCTTGAAAATCTGTAGCTCATTATGGTAGTGATTACTCTGAGATGCTGACCCTGATATTTCCCCTTAGAGAGAAGTCCCAAGCGAGTAGAAGGAAATGAGGCATAGTTAAAGGTTGGTAATCATGATATCCACCATTTATCAGAAGCAGTGTCTTTACCCCATCTATTCTTTGAAGCAACCCTTCCCCTCAAAAGGACTCTTCTGTAGTTGTAGGATGAGCAGACATAGGTCCTTGGGGAGATATTGTGTGGCTGTGGTTAGGGTCTATGCGTAAGGGGAAGTAAAGGAGAAGAGGGTGTTGCGGGGGAAGAAAGACCTATTTTGCCCAGTCCTCTCAGTTTATAAAGGGTCCACACTCATGAGCCTCCTCAGGCAGCAATGGGGGAGCTGTTGTGTCATTATTTTGAGCAGGAGTTTTTAACCATTTTTGTGTTATGAACCCCTCAGGCAGTCTAGTGAAGCCTACATACACTGAAATTTACTTGCCCATCCCTCCCATTTTAAAACGTTAGGAAAACATTTGCCCATACCCACTATTCTTGTGCCTATCTACACTATGATTTATTAAAGATTACTGGTAATGGTTCTAAGACTACACTTGAAACTACTTTCTGTTTCTTTCTGGGCTATAAATTGTTTGAGCCTAGAGACTTGAATTCACAGAAAAAAGCCCAACATTTTCTTATTCTCTCCTTGCTACCTCTGCTAACTTCTTAGCAGTTTAAATATGAATTTCGTTGATGGAGAACATAAAATCAGGGTTATACCTGGGTCATTTTGATTCCCTCTGACATCTCTTAACACTATAGTATATATCCTCCAAACAGGTACCCAGGCACTTCTAATTTTTCTTGCTCCAAACATGCCCTCATCACCTCACACCTGGATTATTGCAATAGCGTTTTGATTTCTATGTCTCAACTGCCAAAGTGAACAAGTCTGACCGTGTCATATCTATTAAATTTTTTTTTTAAAAAAACTATTAAACAAACAAACAAACCTCCAGTGGCTCCCTATTACTTCAAATATAAAGTGTTCCATTTGGTTTGTAAAGTCCCTCATAGACTAGCCTCTTCTTACCTTTTCAGTCTTATAATTTATTCCCTTCCATTGATCCTATGATGCAGCTACATTGGACTGCTTGCATTTCCTCCATAGGATGCTCCATCTCCCTTCTCTGTACCCCTTGCCTGGCTGTCCCTCCATTCCTAGAACACTCTCCTTCCTTACATCTACCTCTTGGCCTCCCAACCTCCTTCAGGACTCTGCTGAAATCCCACCTTTTGCAGGAGGCCTTTCTTGGCATCCCTTTCTGTATCTTCTTGCTTCCTGTCTTCTAAAATTATCTTCCATTTACACACACAGACACACACACATACACACGCATACACACAGATGTATGTATAAGTGTATATATAATGTAACGTTAGACGTAATAATTATATATTGTATGTATATAGTTATTTACACCCATTAGAATGTGAGTTCCTTTAAGGCAAGGACCATGTTTTTCTCCTTTTTGTATCCCTAGGTTTTGTCATAGTGTTTAGTTCGTGGTAAATGCTATTGACTAACTCATTCATTACAGGTTGCTGATCCGTGGGATGCCAGGAGTAATAGGAAATCTGTGCTAAAATGAACTCCAATCCATCCTAGATTCCAAGACTCGGGGCACAAAAGGTACTATCAGTAAATAAGCATTTATTAAATACCTACCATGTGTCAGGTACCTGGCATAGTGGATAGAAAGACAAGAAGGCCTGGGTCAAAGTCTTGCATTTGATATATATTGGCTATATGGGCCTGGGCAAGTCAAGCAATCAATCTCTCAGCACTCTCAAGAAATTCTTTTAGACTATAATTGCAAGGTAAATGCTGATTTAAATTGGCAGACGGTATTTACCCAAAAGAAAAGTTCTCAACACTATTGAAATTGGAGATCTAATCCACTCTCCCCACTCCCAACTCCATCCTCCCAAAGTGCCCAGCAATGTGGTAGATGGTGGATATACAAAGACAAATATAAAATAATCCCAGTCAAAAGGAGCTTACAAGTACATGTAAGTATCAGGAGAGAAGACGTATACATCTATGAGTATACATGAAACAAAGATATATATATAGTAACGTGTATGTATTACTTTGCATGATCACTTATCAGAGTAGAGGCAACCTGGCATAGTGAATAAAAATGTGGCCTCAGAGTCAGGAAGAAGGGGGTTTAAGTCCCATATGACACACAATGGCTGTGTAACCCTGAGTAAGTCACTAAACCTCTTGTTGCCCAAAACAACTTTCTCCACTTTTTCTCAGTCAAGGACCTTGCTTAGTCATCAATAAATCAAAAAGTATTTATTAAATACCTACTCCATACAAGGTACTGTGTGAAAGGTGCTGAAGATAGAAATCCAATGAATGAAACAATCCTTGCTCACAAGAATCCTATGTTCAAGTAGGAGAGACAAAAAGTATCTTAACATATGCAAGTATGTAAATGTAAAAGGCATAAATAAACAATAATGGAATCCAAGGTAGTTTGAGAGGGATGGCAGTAGCAGCTGGGAGGATCAGGAAAGCCTTCACGTAAAAGTGTGTTTGAGCCATGTCTTAAAGAAAGAGAGGGATTCTATGAGGTCGAAGTGAAGAGGAAATGCATTCTAGGCATGAGGGCCAGCCAGTATAAAGGCATGGAGATTGTAAAGGAACAGAAAGAATGCTGGTTTGGCCAGATCTCAAAGTGTGCAGAGGTAAAACTGTGTGATGAATCTGGAAAGGTAAGTTGGGGCCAGGTTGTGAAAGGATTTAAAAGCTACACAGATTAGTTCATTTTTTATACTAGTGGCAATAAGGGAGCACTTGAGTTAATTGAATAGGGGAGTGACATGGTGAGATGTGTACTTAACAAAATTGCTTTGATAGCTGTATGGAGGATGGATGAGGGAGGGGAGAGAGTTGAGGAAGGGAGATCAACTAGGGAGCCATTGCAATAATCTCTGTGAGAGGTTATGAAAGTCTGAATGAGGGTACAACCAATATGATTAAGAACAGGGTTAGATGAAAGAGATGTGAAAGTAAAAATTAGAAGATCTGGCAAATGATTGCATATGTGGAGTGAAGGAGAGTGAGGCATTTAGGATAACACCAAAGTTTCAAACTTAGAAGACTGGAAAACTGGTGGTAACTTTAACAGAAATAGGGAAAATTAGAAGAGAGTAAAGAAGGAATGAAGGAAAAGAGGGAGAGAAGGAAAAAAGCATTAATTATGCACCTTCCATGTGCCAGGCACCATGCTAAACACTTTATTATTATCTCATTTGATATTTTCTCATTTGATCTTCACAACAACCCTGTTAGGTAGATACTCTTGTTATTCTTATTTTACAGTTAAAAACTGAGGCAAACAGAAGTTAAGTGAATTGCCCAGGGTCACAGAGCTAGTAATTGTATGAGACTGGATTCAAACTCAGGTCTTCCTGACTCCATGCCCAATACCCTATCCACTGCACCCTCTAGCTACGGGAAAGGTGAAAATAGATGGGTTTTTCGGGAAATGTGGCATTTCAAAAATTTCCTCGGACATCTAGTTTGAAATGGCCATCAATAGGCAATTGGTTATTTGAGATTAAAGCTCAGGAGAAAGAATGGGGCTGAATTTGTGTGTCTGTGTCTGCGTGTATACATATACGTACGCACACATATGTCATCTGGTAAAGATGATGCTATCAAAACTTATAGGGTCACGGAGGGTATAGAGATAAGAGTAAGTGAGTGAGGACAGAGCCTTGGATGATAAACCAAGAAAGGAAACTAAGAGGGAATAGTTTTACTGGTAGGAGAAGAAAAAAAAGAAAGAGAAAGAAAAAGAAAAAAGAGAATATTCTCCCCAAAGCCCAGAGAGATAGTATCCAGTAGAGGTTGGTGAACAGTGTCAAATGCAAGTGACCTCAAAACATTTTAAGGAGAATGTGACTCTTTACCAGCTCCCATTGTATTCCCTAAATTTTTTTAGTAATGAGGCAAGGTCCTTGGCTGAAAGTGGGGAGCAATAGGTGTGGAAAGCTTGAAGAAAGAAGAGGTTTATGAAAACTTTTGTGGGAAGTGAAATAAAGAGTTAATAAGGGGCAGCTCGGTAGCTCAGTATAGAGCACTGGCCCTGGAGTCAGGAGGACCTGAAGTGGAATCTGACCCTCAGGCACTTGACACTTACTAGCTGTGTGACCCTGGATAAGTTACTGAACCCAGATTGCGTCTCCAAAAAAAAAAATTAAACAAAATAAAAACAATTAGGAATGAAGAAAAAAGATTGCTTTGCCATAATGAGGGCATGGTTTCATAGCCATGCTCAGTCAGTGGAGTTGCTGAGTTCCTCTAGTACTGCATGTAAGTGAGAATGGAGGCAGTGGACTGTGGGAGTAATCCAGGGCTAAAGTTTGGCAAAGAATGGGCACTGATAGGATGAGGACGAAAGGGATTTGATAGTGGAGAGCAGTGTCATGTTGAATTAGGTCAAGACTCAAAAGGGAGGGAAGTCAGAGCAAGGACAATAACCAGAAAAAGCGGAGAAAGAACTAAGGTTTGGAGGGATTGGAGGAATGGATGAGGGTGAAAACAAGGCTGAGGAAGGATGAGGCACAGGGAGAGACAGAATGCCGGCAGGAAATGACTGGAAGTTGTTCATTTGCTTCCCTTGAGGATGTTCCCCACTAGGAGCTTCCTACACCTATGAAATCCCAGGTCCGGCCAGAAATCAAAATATCTATTGGGTTTGTTATAGTTTGGATTTCTTTGGGGTATGGATTGAAGGAGATGGCCATGAAATCACTTCCAACATTCAAATTCTGTGATTCTGTAAAATACAAAGTGACTGGGGGTAGGGTGGGGGAGTGAAGTGTTAAGCAGTAGATGCTAAGAGCATCAGGAAAGGTCTCATTTAGAAAGTTGAGCTTGAGTTGAGCCTTGAAGGAAACAGGATTCTAAGAGGCTAAAACTGATGCACTTACCTCTAAAGGCTAGTTGACACAATTATCTCAAAGAAAAGTCATGTGCTGAAGTGGTATCCTAGGAATAATAGTACCAAAGAATGCCCCTCATAAACCTGGGGCACATTTTCTCACAAGCTCACACAGCATCAGTGGGAACAGTGGGCCCTTACATAAAGCACACCAGTAGAAAGGTATACACAGAAGAAACTCACATGGCCCATGGAACTTGTACCTGTGGAAGTGCAGAGCCCTGCACTTTCTCCTCATGCTTTCCTCATGTTGCTCCCCTTATCTATAGTTTAAGTACTGGTGACTAGGTCTAATTTTCTCTTGACTCACAAAGCTCCTTCTGTCTTATGCCTTGACTTACTAGGTCTGTTCCCTGTTGGATGCCATGTTATCTTTTGGGCAAGTATCTCTGCTGCTAGAACCCAGGGATGATGAGCAAATTTTCCGTTGTCCTCTCCTGCCACTGCCGTCTAATGAAGGGTAAAGGCAAAGGGCTTTAGAGCTGAGTTCTTTCTCCACAGCTGGCTTGATCTTCTGCTGCCAGAAGTTACAGTCCTACTATTACCTACCTCAGTTTACTCCCTAGAGCAGGGCCACCCAAAATGTGGCCTGCATGCAGACAGCAGTGGGATTTATGCGGCCGCCTACCAGCATAGAAATTTACATAATGCTTTGGTAAAAGAAGCTGAGCCACCTCAGAGCTCTCACTAAAATGGCAAATCAAAATATATTGTCTATTGTTTCAATAAAAACCGAAGGTTGGACAGCCCTGCCCTAGAGAATATGTTCTGCCTTTTCAAGGTTCACCAGGAATGTAATGGGGTCTTTGGCCATTCAATGACTAGTTCCATCAAGCATGATTGAACAATTTCTTCACATCCTCATCTCTATGTAGATTCCTATATCTCTCCATCCATCTGTCTATCTAACTATCCATCTGTCTGTCTATCTATCTATCTATGTCTCTATCCAGTTACAGTCACCTGAACTCTAGTCCCACATCACTAACTTCTTACTGGACATTCTAACTAGATGTCCTATAGACATCTCAAATTTAACAGAACTTATATTTTCACTAAAATCTCTTCCTCTTTTCAGTGTCTGAGGCAGGATTTGAACTCATGAATATGAGTCTTTCTGATTCCAAGCCCAGTGCTCTATCCACAATAGGTCCCTGCCCAAGCTCTACTTAATGGCTACATTTTGGGCCCTCCTGGCTCAGAGTGAATGGCAATGATAACTGTTTCTCTTTTGACCAGCAACCCTGAGGGTCTTCCCTTCCCAGTTTTATTTTTTTCTTCTTTTTTCTAATTAAAGGAGCCATCCGTTGACTCACTTCTTAAAGAGGCCCATTCACCGAATGGGCATCATCTTACTCAAAGTAAGAACCTGGAAAGGCCTTAGCCGAAAACAGCCAGGGTCTCCCATAGCATCCTGGGCCATCTCTAGTCATCCTGATGAACAACAGGCCACTGGATCCAGATGGCTCTGGAGGAGAAAGTGAGGCTGGTGACCTTGCACAGCCCTCCCTCACTCAAATCAAAGTCAAGTGCAGGTCACGTCATCATTTTCCTGATGTCATGGTCCTCTTCGAGAATGAAGGAAAACACAATTCCTCTTTTCAGCTTCATAATGACTATTGATAGAATCTCCATTCTTCCAGTTACCTAGGTTTGCAGCTGCAATCTTATACTTTCTTCTTGAATTTCACTTGCCCTACATAACCAATGAGTTGCCAAATCTCGTTATTTCTTTCTCTACAACATCTCTCAGATATCTCCCCTTCCCTCTCACTTATACAGACACCACCCTACTTCAGGCTCTCATCATCTCTTTCATGGGTCATTGAAACAGCCTCCCAATTGATCCCTCTGCCTTGAATCTTTCCTCACTCCAATCCATCTTCCACAAAGCCACCAAATCTATCTTCCAAAAATGTAGGTCTGACCTTGTATCTCCCTCTCCCTTTCCTGAGGGGTGTTCTGGTCAATATTTAGTATATACAGAAAAAAAAAATGTACACACAACACACTTTTAAGTTTAATCTTCATTATTTTCTCTACCACTTAAGTCAATCAATCAATGAAACAATAAATCAAATATTGATTGATAGTGTTTGTTGATTTCCCAGGTATAAATAAATGTTGCCCCTAAAAATTTAACAATAGGCTCTTGGAAGCCAGTTTGTGCTGGCTCCAGTTTGTGTCCCTTCCACACTAAGAAAAATCCAGCAAATCTCTTAATACTTCTCAGATTATATACAAATTCTCTCTGATCCACACACAAGGGAGCTATTCATTCGTTGATTATGCAATCCGCTGAAGTGAATTTGGTGGTAAGCAGTTGGGAGAAGGGGGTAAGTTTATTGTTGTTATTCAGTCACATCCAATTCTTTGTGTACCCATTTGGGATTTTCTTGGCAAAAATACCAGAGTGGTTTGCCATTTCCATCTCCAACTCATTTTACATATAAGGAAACTGAGGCAAACAGGATTAAATGACTTTCCTAGCGTGTAGTAGCAATTTAGATTTTAAGATCTTTCCCACACATTAATAGGCCACGTGACCTACTTATGTCACAGGAAGCCCAAGTCACATTTGGTGGGAGGAGCTTGCTGAGAGGAAAACGAAGTTGTGTCACAGGAAACGCTGAGAGAACAGTTGAACAGTTAGAACTGAGGGAAAGAGAGTGGACTTGGAATAGCTGTACTGTAAATGTTGATTGTTTTGTGGGAAGGCCCCAGCAGGGGGCGGAGAGGTTTTGGGACAGGGAGGCTCCATGCTGTGATATTATGTATCAAATTCTTTGCTGCTTTGACGGATTGGGCAGAAGGCTTGTGGAATCTGGTTCCCTGGTGTCTGAATATGTGGTTTATTTCTTCTACTTTCTGTGTGGAAAGTCTTGTATATTCTGTGATCCAAAACCATATAGGCATTTTGACAGTTATCATCTATACTGTTATTACTGCCTTACTGATATATAAGGTTACGACCCTTGTGTTCAGTATCAGGTAAACATTAAGTTTGATTCTCCTCCCCTCAGAATGAGGTGAGAGAAGAGAGTAAGTACACTCCCAGTTTGGGAGGTTTTTGTACTTTAGGTCTTACTCTGCCTTCTCATCCATTTGTAAAACACAACTGATATTAACTGGTTATAAGTGGTATAAAGGAAATTTCCAGTAGCCAAAATAATATTGGGGTGATAATCTCTGGCAATTGATATAGGGGAGAATACATGAGACTAGTGATAGTCCTAGAGAAAGACACTCCCTAAACTCTCAGTTACCCTTAGAACTTTCAGGGGACATACAGCTAGCCTTTTCTGGGGACCCGACCTGTAGCCCTGGTGTCAGTTGGGATAGCAGCTTCAGAGTCTCTGTGCAGTATATATATTATTACATAACCAATGAATATGAACTTTTTGAGAAGTGTTGTTTTTGCTTTTCATTTGTATCCTGTATTCATTTGTATTCATTTGTATATTGCATTCATTTGCACTTAGCACAGTGACTAGCATTTAATAAGTGAGAAATATTTTTTAGTTGATTGATTCCATGAATTGAGCATTGGTATGAGAGAGAGAAACTGGTGATGAGACTAGTAAGGAAAGCTCTTACAAGAGACCAAGTGAGAGGTAATAAAGATCTTAACTACTTATGGGATAATGGGAATAGTAAAACAGGGTCAGATGTGAGAGATACTGTTCAATTTAAAATCTGAGCTCTTCAGAGAGCTTTCCTTGCACACTCTGAATAAAACCTTGTTGAATGAATCTTGACCTAGTAGATGCTTTTCCCCTTTCATCAGCAAAATAAGGTACAATTTTGTATGGAATCTTTAGAGTTTCCTATCCTTCATACCATTTTATTTGCTTTGAGATTCTTTGGCCATGTGACCTATCTCTCATCAGAATTTCCTGAAATCTTCTTTCTTCAAGTGTAAGAGACCATCTGACTACCTCAGCGTTCCAGTTCTTCTTCAAGATTTGTTTTGTTTTGGCGTGGCAGGAGATGGGGTGCGAGGGTAATAAGGGGAATTTTACTACGTGAAGGTGATTTTTTCCCCCCTTTAGAGATGTGTCTTTTT
Organism: Phalanger gymnotis; assembly: GCA_028646595.1. NCBI lineage: Eukaryota > Metazoa > Chordata > Mammalia > Diprotodontia > Phalangeridae > Phalanger > Phalanger gymnotis. The sequence continues at coordinate 700,759,321 of CM053622.1, read as the reverse complement.
CAGCAATGAAAACAATGCTGAACTTGGGAGTCAAAGTACCGGAGTTCAAATCACAGAACTGCTTACTTTTTATTTGTTTGATCTTGACTAAGTCATTCAACCTGAGCCTCAGTTTCTTCCTCCGTAAAATGTGAGGGCTAGACCAGATGGTTTTTGAGGTCCCTTCATCTTTGATCTCAAGTCATTTCAATTCAGATGTTTCTTCCTCTGTATGAGGGGGCTGGACTTCACCTCCAAGGTTACTTCCAGCATTAAATACTGTGAACTTTATGATGAACGTCTGAGAAAAAAAGAAAAGAAAAAGGAAGCGGTATCAGATAGGGAATTATTGTTTCATATACAATGCTCGGTGTTCTGTTTAAAGAGTGTTGACTTTATTACAAATCTTTTAAAGCAAAAAAGGAAGCAAGTAGGAGATTTATAGTTTCCTATATGATCCTCTTTCGTGTTCCAAAAAGGAAATGCTCTTTTGCTTGAATGTGTTTAAGTTTAGAATAAAATAACACTAACACTAAGGTCCTAGATTGCCTAAGAGAAAAGGAGTTCTCAAAGGTTACCGGGCAGCATTGGAAAACGACCGATCCTCCGGTCTATCTGTCCATACGTTAAAGAATACGTTAAAAAAAAAAAAAAAAACCAAAGATAACCGTCCCCCGCTCCTCAGAAAAGAAAATAGTCACCCCCGCGGGGCGGTGCTGGCCAAGAGCGGAGACTTGACCAGAGAAAACACAGAAAGCGACCACGCGAGGCTGGCGCGGGGGCCCTTTACGTCATCGTTGCCCAATAGCCCAAGGGCAGGGGGCAGGCCTTGCGGACGCCTTACTCTAGGAACTCTGGCACCTTCCTCGAGCTAACGTGAACGGGCGGCACGGGGCCCTGGCGGCAGCCGTTATGAAGTGTAGCCGGGCTCGGGAATCAGCGGCTCGGCGGCGGCCCACCCGCGGGGTCCGAGGTCGACCGCACTCGGCCGTTGTTCGTTGCTCCGGCGGCGTGGCGAGCCGGCGCAGGTAAGCGGCGCGGGCCCGGCTCGGCTTCCGTGCGGCCCCGACGCTTAGCGCCCGGGGCTGGTCCGGGGAGGCTTCGGGGGCTGCCCGAGGCTCCGCTGCCCTTTGACCGGCCCCTGGCTGTAACCTTTCACCTAAATCGTTGACTCCCTCTAACTAAGCGGGATCCCCAGAATCCCTGCGACGTGTGACAGCCCCTCGGACACCCAGAGACTGCTGTCCTGCTCTCCCCCCAAGCCAGGCTAAACACGTGCCGTGCGGCTCCTGCGGCCGCTCCAGGTCCGGCGCGGTGTCAGGGCCCTTTTCCTTCCTAGTCCTTGTTCTCTCCACGCTCTGCAAACTGTTGTGGAGCCGAGAGCTGGAAGCACTTTAACAGTCATTTATTCTTTCTCGAAGTTGAAGAAGTGAAGTGAGGCGTCCCCAGGGTCACATAGTAAGAAGTGGTAGAACCAGGATTAGAATTTAGCTTCTGTGACTCTGAATCCGATTTTTCTCACTGCCCCTAAATAGCTACTTGGCAGTTATGTGGTGCAGTGGATGGAGTATTGGTATAGTCAAGGGGACCTGAATTCAACTCCTCAGACGCTTCCTACTACATCCTGGACATCACTTGAATCTCTCAGCCTCATTCCCTCCTATGTGAAATGAGAGTCAGTAAACATCACTTACTTCACAGGGTCCTTGTGATGATCAAAGAACATATGTAACGTGCTCTGCAAAATTCAAAGTACTACATAAATGCCAGCTCTTTCTCAAGGGTGGTACATAGAACTGCATATTCTGCTGAGATGTAGTCTGACTAGGGTAGAGGACTGCCAGACTATCACTTCCCTTGCTCTGTATGCTATATTCTTTTAAGATTTATTCATCCATTTGGTTTTTTGTTAATTTCGGGTTTTTGGTGTGTGTACTGGGAGTTAGGTTTTGGGTTGTTTTTTTTTTTAACCTGTCATATTGCAGCTATTGATTTGCCCTGTGCCGGCAAGCACCCAAATTTTTTTTCAGATCTTTTTCCCACTCTCCTTCCCTAGCTGTCACAACTTTCTACATTTGTGCCTCGCTGCATGTAAAAGTGCCTAAGATGCTATAGAGAAGTAAAAAACAATTTAAATGTTTTAGGGGAGTTCTATCTTTAAAACAACAATGCAGCGAATGATTTTTGTAATGTAATCACATTAGTGAAAAATCATTTCTCTGAGGTAAAGCATATGTGTATGAGGCTAGGTCGGTAGTAATGGCAGAAGTAGTGGCATATATTAATATGTAAAGCATCATTGATTCCTTCAGTTTCATCCACAGATCATCAGTTCCTTTTGCAGATCTAGAGGACAGAGAGGTTAAATAACACTTTGGAGATGCCTGCTCACACAGGTAGTGGCAGAGGCAAGATTTAAACACAGCTATTCCTGTCTTCAGGTGCAGCACTCTGTATCATCACACCATGTTGCCTCTCGGCTTATGCTCATGTTTACAAAGCACTTACTGGATTAAACTGCAATTTTCTCCCAGCACCTCTATGAGTTAGGTAGCACAGGTGATATGGTCCTCACTTTGTAAATCATGAAATCTAAGGCCCAGAAGAAGGTTGATTGGGGACTATAGTGTTAGTTCATGAGAAATTAGATAGCCTTAGGTGATATTTTCATCAGGTTCTACCTGGCAAACTAACCAAAATACTCTTCAGTTAAGGCACCCATTTCCTTGGTTGGTGCTAGAAGCACGCAGTAAATTCTTCCTTACTATCCTTTGTTGTAGACTCCCTGTAGACGATCAGTGTTCCACCAGAATTCCTTGAGATTTAGTTAATTAGATCGCTACTTATTTTACATTAATTAGATGAAATTTGCGATTTATTCTAGTCTTCAAAATATAAAAACTTGGGTCTGAGCAGATCAAAAGGCATCTATTTCAACCTCCTCTCCACTGGGGAAATCTCTGCATCAGTAACAAATGGAATATGTCATCTACTTCAAGCGATTGGGAACCCACTTTGTTTCCCCTAACTCTTTCACACTTTCTGCACTATAGCCAAACGAAACTATTAGCTGTCAGCCTCTTCTTTCAAGGTTCAGGCCAGGTACCACTTTGTCTGGGAGACCTTCCCTATCTGTTCTCTACCTTCCCATCTCCAAAGTTCCTGATGATTTTCTTTCTCCTCAAATTAGGTTTATTTTATCTGTGTATTTTATCCTTTTATCACAACATAATCCACAGTCTTCATTGGTCTCAAGGCCTTTTTCTTTATATTCCTAGTTGGATATTGAATTGGATTAATTAGAAAACATTGCCTGACTATTGAATACCCCTTCAGGTGGCTAATTTCATCAATTTTATGTTGGTACTTAGCTACACTTTCAGAGAATTGAATTCTCTGATCTTATTTCCACATCGTGGGGATGTACAGACTGCTTACAATGCATAGACGGATTTCTATACTGGCTGTACTCCATTGTACCACAGGTATAAGAGAAATCTGCAAGTGCCATTTGCCTAATTATGTGAAGCCATCTAAGAAATTGATTAATAATAGCTACAGATTGAATCCTCAACTTCTCCTGGCAGCTTTATCAGTTTGACTGCTGTTTGATCTACAGAGTGGATGATACAGAGTGTACGGTACAGCAAGTCATGATTTGAGATGATGGATTGAATGGTTCATAAAAATTGAGTATTTTGGAGGACCGGGCTTATTTCACAATGCATAAAATCTGATCCTAATTGGGAAGCAAAGAGCTTACTGTTCTTAAATTTGTGAGATAAAATCTCTCGTCTACATGACTCCCTTCTCTCTTCCCCCTTCTTAGTCTCTCTGCATTTCGTAATATTGGAAAGATTAGGTAAATAAAATTGAGGCTTCTACAAACTCTTGCCTTTCTTGTCTTCTCTCATCCTTCAAACCATCATTTTCTAATCCTCAATAAAATCTCGCTATAACAGTTTTTGTGCGGCTTTTTCTTTCCTAAGGTTATAGCGCTCATTTTCATTCTCTGAGTCTGGAATGCCTGTTTCTTCTCCAACTGTTAAGCATATTGGACGTCTTTTTAAGAGAACACTTCCCCTGCTAAGTAGAAGGGGGTTTTGTTTTGTTTTTTTGTTTTTTGCAATGTAAAGCATTGTAGTGTAGGAACCATATCAGCTGGCATTTGTTTATTTAATGACCCCTGCTACAATATTGCCATACAGCTGAAGCATGTCCAATATTATTTTTCTACTCTGTAGTTATGATGTAGAAAAAGGAGGTTAGATAAAATATATTGCCTTTTGGATTTTCTAAAATATCAGTGCATAAAGGCATAAATTGAGTGCTTATTAAATTTGCAGGTGACAAAGCTAAATGTCAGTCAGCGTCCAAAAAGGTAGAGGCTAGATCCTAAAAGGTTAGAATGGTAGACTGAATCTGATAGATGATATTTAATAGGGACATAATGTAAAAATTTCTAGAAGGTGCTTTAGGTCCTTAAAAGAGTTTTGCAATTTTCTAAAGATAGTCTAGCCTCTCTTCTGTTGAATTCTTCATTCATACTGAAATAAATTGATGCGCAAGCTCTATAGGTTATCAGTTCAACAGCATGTCATAATCTGGGCAATAGACATTTTTCATCCTCTTGATCTATTCTTTGTATGAGTAGTTAATGGTTTCTTTCAGAGATTTCTGCAATATTCCAGGGCTAGATTCAGCTGGCTTAGGAAGATGAGTCTTCCTGACTCCAGGCCTGGCACTCTACCCACTGTGCCATCCAATTGTATCCAATTCAAATGGGCGAGTCCTAGGAGACCCTGGCCTAAACTGTACATGTTGCTCCCTGTGGGCCACATATTGACGTAGAAAACTCTACATGTTCATCTAATTCTTTTTTTTTTTATTATCAACCCATTGAAATGAGATAGGAACCATCTTTAATTTGATCTGGGCTACGCTCAAGACTGTTGTGGACTATGTGTGGCCTGCAAGTCCACATGTTGGACACCTCTGGACTGGTTTATCTCTGATGGCCCTTTCAGCTCTAAAACTATGATTCTATTAGCTCCAGATTAGTTCTTCAAGGAAATTTAGAGTTTTGCTAAAAAAAAAAAATGCCTTTTTGGCTTTTGCCCTAAATTATGTGGTTGAAAATTGTTTTATGTGCATAACCCATTCTTATTTGGTTGGGAATTATTGTTATTGTGTGTATTCAAGCAAAAGGATTCCTTAAAATGATTAATTAAAAACGTAAATATTGGAGTTTTGAAAGCATTCATGCAACATTCATTTGTGAGAGATTTTTTTCCTTTTTCCTCCAAAGTCAATGACAAGTAGTTTTGCTTCTAAAAATTTTATTTCTAGATAGGAAAACAAAAGAGGGATAGTGACTAAAATAGTTGTGAGCTACATTTTTTTTTTACTTTTCAGTTGGTGCAAGAGCTGTTAATTGATTATATCAGTGGTCTCCTAATTGGTATCACTGAGTAAAGTCTATCCCCATGTCAGTTCATCTCCACACTGATTTTCTAACCTTCACTGAAGTGATTTTCCTTAAGTATAGATCTGACTATGTCACTAGCTTAATAAATTACAGTGGCATCCTCTTGCTTTTAGGACAAACTAGAAATACTTTTGTTAAGATTTTAAAGTTCTTCACAACTTGGCTTCCACCTCTATTTCAACCTCACTAAATATGACTCTCCCTCCCATATTCTGCAATCCAGCCCAATTGTCCTTTGCCCTGCTCTTCACCAATGACATTACGTCTCCTCTCTCTATGCCTCTGCACTGTCCTTCCCTGATGCTTGGAATATACTGTACTTTCCTCACCTCTGTCTCTTAGAATTCCTTTTTTCCACACACAGCTTATGGACTGACTTTTACATGAAGCCTTTCCTGTTTGTCATTGCTGTTAAGCACCTTCTTCCCAAACTACCATGGCTTTATTTGTTTAGTATGTGTTTATATTCCATATTAGAATGTAATCACCTCATAAGTAGGGATTGTTTGATTCCTTGTTCTATTCCCAGTATACATGGAGTGTATACAGAGTGCCTGGCACATAGTGGGCACTTGCTTGCTTGATTGTTTTCATTATAATAGAAAGGATAAACTACCCGAATAGTCAAAAAGACACAGTTATTAGTCTTGGGAAAAGTCAGATGTCAGATAATGTTGAAGAACCATTACATAGATAAATTATAAAATTTACTTTCAGAGCTGACTATGTTCTGACACTAGGGGGCAGATGGACCTTTCTGAATCAGCCCAGCTTGCTCTCTTGGAAGACTTTTCTGTAATGCCGTAAAGGATTCTTTACATAATCTGTTTTGCAAGAAAATGCCTAAGTTATAAGTGTGAAAATGATCATCTTAATCTGCATTTGGTCTATAATTATATCTATTTTTTCCTCTTAATATAATGTTTCTTACTCCATTAAGTTTGATGTGACCTAGAAAAGGCCTTAGAGATTACCCGCTGTATAGAATAGAATGAATGTAAGACAAATGTCTTCTGCTAGTCAGAAAATCTACCTTAGGCCCCTCCTATGAGTACTTTCTTAAGCCCTAAGAGAAAAAGGTGAGATGTCACTCTAGGACCTTGCAGTCTACCAGGGAAATAAGACACCAGATAGCTTTTATAATTTATGTGGAAAATGTATTGCCTCAGAGAGTGATCTAGAGATAGATAGGCAGGTAGACAGAGAAATGGACAAAACATTAAGTTGTTACTGTGTGCCAGGTATTGTGCCAAGTGTTAGAGATCTTAGGAAAAGAAAAGGGTCCCTGCTTTCAAGGAGCTTGTTTTGTAATGGTGGAAGGCAATACATTAAAAGGTAGGTGAGGGTTAGGCACCCTTTCTACAAGTGGACCAAACAGAATTAGCAGGTGGGACTGGGACTTTTGGTGATAGGTTGGTTCCTGGTTGGCCTCAGGGTCGAATCACCCTGGGGAGGCCAGCATCTGGTATATGGCTGGAGTAGGTTGGTGAGTGAGCCAGGAGGGAAATTTTAGGGAAAAAATGTAACTGTCATTTGGAGAATTCTCTTGATAGAGGTGCAGAAAGGAGTATCAAAGAAGGCTTGGAGCATGCATGGAGATAGCTTGCTTTGTGACATTGGGCGAGTTCCTTAATCTGTTTGCCTCAGTTTCCTCATTTGTAAAACAAGGAAGATAGTAGTGTCTCCCTCCCTGTGGTTGTGGTGAGGATCAGATGAGATGATAATTATAAAATGTGTAACACAATGTGCCTGGTCCATAGTAAGTGCTATGCAAACACTAGCTGCTATTATCATAGTTATCATCATCATCATCATTATTCTTCTTCTTAAGGAGTTCAGAAACTAAACAGGGAAAGGAAGGATAATCCAGGTATCCAGAACAACCTGAGCAACACCTTGAAGGAATGAAGACACTGGGGATTCAGGGGCCAGGGAGATCTGATCTAGAGTGAGAGTGTGTGGAAGAGAGTAATAGGAGAGAAGATTGTAAAACTAGTGGAGGGTTTTGAATGATAAAAGAGTATGAACTATTTTGGAGATGACACCAGTGAAGATCCTGGAGCAGAGAAATGTGACCAGAAATGGGGGTAAGAAAGTTTATTCTAGTGGCAAGATAATGATTATAATACCAATGAATAGCTAGCATTCACATAGCACTTTAAGGTTTGCAAAGTGCTTTGTATGTGTTATTTCATTTGATCCTCTAAGCAACACTGTGTGACGGGTGCTACTGTTACTCACATTTTACAGCTGCAACTAAGGCAGAGAGATGTTAGGTGTTCGAGCAGAATTTGAACTGAGGGCTTCCAGATCAAATTTCCTTTTTATTTTAAACATTTTTATTTTCACTTCTAAATTTTCTCCCTTCTGCCCCCTCCCCCTCCCATTGAAAAGGCAAGAAATATAAAACTCATTATACATATGAAGTTTTGAAGAGTATAGAGAAAACTTAGGTGGGTTACTGAGAGGAGTATGGGAAAAGAAAGAGGCAGAGGTGTCTTGAGGGTTTCAAACCTGAATGAGTGGGAAAATGGCAGGACATTAACAGTAAGTTAGACATTAAGGGAAGTAAATAGAGCACTGCGTCTCGAGTCAGGAAAGCCTAAGTTCATATCCAACCTGAAACACTTATTAACTCCTTGACCTTGGACACATCACTTAACCTTTGCCTCTCTCAGTTTTTTCATCCATAAAATGGGATAATATTAGCTACCTCCCAGGGTATTTTTAAAGTGCTTTGTAAAATCTTAAAGAGCTATATAAATGGTAGCTGCTGTTGCTGTGGTTCAGGTGTACGGGGACCCCAAAATACAGAGGTCCGGGGCAGAATCTTCTGGAACAAATCTGTGGACTCAAGCAGTCATCTAGTCAAGTGGCAAAAGTTTACTGGAGTGCTATAAGATCGGACAAAGTGTTTTTAGGGAACTTGCCAACAAATGGAGGTAATGCCAAACCTTACGTAGAAAAAGTTCAGTGAATGGTGTGCCAAGTATGCTAATTAGATGGTGTGGAGTGGAATCAATTTCTTAAATAAGTTTTGTATCTGTTCATTGATGTAATATAATGGAAAAGGATAAGAAAAATGTATTTCTGATCCGAGTTTACTACTAAGTAATAGTTATGGAAAATAAAATCATAAAAAATTTTAAAATTATTGAATATCACACCTAAAGATAAGCCTACATTGATGATATAATAAAACATTGTTATTGTCATTTAAAATATTTTAGCAGTCTAGATTGAACTGTCTTTTTCTTCAGTCTTCATACATACAGTCGTAGGTGCAGAGAGGTTTATCCATGGCTCCAAGAATCTGCATGCTCACATTCTCACAGAATGATCTAAGTCTATATGGATGACCTGGGGGATTATCTAAAATCATTAATGCTTTAAATTTGGTGGTGGTGTTGTCCTTAACATATTTTTCTACAAACATCAGGGCTAAAAGAACTTGAAAATCAGTTTTCAAATCAGCTGTAGTCCATGCTTTTGTTTTGTTTGTTTGGTTTTTTTACATGACCACCAAGGCAGGATTATTTTCCAGTGAACTGCAAAGGACAAGGTATCCATTTGATGAAACAAATGTTGATCAGGCACCCACTATGTGCAAGGCACTAACCTTGCTGGGAGCCCTGGAAGGGCTACAGTGAAGACCCCACTCCTGGTCTTGAGGAACCGACATTTCAGGCACAGGGAAAAGACAAGTACATAAGGAGCCACCAATACAAACGGATTGGATGAATGCCACAAGAGATTTAAACAAAGTGCCCTGCTGGAGAGGAGATGTCCACAAGACCATGGAAGACAGGAGTTCCTCTCCTTGGTACCCTGACATATGAAGAACCTCTGGGAATCGCTGATCTGTACCAGCCTTTCTCCTCACAGCTCTGGCTTTTGGGGTTTTTGTGAATTATCAAGATACTCTTTTCTTTGTTATCTATCTTGTACAAAACCTGACTGCAATCTGGAATCTTGCTTTCCATAACAAAACTGTATAAGTGACCAAGATGATGAGAGCAGCAATAGTAAAAAGAAGTGAAACATCTTCCTCAAATGGAAAGTAATATGTTAAAAAAGTATTTTCACAGTAAATCTCTTTACATTGCACTTTTCCATACTTGAGAGGGAGTCGTTTACATAAATATTTTTTTTTTCCCTTTCAATAGGAAGGTTTGGGTTCCAAACCTGGATGTACTATTTATTATCCCTGTGACATGGAATGTTTCACTTACCTCTCTGGGTTTCTGACTCATCTATAAAAAGAGGTGTTTGGAGTTTTAGAATACAGAGGGAAAAAAACTTTCCCTCCCCCTCCCCCAAAAAGGCCTTTAATGCCTCTCAAAGAAAATCCATTGTGCTAAAAGTAAACCGTGGTTGTCCTTAGGCCACCTACACACATGCATCTGATTAAGGAATCTGAACCAGCCATTCCAGTGGTATCACAGTCTACTTTGGTTAATGTCTTTGGTTCTATGTCCCAGCCCATCACTACAGGCTACTGAAGTCTCTGGACACCCAGCACTGGGGGCTAGGATTAGTATGCTCCCTAGAATCAAATAGCAGCTTGTAGTAGGAAGGCCGAATTTATAATCTCAAATATAATCATGTATATGTTTGAATGGTTTGAAATCGCAAGGTATGAGAGATTCTCTAAGTAGAAAGCAACAGAACATTTATTTAGGCCCCATAGCAGCAGATTCATGAACCAGCCTCCCCATTCCGACATCTTAACCAAAAGACTCCGGGCCCAGTAGGCCCGCCTCACAAGAGTAACCAGGAGGCCACATAGAAACAAGATAGTATTTAGCCAAATCATATTTACTGGCCTCAAGTCCTCCTGGGTTCACACAGGTCTCCTGCTTCGGCTTTTTTTTTTTTCAGCTTCAGCTGTAGTTTTCTCTTAGCGCCTCTGGCATTCTCAAGCCCCGCCTCAACAACCAGAGACCAAATGGTTCCCGAGTTGGCCCCTCTTAAGTCATCAATCTACACCCACACAGGTTTCACACCTGATAGGGCTTTGGGCCTGGGGCTTAGCACTTAACAGCTGAAAGTACTTTCACTCAAGGTAAACAAAAGCCAAACTCCTCAAGGGCACCCCCCAAACTAAGTGCTAAGGAGCCCATTGTACCTTATCAACACACAGCTGAGTGGGGGATTCTCCAGGGGTTGAGCCACCAGAACACTGGCTGTCATCCTCCACTTCTTTGGTTGGATTCATAAGGAGTTTAAGTCTTTCATACATGGAACTGATTAGTAAGCTACCATGGTCCTCAGGATCCTGGCAGACATAGGGATTACAGAGGTCATCTGTTTCTACAGCACTGACTAGGTTGGAGATTCTCAGAGGTGCATCTACCTGCATCTCCTGGAGCAGACTGGCTTCTGAAATTTCAGAAGAACATGTTGGCTGCTCCAAGGCTCCTTTTATGGAATTTGCTTTCTTTCTCTTGTCTAGAGGCTTTAGTCTTCTTTTTGAGAGGCCAGCTTTTCAACGTGGCTATTCCGTTCCTTAACCATGTGCTAGGCTGAAGGGTTAAGGGCTGCATTTGAGAAGACCACTCTACACTGTCTTTTTTAATACAAAGTGGGTAGCTGCTTGACCCGTCCTGGGGAAGGGTTGAGTGTCCCCCAAAAAGGGCTGCAGAAGTCAGGAGAGAGTCTCTACTGTTCCCTTAGAGTTGAAAAAGTGGTGAAGAGATTTCTGTGGTAATAAAGACTGAGTGTTCAGAAACCTGGAAAAAAAGCACTATCTTGAGAGCTCACCAAAGAACCTGATGGCAGTGTTCCTGGTGATGACAAACTAGAATAGCTAGTTCTTGAGCAAGCATTTAACTGTGGTGGGGTAACAGGCAACATCTTTTCTACATTTTGGTTTGAGGCATTACTCTTACCCACCTCAGCCCCCCTAATGAAACTCTGATTAATCAGTTTTTGACCTTCTACTTGCAAAGACTGGTGGCACTTGAGGTAATCTTGGTCTCCAAGAGAGAGGCTACCATTACAGCTTGTCTTGTGTATGTCCTTGAAGAAACCCCCCTGGGATAGGTGAGTTTGCAGTCTAGGTAGCCTGTGTTTGGCTCTGAGCAGCGCCTATGCCTTTGCAAACTTCTGAGTCCAAGTGTTGTGTTTGATGGGGAGTATCCAGAGTGGTCAGGGCCAAGGGTTTGGCTTTTAGAATGATCCTGCAATGAAATATTACTATACGAGGCCACAGAAATGGTCACAGGTTTGGATTTGAAGGGAAGTCTTACTGGAGTACCTTCATAAGTAAAAAAAAGGCTTTTTTCTTCACATTTCAGGTTGTGGTATTTTTCTTCTCCACTTCAGTCTGAGTGACTAAACTAAGCCCTTCTTGTGAGGGCTGGAGCTATTTGTGACTGTCTTCATCTTGGTGGGAGAAGATGGCATCACAGCTGGACTTGCGGAGCTTCTTCTGATAGAACTCCCTAGGATAAAGTAAGTTTGAAACCCAAGTAGTCTATGCTGGGCTCAGAACAGCACCTGTGTCTCCTCCAGTTTTTCAGAGCCTCTACTGCAGCTGTCAACAAGTGACCAAGTGTGTTTGTGCCAACTGGCATGTCCTCGGAGCAATCTTGTGCTGAAACCTTACTGCAGGATGCCACTGGAATGCTCAAGGGCTTGGATTTAGAACGGTGCTTCAGCGGAATTTCTTCATTTCTGGGCTGGTGCAAGTCAAAATCACTCAGTTAAAATGCCTTCTGATTCAGTCACTCAGTGTTAAGACAGAGTCCATGCTATGGCTGACCTGGCCCAGCTTCTTTATCAGATCACTGCAAGGTACATCTACGTCATCATTCAGCTCATTTTCTCAGCTGTCGTAGGAAGAGTCATTCATCTGGAAGCCAGACATACCTGTCAAAGAATTAAAATTATAGCCCATATAGGAAGTGCTTAGTAAGTGGCCATCACAAAATCATACTTCTAATACTGCTTTCCTTTTACAAATCTTGAAAAAATAACCAAAAATACATCTTATTTGATGTTTTTTTTTTCCTGAAGCACTTTTCAAACTTTTTTTCAGAAGACAAAGGGTAACTTACAGTGTTTCGAATTTTGGTTGAAGAACTAGGACACAAGTCATTCTGGCAGACACACTTCTCCTACTCCTCTGCCTATCTGAGCTCTTGATTAAATCAGTTTTCCCTCTAACAAGATTTTCTCAATGTAAGAAAAATGAGTCATAAAGCAAAGAAAAAATGAAAAGCAGAAGGTGGCTCATGCCAGAAGAGCCCAGGCACTGCCTATGTCTTCCCAGACTTCTGAAGGTGATGCTAACAAGTAAGTCTGTCCAGCCAAGTTTTTCATTGGGAGATAGTAACTGGGGTGTAGGGAAAACTTATCCGGTAATTTTACGTCAGGAAGGACCTTGGAGATAATCTCATTAAGACATTTCATTTTACAGATGAAACTAAGCTGCAGAGAGAATGAATGACTCATCCAAGGGCAGCAAATGAATGTCATGTCTAAGACTAATGAGAAGCTGGGTCTGTGGACTCAAAATTCAGTGCTTTTCCTGACCTATCATGCTGCCTATCTAATTCTCCTTTGCCAAAAGAAAAGATAAACAGCCTCTGCCATTATTAACTCCTCTAGGGAAGGGCTGTGTCTTATACTTTTCTTGTACACTTCTGAACAGCACCTTGCTAGGAACATAGCTGGTTCTCATACATATCTGGTGAATTAATTAAGCATCTTCTGAAAATGTTAGTAGTCTGGGCTTACCCTAATCCCATCCTAGTTTCCCTCACCCTTCAATATTTGGTCCCTTTGAAAGAATTAAACTCAAGGTACCTTTTTTGCAAATTTATTCTCCAGCTCAGGTCTGGCAGAAGATGGTGAAAGGATGCTGGGAGCAATGCACACTGCCAGGTTGTAAGATGTCATGTTATCGAAGGTTGATTGTTGCTTGATGTTGTGCAATATCCCAAATCGATATTGCAGGAGAGTGACATTGGCTCTAGGAAACTGCTCTATTACCCTAAAAATTGGAGGAGGAAAAAAAGGTGTTCTTAAAGCAAACCATTTGGTGTATGAACTGGTTTTTAAAAAAAGGAGGAAAAGAGAGCAGTGTGTTTTTCAAAAGTTCAAGCTCATACACTGCAATCCTTTCCCATCCAGAGTCTCCTTTATCTATGTGCATTTCTGAGGAGTGATCCAAGTACCTCTGAACTCTGTTTATCTTCTCTTCATCATTGCCTTGATCCATGACGCAGACCCACTCGTCAAAGCAATCAGATGAAAAAATTCTTTCTGGAATGTTTTGAGGAAAATCCTTTATAAGAGAAAAGGAGAAAACAAAAATGCTTTTAGGCATCATGTTTATGAGAGAGTACATAAACATAATACAATTGGTAGAGAAAGTTATTTTTAGAGAGCTCAGTACGGATACTTCTGTTTCCCTCTCTCCTTCAATCACCCTAAACTCAAGATTGGCATTTAGATTTTGGGTCTTCACCATGATTGATCTGAACATATAGGAGGTTGCATGTTTCTGTTTTTTCCAGAAGGAAAATGGGTATAAGCAGGACTTGGATTATCATCTGGAGGAGAGAAAGGACCACAGCTTTGCAAGAAATGCTATTAAAAAGCAGTTGATTGTATCTTAGCAGACTTAGCTACCAGGACTGTCTGGTTGTGAGCATATGGCCTTATTTTTCCCAACAGGAACAGTATACACACTATACCTATCTTCTATTCCCGCCCCCATCCTTTCTTTATTAGATATTGGTGATTAAACCACTCAGTTTTTTCTCCCTTGGTGGGATACTGTGAGCACTACAGGGTAAAATACTTGGGACAAGTCTTGGAAAGAAAGGTGCTAAATAAAGACAATATGAAACCTGCCCCTGGGTTTGAATGAGCGCCTCTGGAGTGAACAGCTTAGAACATTCATTCTGTTCTTTCTAAAAAAAAGTACAGAATATTGGCTTGGAGGGGGGAACACACACACACACACAAATAAATGTGCGCACATGCATGCATGGGCATAAATTTCTTACTGTGTGTCCTCTAGATTGCTACAATCTTGTCCCTCAGAACTCCTGGAGCCTTAACTGACACATCGGTCAAAATCAGAGAAAATCGAGAGAAGTTTAAATGCTTATTTATTGTTGGAAAGATCCATGACTGGACTTCAGTGTACATCAGGGCGCTTGGGCACAAACAAGGCCAGTGGAAGTACTGGTTTACTAAGGGGTGGCCTGGAAATTTTACAGCACTTCATAAAGTACAGATGGTGAGGAAAAACACTCAGACCTATTAATTCATGACACTTAGACTCTCCAGGGCTAGCCTGAGGAGTTGCTGTCACATTGCTTTGGTAGGCTATAAACCAGACTATGCTATCAAGGGTGTCATAGAATACTGCTCGCAGTATTTGCTTGCATCTGAGGGTGAATAAGTAGCCTGATGCTTTTTAGCTAGCGATGATGATCTCAAGAAAAGGCATTAGGGTTTTACTGCATCCATGCCCTCGTAGGAAGAACAGATGGTTTATGGCAGAGGTATAAAACATGCAGCTTGCAAAGCTACCCACAGCATTCCCAAGTGCAGCCTAAATCATATTAAAATGTAATTGAGAAATAATAACAAAATAAATAAAAATACAACGAAATAAAATGTCAATATGTAGTTTTCTAAGTCAGTATGCAGCCTGCAGGGATCCTTATGTATGGTTTAGTGGCCTTCATTTCAAATTGATTTAGAAGTCACTAGCTTACAGTACCCATGAGGTTGTCTTGGTATTCTCTCCAATCTCTTTCTGGGCCCCCACTTCATTCCTGGTTGTCAGGTCAGGGGTGTCAAAGTTCCCTGGCAACCTGAGAGGTTGGAGCGTGGAAGTGGCCATCATCTGTCCACAGTGTTTTCTTTTGTAGTGCTTTTGCTCTGTAAATAATAGCCCCAGCTTGTTTGAATTTTGTTCTGTAGTGAAATTTGGCTGAATACAGCAGTGACTCACTCTTTCTCATTGGAATGTGGACCTCTTTTCCCCAGGATTTTCTTTCCCTCCCATCGTGTACTTTGCTAACAGGCTTATTCACCATTCATAAAGTTGGCTTGCTGGTATCCTGGCCTATATGTCCACATGGATTCTGAGACATTAGAAGGCCTTTAGAAAATATGATGGTGGGTTGGAGTATAAGAATATGGCACCACCATTCCCAAAGGGGCCTCTCAATAGGTGCTCTGGGAATGAGCCCATCATCAAACATTCATTTTTGGCTGGGTTTTTCCCTTTCTTTACCAACCTACTCTTTCTTGGGTTGAGGCCAGTGAGCTCAGTTGGCTCAAAGAAGGTATTACAGGTAAAGTGCTTTCTCAATCTTCAAATACTCCATATATGTCAGTTCTTGTTCTTTTTCATGTGTAGCCTTAATGAACATGGCAGCTTGAGACCTACACTGATCCATACTTGTCAACAGAGTGTCTGTGTTCTGCCTACCCTTCTGAAGTTACTTTGAATTTATTTTGCATGTGTTTTTATATTTACTTCTCTGTGCAAATGTCATTTCTCTCCACTCCCTACCCCCTAAGCAGACCCTATATTCCTTGAGGACAGACATTATTACTTTTGACTTTACAGGGTCAGAGGCTAGCATCAGGCTTTGCATACAGTAGACAATAAATATTTATTGAAAAGGACTGAATTAACACACTGTATTCCATGGCCAGAGAAAATGAAAATGTGTGCTCCTGATTATAGGGTGGGGCCAAGGCAAAAAGAGTCTCTCTGTAGATAGGTAGAGGTTAATCCACTGCAGATAAGCCAACCATAAGAGAATGGCAACCTGAAGTACATTACTATTGACTCGCACAAGCTCTTAGAAGTAGAGGCAGCATAGGACAGTAGAAAGCCCTTGGAGTCTGAGGACCTGGGTTCAAATCCCGCCTGTGCTACTTCCTAACTATGACCTTGGGCAGGTCACAACTATGGGCCTCAGCATACTCAGCTGTAAAATGAGGGGGCCAGACTAGACAACTTTTAAGGTTTCTTCCAGCTCTAAATATATGAGCATTTTATCTTTGTATACATAGGAGTCCATTGTTAGGTATTATAGTGACAAGGATAAGTCAGCACTTCTGCTACCAATATTACAGTCAGATTTCTAGCTAGGAGCTGTAAGCAAATGAGACCCAATTGGTAGAAACAGGGAGAGGATAGGTATAAATTAGGACATGAACCCACAACTGTAACAGACTGGTTTGTAGTCTAAAAAGGTGATCATTTTTAGAAACAGGCACACAGGAAGGCAGTGGTGAATCCAAACCCTTAGATGTATGGGTAAAAAACAAAAACTCTCTACCAAACCTTTCGTTTCACCCCATGGCCCACCTAATCTTTGATGAGAGCCATTCATGAGCAACAGGAAGTTCCAATTTTTCTTGCCCTATTCCACCTTCTGGAAGAACCCAAGACTGGTTATCTCATTGTAGAAGTGACACCCTTCCTTTATTAAATTCACCAGATTTTCATGATGACCAGTGAACTGCTTTAAAAATTAGCTTTTAGAAGAGAGGCAAAAAAAAAACCACACAACTTTTTTTCTGAAGAAAAGAAATGACTCCTACTTTGAGTCACAGTGGAAAACATACTATGATCTGTCTTGAAGAAAAATATCATTAAACCTAAAACTTAGACTGTAAAGATAATGACCTGTAACATCTCAGTGAATTCTGCCACAACCGAGAAGAGGACTTGAAATCAGAGCCAGGGTTTCCTAGTGGGCAGTTATTGAATTATAATCCCTGAGCCACAGGACTCAGCTGAGTGCTTCCTCCTCTCCCAAAGCAAAGCTCAGGTCACCAGCAAAACTTTCAAGTTCACATGAGAGCCGATGGTGGGAGGGAGGAGGGTGGTGGATGTGAACTTTGGCTAAAAGGTTTAGTGAATCAAAGCCCTGGGGTCTTGGACAACTCTTCCAGAAAGTTTGATGCCTTGAGCTTCTTTTTGACTAAAAGCAATGCAGCTGATATGGGAATACTTAAGAACCACTTAAGGACAGCTGGAAGATGTCTGCTTGCTTTCACAATAGTAGGATTTTTTTAAAATACCAGATGCATGATTTGAAAACTTCCTCTAATAAAGCACATGAGGTACCATTTCTGCAGCTCATCGTCCTAGTAAATAGGGCCGCTTTCAGTTTAAGTGACTTTCTCAGGGTCATACAACCAACATATGTCATAGATGGGACCAGACCCCAGGGCTTCCTGACTTTGAAGTTGGCTCTCTAGCTGTTACGTCATGCTGCTCATAATAAAGGTGGTGACAAGTAAAACAGTAATATGACATAATCTACAAGCATTTATTTAGTGACTACTGTATGTTGGCACTGTGCTGGTCACTGGGGACTAAAAAGACAAAATATGAATAGCTCCTGCTCTCAAGGAGCTTACATTTTGTCAGTAGATGCCATTTACTCCATGGTGCTTTGTTGCTTTAAATGGCAAATAAGGGAACTGAGGCTCAAAAACACATGAATTCCAAGATCAAAGTACTATGTGGCACAACCAAGATTCAGATGTAGGCATTCTGATTCTAAATACAGTGGTTTTTATGTTCCTCTTTTAATAGCCAATTTCCTCATTTCTTAGAATTGTAAGTCTAGGGTACATTTTGTGATCACTACATGTACTTTTAGAGTGGGAAGAGATCTTAGATGTGATTTAACCAACCACCCCATTTTATGGATGAGAAAACAGGCTTAGTGAGGGTTAAGGGCACTGCCCAAGGAGCAAGTGAAAGAGCCAGAATTTGAACCCAACTCCAGTCCAAATATTACAAACTCCCCATCTGCTGGATTGAGTTTCAGGATAAGTGGTTATAATTACAGGAACAAGCTTGTAGTCAGGACTGGAGACACTTAACCCTCTCTGAGCCCCAGTTCCACATCTGCAGAATGAAGAGAGAGGCAGTATGGCATAGTGAATAGAGAGCTTGGCAGATCTAGATTTGGGTTCCCCATCTACTGCTTGCTATTTGTGTCACTCTCTCTATCTCCAGCAGTGGAGAAAGTTTCCTCACAGGGACGCCCCCCATACAAATGAAATCACAAGTCTGGACCAGAATTTAACTCAACATGTCCAAAACTGAGCTCATAGCGCAGCCCCCCAACCCCTTCCTAGTTTTAATTTTACTGTAGAGGACACCATTATACCTCTCAGTCACCTAGGTTTGTGACCCAGGTGTCATCTTCAACTCTGCCTTCATCTTTACCCCACTACTATCCAGTGTGATGCCTAGTCCTGTTGTTTTTCATAATCTCTCTCCTCTGTACCTCTAACATTGCCCCCACCCTGGCTCAAGCCCTCATCACCTTACACCTGGCCGATTAAAACGGCCTTCTGATTCATCTCCCTGATTCAAGTATTTTCCTACTCCAGCCTACCCTCAAGCTACAAGAGGGATTTTCCTAAAGTAAAATAAAAAAAAAAGTGAGTTAACCAGCGTCACATGGTTAGTAAGTGTCTGCGGCCAGATTTGAACTCAGGAAGATAAGTTTTCCTGACTCCAGGCCCAGCATTCTATCCACTGCAACAACTAGATGCCCTAAAGTACTACCCAATAGAACTGAGAGCCACTGTGCTTTATAGAAATGGTAAGAGCTAATGCTTACATAGCATCTTATGGTTGCAGAGAATCTTCTAGATACGTTATCTCCTCAGATCCTCACAAACCTGGGAGGAGGCACAGTGGAATTGTGTATATTTGTGTGTGTAAGCCTTTATTTTTTTCAGTGACCAAAATCTATTTTCTCTCTGTGAATCCCAAAACTCTTATATACTCTTTGACCTTTCTTGACCTTCATCAGCTAGATGCAGACTAGCTTTTCTAGGCGTAAGGAGGCCCCATGCATTCTCAAATGATTTTTAAAGAGCACTTACAATATTGCTGTTTGTTGCCCTATAAAAGGTTATGGGATGAACTGTCAAACCATATGGAAGGAGACTGGAATATCTTTCACAAAGTTTCAGTGGCCCACCTAATTTCTCATTAATGTATTATCCATTAGTCCTTCCTTGAGGTTAGGGTTTCCTAATATAGTCATTATTCCCATTTAAAGATGTTCCCTAACAAATGTGAGATAAAATCACACCTGAAACTGATTAGTGGAATTTGCTGTACAAGACTTTATGGGCCTGTTAACTGACTTATTCTGAGTCTGACTCCAGGTATGGATATGAAGAAATTCTGTTGAGCCACTGATCCATGATGCCAGTAACCCTGAGGGGTATGAATTGCAGAGGGTGATCTCATGGTAAGGTTGGGAGAATGACTATTCCACATGAGCTGGGGTAGGATTCTTCTGACTCAATTTCCCCACTATGACACCTGGCAGAATTTAAGCCTGGCTCAGTTTAGTTGGAAGTCTATGTGACTTCTGCATGGAATTGACATGGAGTTAGGGAAATGTTCCCTTGCTTTAGTTATATCCCTAGTCTTTTATAGCAAATTTTTATAATCGACAGTTTTGTAAGCACAATAACAAATCTATTAAATAATAGATTGATACTGAAACATCTGAGGTTATTATAATAAGAGGTTACTATAAAATTGAGATATTTGGCCTAGAATTTTAGCCCAAACAACTATTTAGCCTTTAGCCTTTATTTCTGTAACCAGTGTGTGTGTGTGTGTGTGTACACACACACACACACATATATTCCCGTATAAGTTAGGGTTACTTAATTCTTCATACTAGTATGGAGACAATTAGGTCAAGGGCTTGTGAAAATATAATACTGTTACCTAGTTAATTTCATACTTGTCTCAGTTTTGTTACAGTTAGTTAATGTTAAAAGAATAGCTTGTGGTTTACTTTGTAAATGCCTTAAAAGAAACATAACATGACCAGAAGTTGGAATTGTTTTATGACTTAATATGTGTTGTGTTAAAATTGATTACTCGATGTATTTATGTATACATTAGAGTCTATTATTAATTCCTTAGTGGAATCTCATCCTGATGGGGGAATGAGTAATGGATTAATGTAAAGTATAAAAAAACTGAGTTCTAATTTCTTAACCATGACAATTGGCCAAGGTTCGAATTTTTATTTTATAAGAATAGAGACATAAGGGTTGAATGGTAATTTAAAATTGTGTCAAGATCAATTTTGTAGGAGAATGGACACAAGAAAGCAGATTTCTAGATGACAAGCAGATGCTGAAATGCTGTGATGCTGTGCTGGAGATGGCTGAAACAATATCCAGACCAGAAAACTTCATCAGATAATGTTGCCAGTCAGACTGCTGTATGAGATGGCAATACATTTCATTGATTTGCCTCTTCTGTTGGGTTTCTGTATCTGTATTTACAAAGGAGACTGCCCCCTTTGATTTGTCAATGTGTAGATCAACCCGTCCCACTTCCCTTCCCATATTTATTATGCCTACTTAAAGGGGAGATGGATGAGGGGAAGAATTCATTTGAGAAAAAGAGTGAGGAAGTAAGTATTAACTAGATGTAGGAAAAATGTGGAAACAGAATTTGAATAAAAGAAAAGAGGAGGAATTGTGGGAAACAAAAGAAAGAGTTCCATTTCCACAGGATTAGTGATAACAGGATATAAGTCAAAGGTGACTGGTTCTAATCAGAGCTGTAACCTAGCAGAACCAGGCTTCTGATCAAGTGAAAGTTGAGTAGTTTGTATACATGCTTAATGAGCTGTTTAATATTATCCAGCACACCCCCAGGGTGGAGCAAGCCAATTTAAATGCATATGTGATGCATGACAAGGGAGAGGGAACATATCTAGGAGGAGAACATGGAAGAGACGGTTCAGGAAGTTGTTTTCAGCCCATGGAGAACAAAGGGGAGATTTGAATCAGGAACAGGAAATAAATAGCCTTGTATTAGCCTTAGCAAGTGTGCTCCTTTAGGGAGTTACCTATTCACAATGAATGTAAAATAAAATGGGAACTTTTCTGGCTTAAAAAAAAATGAAATCTTAGCTGTCATCATCATCATCACCACCACCACCATCATATCAGCATTTTTTCATTGGCTCTTTTCCCCTGGGGAGATTAATCATACCTGACAGGCATCATTAGTAGTTCCCCCACCAACAAAGGGAGAGAGGATTCATGGGAAGGAAAGCATCAGACCAGAAAGTTGCTGAAATTTTGGCTTTTTGTTTTCCAAGCCTACTATGTCAACTTCATCTTCCTTAGTTGGCAACATCTAAAATCTAAGGCTAGTGAATATCTGGCCCTGGGAATGAAGTAGGGAGGTTACCTTGGGAAGGCTACAGGGACTCTTCTTAATTCATTTTCCCATACAAGAAATCTGTCCACCTGGTTTCATATGCTAGGCTGCTAGTGGTGTATGCCTCTAGGAACAGTTTTGATGCTGTTATAACTGTATCCCTGCTTATAGCTCTCATAACAAATTTCTTTTATTAGCATAGACAAAGTAGAAGATTGTCATCACAATACTGGATCTGTTAGTCATTAGAGCAATACTAAAGCATCTAAATAACTGTAATAAGTTGTAAGAGGGAAAGATCTTGCTATTTTGATCTGAATTTGTTGTCACTCCATGAACTAAGCAAGGTTAAATTAGTGCTTGAACTTCTTATTTGTATAAAATTCATTCCTGAAAGTATGCCCTGAAATGCATGCAAACCAGTTAAGCGTCATCTTAAAGATGTACCCATTTTTTTTGAAGGGATTCTGAGAGAAGTACTCTATATTTATTTCTATTTGAATATGGGTAATAAGTGAACATATTTTATTCTGGACCACCTTTCATATAGTCTGTTCTCTGTTTACAGTTTGAGATTATTGTATATATGTATCCCAAGTTTTTGTTGTTTGTTTTTAAGCATCTTAAAGCAAAATTATTTGTGTAATGTTGAACTTAGGAAAGAAAAAAATATCTACTTAGCATGAGTAGTACTTATATCAAGATAAGTTGGGAGTTTTTCATGATGAATCTTTTGCTGTTACCAGGGTGAGATTATAGTCAAAACATGTTATGTAGGTTCTCTGATCCTTGGGAGCTGAATCCATCTGAAGCTTCGATTATTAGAATTTGCTATTAAAGAGCTTACATAACTGTAGCTGATATTATTCAGTCTCACTCCAGGTATGATCATCAGAGAATGCTATTGAGCCAATGATCCATCATGTCAGTAACCCTGTGGGATTTTACATCTATGAATTGCACATGAAAAGGTTGGGAGAACGACTATTGGCATGGGCTGAGGTAGGATTCTCCTGACTCATTTTCCCTATTATGTCATTTCTTGAATAGAAAAAGTCCCACCTGGCTGACTTGAAGCCTGGATCAGTGCAATTGGCCATCTATATAACTTTTGCCTGGAACTGACTTCAAAGAAAGGGAATATTTTCCCTTACGCCTCAATTTTTCTTTCATGGCAGATTTCTATAATCTTGTCAGATGATGAGTATGAATGCAATATTAAATCTTTATCTTATAGGCTAATACTGGAGCACATCAGAGTTACTGCAGTAAAGTGCAGTTATAAGATTTGAGCTCTTTGGCCTAGAACTTTTATTACTTTCTATATTCCAAAAAAAACCTAAGTATTTAGCCTGGACATCTGCTGCTAGTTATATATTTCTGTGTAAGTTAAGGTCCTTTAATTTCTCATAATGGTAGGGGGATAATTAGGCAAATGATGCAAAGATTTGTGAAAACATGTTATGATTCTGTTATTTAGTGAATGTCATAATTGTCTCAGTTTTGTATTAAGGAAAGGAATATCAGTATAACTAGTTATCTCAGAAGAAGAATGACTTGTGGTCTGTCTTGTAAATGCCATAAAGAGACATCCACTTTTGTTAGCGGTTGGCTAGAAGTTGAAAATGTTTTATTAAAAATAACTTACTTAATATGCACTGTTTTAAAATCGATTACTCAGTGCATTTTTGCATCCCATCCCAGAACCTTGTCTGCAAACTTTTCAAGGAATTCATTTTTGTGTTAGAGTCCATCTTCTTAGAAAAAGTGTTCTGTTATTAATCCCTTCGCAGAATCTCATCCTAGTTCTAATGGGGAAATGAACAATACCAAGTATAAAAAATTGGGTTCTAATTTTCTTGTTTTGTATTTGAGTTTCTTATATATATCAATATAATAGTTGGCTAACCTAAAAATGAGTTAACTTTCACTCTTTGACCTGGTTATTGGCAAAGTAAATTTAAAATTGTGTTAAGACCAATATTGTAGGAGATTTTTAACAGAGAAAGAGAATCTCTACAAGTGACCTGAGTCTAAGAAGCCAGTCAGCCAAAATCTGCTCTGAAGACCACTCCCAGACTAAAGGGCTGCATCAGATGGTATCCAAGAGCCAGACACAAGATTAGACTACTAAGACTTAAATGGACAATTTTTTTTTACTGTTTACTTTTTCCCTTTGCGTCTTTTATCTGTAAGGTCTACTTGCTAAAGGGGACTGCCCCCTTTGGTTTTGTCAATGCGTCGATCAATTTCTCCCATTTTCCCGTTCACATTGTTACCCATCGTAAGTCCCATAGTTAAGAATCCTTGAAGAAGTGTTTGTAATATCAATGATTCTTTGTGGAGACTTCGTCTCTAAATTAGACTCAAATGGGGGAATGTGAGTAATGAATATTTCTCCCTTATAAATTAATTATTGTATTAGGACCAATATTTCCCCCATTTTCTACTTCCTCATCCATCAGCCAACCAATGTGGGAAATCTCTCTTAGAGATTTACCAAGGCCAGGATCTAATTAGAAAGTAAAAAAATTCTAAGTTTGGCCTACTGAGTATATTGCTCATTGTGTTTGCTCACACGGGTCTGAGGAAAGGTTGATTCTCCCTATCATCAAGACAGGCAGTATCTCGTTTGACTAAGATTTGAGTGACCTAAGTCATATACCCCAAGACCTTGATTTTAATATAGCCCATACCTCCCATTGTGTTGACCATTCCTAATTGATTTCCATCCCTCAGAAACATCTAATCTTTGAAGGGCATATAAACTGTGACCCCACCACTATTT
The DNA here is from genome assembly GCA_028646595.1 of Phalanger gymnotis. Taxonomy (NCBI): domain Eukaryota; kingdom Metazoa; phylum Chordata; class Mammalia; order Diprotodontia; family Phalangeridae; genus Phalanger; species Phalanger gymnotis. Next base: position 700,734,841 of record CM053622.1, on the reverse strand, counting down.
GAGGTCTTTGGTCTAAGAAAAATGGCCAAATGACCATTTTTTAAAATTAATAACCTACTGGCCTGATTAATAAAATGATTCAATTACTCAAACTATGTCTCTTGAACCTTTTTGATCATCACAGGGGATAAGAGAGGGGATAGACTACTCAGGGCAATGGTCAGACAAAGTCACTGGAAAGAATTTGGAAAAGAGAATGCCACCAAAGATCCACTGTGAGTGATGATGATGATGACAACTACCACCACCACCAGCCTCAAAAGCTGACCAAGCTGGTTTTATGGGCCAACAGCAATGTTGTTGCCCCGCATTGCACCATCACCGTAAAAGGTGGGGATCTATGTCTGTGACATGGGCAGTGGGAGTACACAGTGGTTGTTCTAGTTCAAGCAGCTTTGTGGGCAGAATATTGAACCAGAAAGTTAGCTCCAGGGTAGACAAGCAGATCTGAGAGACATCTGTAAGGGAACTCAACACACACAAAAATTTAGTAAAAGATCATTTAGAAGACATTCCCTGCTCCCAAAGACCTTCACAATAGAATCTCCACCCCCTTCTATATAGCAAGTTTACCTATAATAATAAAAGTTATAAGACAGTAAATACAGAGGAGGCACTTAGAATGTTCTGAGAGAGTCTAAGCAAGAGAGATCATTTAGAATCATAGAAGGATTCTTAAAGTTCATTGAGTCCAGCTTTTTGCTCAGGTCAGGAATTGTAACAGATGACATAGCCAGGGTTCTGCTATTTAGTGAAAAGCTTCTGTAGTGAATGGGGTTATGTCACTTGCATTGCTGTCTTTCCTAGGCAGTAGGAGTGGAGTAGTACATAAAACATGATCTTGAAAAATCACTTTGGGGGCAGCTAGGTGGTGCAGTAAATAGAGCACCAGCCCTGGAGTCAGTAGGACCTGAGTTGAAATTCAGCCTCAGACGCTTGATACTTACTAGCTGTGTAACCTTGGGCAAGTCACTTAACCCCAATTTCGCCTCCCCTTACCCATTCAAAACAGAAAAGAAAAAAAATCACTGCGGTAGTACTAGATTTTATCCCACTGCACAATAATAGCTATATTTAAAGCTTACAATTCACTTTTCAAATATCTCATCTTGATCTGAACTCAGGTCTCCCTGACTCCAGGTCCAGTGCTCTATCCATTGTGCCACCTAGCTTAGTTGCTTCATGACTGCCTCCCAGATCCCTAGTATTTTGTACCACAGTCTACCTCATTCCTTAGAGACTTAAGATCAGGCTAGTTGACCTGTTTAGTTTCATTATTAGGATCATAGATTTGGAGGTAGAAGGGACATCAAATCCATTCTCCTCACTTTACGTTTGGGGAAATGGTGGCCCAGAGAGATAAAGTGATTTTGTCTAAGTCAAATTACTAGTGTCTAAATCCACCCTCATGGCACATTTTAAAACCTCAATTTCAAAGCATCTGCCAAAAATCTCTCTTGACTCCTTTCTTTGTGGCCATCTCTCTTTAACTAGCCATATAAAAGCCATCCTGGGATCTGGTTCACCCATTCTCTGCCCACATTCAATCCAGGAGAACTGGGATCTCAGGATGGAAAGCACCACTTCCATTTTGTTCTTGATGTGTTGCCCCTTTCTTGCACACAGGAGAAAGATAAGGTGAGGGTGAGAATTTGCCATTGTTCTATCTGTGCTTTGGCTCATTCACTTACTTTGCCCTACCCAGACTTCCCTCCCCTCTCCCCAAACATGGATGACCAATTACAATAGCAAATACCTAGGTTATCATGCTCTTCACCAAACTCTAGGGCAGAATGGAGCGAGACTCACCAAAACAGGTTTGGGCAGGTTATCATTCTCACGATTTCTGACAGTGAAACCCCAAAGAGCTGCCCTGGATCGGAGGAACTGGAGACACTGGCATGTTGCCCAGGTGAGTACTGGAGCCTCACCAAAAGAGCCAATTTATGATAGATCTTCTTCTTTTGAAAATCTTCTAGCTGAGATCTGAGGGACAATAAGATGCTTAGTAAGATAAGTTCTTTTCACTTAGACTCTATTGCCCTTGTTAGGCTTTGATTTGGTTGCTGTAGCTTCTGCAGAAAAAAAGAAACCCAACTTTTATTATAATGTGACCAGGTATACTTTGGTATACAGCAACGGAATCTCTAGTACTCCCCTGCAACCGAGGTCACAAATTCAGGAAAAGATTTAAAATGGGCAGTCTTAGAGTTCATTCCAACAGAACTTCAGGATTTCTTCACACCCGTATTGGGTCGTCAGTTATACTGAGTCAAGAAGGAAATAATGTGTTCTGGGGTGTCTCCTTAGGAGTCCTGGCACTGGATTTCTAAAGATGGGAGAGAGTGAAGGGGAAGGAGAAGAAAACATATTTGCATGATTGAAATAACTGGTGAAAATGCTTTCTAGCCCAATACACATCTGTTTCCTCACACCAGATGAAAATGGGCAAAGAAGAGAGTTAAAAAGCAGTGATTTACAGGAAAGCAATAGAACAGTGAAGTAAAAGAAGAAAGGAAAAGGTTTTAAGATTATTTTTTGAAGAGAGGAAAAGGTTTTAAGATTATTTTTCAACGAGAACAAATCTTCCTTCTTCCCTGCAATCCGCTCCACGGGGGTAATAAACTCAGAACAAGAAAAGGGACACGTGGCAGGGTGTATTAGAAATTCTGTGATTCCTTCTTTCCCTGCCAAATCTCAGTGCAAGACTTGCTTTTCCTTCAAAATAGGAGATTTTAAAAAGCATGTTGTATACTTACCTTTGATTTTATTAGAACCTACAGTAAATAAACATCTTCTTATTTAGCAACTAACTGCTGATGTGGCAGTAATATGGCTGAGGTAAAGAAGAGGAATGAGGAAGGGGGTGGGGGTCTTCCTGGAGCAGGAAACAGGCAACTCGTATATAGTCCATTATATCCTTATTTGGTAAAAACTTAGTGCTGAGGCAGCACTAAGAGAGAGAAGAGAAGGCACTTACTTCCCCTATGCCCTGAATTCCTAGAAGTCAGGTGACCAAATCCCTACAAGGTTAAATCCCAAGCCCATTCTATTCCTCCAAACTCCACTTATTTTATGAAAGAAAATAATTCCTATATTCTCACGCTGTAAAGTCTTCACAAGAGCTATCTCCCATTCATGAGGGAGAGAGCAGCTTAGGCAGAAGAAAGAATCCAGGATTTGTCCTTAGGACACCTGAGGTTCAGACATCCCAACTCTGCCACCTTTTAGCCATGTGACTTTGGGCAAGTTACTCTCTGAATCCTCATTTCCTTACTTGTAAAATGATGGGGCTAGCTTAGTTGATATCTAAGGTTCCCCCCACAGCTCCAGTTCCTTTCATATTGTCTTCTATGACTGTGAGGTGAAAGATTGTCTGGTTCAGAACATAACAACATGACCAAAATAGCAGATATGTTTCAGAAATAATTCATTATGTTTCAGAAAGCCAGGCAGAGATTCTCACTGTTATCATTATCATTATTATTATTATTATTATTTCAGAAACTAAAAACGGAGAGGAAGATAATTCAAGTGTCCATAACAACCTAAGCAACAGCATGAAGGAATGAAGATTATGGGGATTCAGGAGCCACAGAGACCTCATTTAGACTGTAGAGTATGTGGAAGAGAGTAATGTGAGAGAAGATTGTAAAGCTAGTGGAGGGCCTTGAATGACAGACAAAAGCAAATGATTTTGGAGAAAATATCCGGTGAAGATTCTGGGGTAGAGAAATGTGACCAGAAATATGGGTAAGAAAATTTATTCTGGTGGCAGGATAGTGATGATAATACCAATAAATAGCTAGCATTTTTCTAGTGCCATCCCACTCCTGCTTTGTCTCACCAAACTTTTAAGTGAGCCATGCTGTGCTTTCCATGTTTTTCTGGCAGAGATCTCAACACATTGATGAAGGTCCCCACGTAATAAATTGTTACAGTATTGTAACAACAGTTTGGCTAGCCGCTACTGTTAAGGTGTAAGACCCAACAAGACCAGCAACAAAAGCTGCCAGCACAGGTTCTTTTATCTGCTTTACTAAAAAAAAAAACAAAACTTTAAGGGGTTAACAATCTCAGTTTAATCAAACGTACATATACTTATATCATTCGCTTAGTTCAGGGGGAAAAGATCAGCCAATACAGACAGAAATTACATCAACAGACAGATCTTGTCTGATCAAATCACAATACATAGTTACCAGAGAAGATACCAATGGGTCTGGGTTAGCAAAGCCAGGGGGGCAGTTACGGCTTGCCCAGAGCCTCAACACTCCTTTCATGAATGTGCCCTAAACGTCAAATGCCAACCTTGGATCTTACACACCTGGCTCAGGGCCCTCAGGCACTTGATTACCCCAGTGCTGAGAAGCACTCAAACAAAGAACAGGGAAAAATCCCATTTTGCTGGCCATTGCATTTGAAAGGCAAGATTCATCAAAGGTACTTAAATACCTCAGCATTCCAAAGGAGAAGACAACAAAAAGCCCTGTCCTGATTACCATTATGTTTTGTCTTAGTGCTGCAAGACAAAAAGATCCCATTTTTACCTGCTCCATTCAAAGGCCAAAATGGGGTTAAAGGCACTTAAGAGAAGAATAGCAAAAAGCCCTGCCTTGATTACTGCAATAAGTAACTTCCACCTATTCAGCCAAGAAAAAAAGGGGGTGAGGTCCAAATGAAAGAAATGTGTGTGAAGAATAGATGGTTAATCAACAGTTCAAGGTGGCAAAGCCCTCAGGACACAGAAAATGTGGTGTTGATGTGGAGCAACAATCCTGTTGTCTTTCAAGCACCCTTAATATCCCCATGCCGTTAAGAGCCTAAAGGCTGCTGCTACCCATAGACTGTCCCTCAGAGACGCCAAGGGGAACCAACTTGAAGATCTGAGAACAAATGAGCAAGTGCCCAAAGCTTCTCTGAAGCTGGGCATCAATGCAAACTCTTGGCCCCCTTTAAAGAACAAAACAAAACAAAAAATATCAACAGTTGCATAAGGACTAAATTAAATGCAACAAAGTTAACAATTCATTTTGTCATGGCTTAAGGACACACAGATCGATGTCTTTGGGTCCCACCTTGCCAACAATGCTCTTTTCCTTGGATCTCCTATAACAGTCTGTTGATCTTGCTGTAATGTACTTAACATTGAATGCTGCGCACATTATACACATCTGTACATCATCATGATTACATTGGCATAGGCAATTCCCAGCACAGAAACTACCTGCACTAATGAAGAAGGACAACCTATCTGTTAACTATAATCATAGACTTAGAAAGTTGCCTGGGGAAAAGAAGACAATGAAGACTTGCCCATGGTCACCCAGCTGGTATGTTTCAGAGGCTGGACTTGAACACAAATCTTTCTGATTCTCTCTTTACCACTTTGCCTTTATACATATACATGTGTGTGTGTGTGTGTGTGTATCATTACCTACTGAATACTGTCATTGAATTTGAGACTTGGAAAAGACCTCAGCAGCCACCTAATCCAAGCCATGCACAAAAGAACCCCCAAATATAAGTGATTATTTGGTTGCTTCTAGAAAACCTTCAAGGGAGATTATATCTAAAAATAAAATAAAGGGGTGAGAGAGGAATATATTGTGAGGAGAAAGGGAGAGCTAGAATGAGGTAAATTACCTCACATGAAAGCAGCAAGAAAAAGCTATTGTAATGGAAGGAAAGAGGGGGTAGGTGAAAGGGAATGAGTGAATCTTGCACTTATCAGATTTGGCTTAAGGAGGGAATAACACACTCAACTGGGTATCCTACCCTACAGGAAAGGAGGGGGGAAGGTGATAAGTGGGGGGTGATAGAAGTGAGGGCAGATTGGGGGAAGAGATAGTCAAAAGCAAACACTTTTGAAAAGGGACATTGTGAAAGGGGAAAACTGAATAAAGGGGGACAGGATAGGATGGAGGGAAATATAATTAGTCTTTCACATGACTATTATGCAAGTGTTTTGCATAACAATACATGTATAACCTATATTGAATTGCTTGCCTTCTCAAGGAGGATGAGTGGGGAGAGAAGAAAGGAGAGAATTTGGAACTCAAATTCTAAAAACAAATGTTAAAAAAAATTGTTTTTTACATGTAACCGGGAAATAAGATATACAGGCAATGGGGTATAGAAATCTATCTTGCCCTACAAGAAAGGGGAAGGAGGATAAGGGGAGGGAGTGGGGTGATAAAGGGAGGGCAGACTGGGGAAAGGGGCAATCAGAATACATGCCATCTTGGGGTAGAGGGGAGAGTAGAGAGGAGGAGAAAATTTGTAACTCAAAATCTTGTGGAAATCAAAGTTGAAAACTAAAACTAAATTTTAAAAAAATATAGAAAACCTTCAAGGTTGGGGGGGTGGGGCACCTGCTCTCTCTTGAGACATCCCATTTGACTGAATTAATTGTAAACTGTATGAAGAAAGGGGATGTATCTTATTTAACCTGTGTATCTTCTCTAGTACAATGCTCTCTCTTGCCATTTGCAGTTAATTAACATGAGCTGTTGTCGGATATCTGTAGGATGCCTGACCTCGACTAAAAGGACCCAAGAAAGTGATCCAAAACTTGAAGACAATTTACTATTGTGAATAGAATAGGAAGGAGCTCAATGGGTTGCTGAAACAGTAAGGCAATAATAACAATGTAGATGATAATTGTCAAAATGCCTATGTAGTTCTGTATCGCAAAGTATATGAGACTCTCCACGTAGAAGGCACAAGAAGTAAACCATTCATTCAGACACCAGAGAACCACATCCCACAAGCCATTTATCCAGTCAGTCAACTTCATCATAACAGCAAGGAACCCAAAACATTCAACACACAATATAATAATCTGGATCCTTGCCATCCCAAAAGCTCTCTAACCCCCCCAAAACAAACTCACAGTATAGCTAAGTCAGCCAGTTCAGTTCTAACAATTATGAGGGCAGCCATTAGGAGCCATTAGTAGCCATAACTGCTCTCTCTCTCTCAGCATTTCCTGTGATTTAACTTCCTTTTCCTGTCAGGAAGCTCCTCCCACCACATGTAACTTGGGCTTCCTATGACATAAGCAGGTCACATGGCCTATTAATGGATGGGAAAGATCTTCAATTCTAATTGCTACCACATTTGGCCCCAAGATCTTTCATATGCATTACACAAGGCAATGGGCATTCTGGGATAACTGCTGTCAACAGAACTTTACACAACAGTATAACAGGGATAACATAAGATAAGCATATAAAACAATGTCATCATTTCCCCCTTGAAGGAATAGGGCTCAGAATCTTGGGGTAATGGACAAAGATCATGTCCTCCAAGCTTCTTCCTGCTGAAATTGGATGTAGAGCTATCCCTGCCCCAAGAGATTAAGAGTCCTATTTGAGAGGTCAGTTCTTTAACAAGCTGGCATCTGGAACTCAGGTGATGCAAGGTCCAAGGAGGACACATCACAGTCATGGACAGGTCCAGAGATGACACATCACAATCATGGGCAGGTCCAGAGGTGACATCCAAACACATCAAAGGGTGACATCTGATTTAAGTGATCAGGCATCTGCAGGTGGATGGTATTAAGCTTGCAGGAAACAAATCTCACAAACAAATTTAATAGACAAAGGCCAAAAAGAAACAGAGACTATCATAGCCTCATTCAAGATAGAATATATGAGTCAAGGGTACAATTTCATAATTATTTTCTCCTGGGTAGACTACTGTTACAGTATTGTCTTTCCCATGTGCTATAATTTCTTCAGCCTTTGAAACATCGTCTGGCTTCCATTTTACCCATACTTTAGCTCCCAGTTTTATTCTATCAGTAGCACCGAATCCTTCCTTTCCTTCTGATAGTTACTTTGGAAGGAGGGTCAGTTTTCACAAGAGGTATTGTTTCACGAGGAATAATAATCAATTGAACTACTCTATCATTTTTACATGATTGTATAGGTTCTTCACCCAAATTCTGGAGTGTCACAATTTCTCCTTGATAACTAGAACTAGAATCTATCACTCCAGCCAACACATGTATTTCCCGAGCTGTTAAACCTTGTTTAGGTAATACCTGTCCAAAATGATTCTCAGTGATTCTTATACATATCCCAGTAGAGATTTTTCTTATCTCTTTTCTATCCAACCAAAAGTCCTCTAAACAATGGAAATCATATCCTGCCAAACCAGGTATTCCTGGATACAGTGGTGGGACATCTTCACTCACAGTCCGATACTCAATATTTTGGATCTTATGTGTTTGCTGTTTCCTAATTTGCAGAATCAAGGTCATCATTCTGGCTAGAGGTGCACTTCCTCCTAATGATCTATTATTCAAATTACATAAAGCAGTGAATAAATTATCCTTCCAATGTTGATATGAATTATTAGAATTTAACTTTCTTAATTGTTCTTTCAACAACCCATTCATTCTTTCTATCAATCCAGATGCTTGTGGATAATATGGAATATGATATAAATATGATATATCCACTCTATATTGTTCAATACACAGTATCTCTTCATCTCATTACCTTTGAAATGTGACCCATTGTCACTTTGAATCTGCATTGGGGTTCCATAATATAGACTTATAATATCTAGAGATTTATGGGTGTTTTTCTGGGTTGCATTCTTATAAGGACAAGCCATTAGTACACCTGAATAGGTGTCAACACAAGTACATATAAATTCTCATCCTTTATCTTGGGGTAGTGGTCCAATATAATCTGCCAAATCTGGGCTGGAAGTTTATCCCCTTGATATTTCTCCAGTTACTACCTGAGGAATAGCTTGTTCCTTTTCTAATTGTCATATATTACATTCCTCTGTTACTTGCTTTAACAATGAATAAGAGATATTAATACCACGATCTTATGCCCACTGGTGTGTGGCTGGGACCCCTAAATGGCCAGCCATTTGGTGGACCCATCTTGCTAGTACTGGATCGTCAGTTGATGTTGAAGTAGGGACAATATGTTCAGTACCAATCTTTGCTAGTCAATCAGCATATGTATTATACTCACATTCTGATGTAGTGAGGGGCATGTGAGCGTCTACATGAAAAACTGACAAATTAGTAACCAAAGACATGTCCCATATATCTTTCCATAGTTCCTTGCCCCAAACTTGTTTACTATGAATTTCCCAATTTTGAATTTTGCGCATTGGCATCCATGTAGCTAACCCATGTAGCTACCGCCCAAGAATCAATGAATATGTGACACTGTCCTCCTTTCTCTGTTTTAATAGCTTGATGTACTGCCATAAGTTCAGCATATTGACTACTTCCACCTTTCCCAGCACTTTCCAAAGTTCTCTTAGTACATGGCTTATAGGCTACTGCTTTCCAATGTGTTTCATATCCCAAATATTTTGCTGTCCCATCTGTAAACCATGCATGTTTCTTCTGTTCTTCAGTCAGTCCATCATATCTATCATTCCATTTTACCAAGGATTGTACCAACTGTTGCCTCGGTTCAGAGGGTTTGTATTTCCATCAATGTTGATGCTTGCAATAGATTCATGTAGTGCACAAACTCCACTTTTGCCTGTTTTCAATATATACTGAATATTCCATTTCCATTTAATTATGCTAGCCTCTTGCGCATGTCCAATTCTGTGAGATGCTGGGGTACTCATTACCCAAGTTATAATTGGGATTCCAGGACTTAATATCACTTCACGGCCCAGAGTCAGTTGTTCAGTCTCTACCAAAGCCCAATATGCAGCTAACAACTGCTTTTCTTTCTTTTTTTTATTTATATTTTTTAAATTTATTTTTAATATGTTTAGTTTTTAGCATTGATTTTCACATGCATTTGAATTACAGATTTTCTCCCCATTTCCACCCCCCCACTCCAAGATGACGTACACTCTGGTTGCCCTGTTCCCCAGTCTGCCCTCCCCTCTGTCCCCCCATTCCCCTCCCATCCCCCTTTCCCTTACTTTCTTGTAGGGCAAGATAAATCTCTATGCCCCATTGCCTGTGCATTTTATTTTCTAGTTGCATGAAAA
>CM053622.1:700709068-700724345 GCA_028646595.1 Phalanger gymnotis | reverse complement strand
TTCGTGGTAGCTAAGAATTGGAAATCAAAGGGATGCCCATCAATTGGGGAATGGCTGAACAAGCTGTGGTATATGAAGGTAATGGAATACTACTGTGCTATAAGAAGTGGGGATGATACAGACTTCATAACAACCTGGAAGAACCTACACGACATAATGCTGAGTGAGCAGAACAGAGCCAGAAGAACATTATACACAACCACAGATATATTGATTCTGTTATGACTAACCCTGACAGACTTTGCTCTTCTCAGCAACACAATATGCAGAGACAGCTCCAAAGGACTCATGATGGAAAGGGCTATCTACATCCAGAGAAAGAACTATGAAGTATGAATGCAAATCGAGGCACACTTCATTCTCTCCTTTTTGCCCTCCACTTTTTTTTTCCTTCTCTCTTTTGTATTTGTTATTGGGATCTGTTTTTTTTTTTGATCCTGTTTTGTCTTTCTCATGAGTCATGAGAAAATACACAAATTAATTCAATGCCTAGTTATACCTGGAAGTTATATGGGACTCCATGCCTTCTTGGGGAGGGAGGGGGGGAGAGAGGGAAGAAAATCTGGAACCCAAAATTGTGTAGAACTGTTTGTTGCAATCTAAAAATAAAAAAAAAAATATTTAAAAAAAAAGAAAGATTGCCTTCAATTGTCTCTATCCCCTTCAAAGAAATTACAGACGTTATTCCCTCACAGGTTTGTGATAATCCATTCTTCCTGGCAATAAGGTGAATTAAAATGATTTTTATCTACTTGACATTTTACAAGCTAATAAGAAATGAATTCATTCCTGTGCTCGTAAAGGTCCATTAATGTCATCTTAATTTTATAGGTGTAGATACTAAGGCATTAAGATAAAATCTTAGGGAAAGTCTATAATTTCATAGTTTTAAGTGTATGGATTAAAAATAAAAAGTAGTCTTGAATCCTGTTGTCTCTACTCCATACTCAAGCTACTGCTGAGAAACTTGTGAATTTTGCTAGGAACATAGCTGGTTCTCATACATAACTGGTGAATGAATTACCGGTCTTGTGAAAATGTTAATAGTCTGGGCTTCCCCTAATCCCATCCTAGTTTCCTTCACCATTCAATATAGTCTTTGGCCCCTTTGAAAGTCTCAGAGCCATTATGCTTTCAGCAGCTCACAATCTCCAATGATGGTAGAGCAGCAGGCTCCAAGGTGAATTTTTAGGGGGAAAAACAATCCAATGACTCATGACACCTCTGGCACTGTCTCTGTCGCAGCTCATTGGAATATCTCTCAAAAAGGAAATGGTTTCTTCTCCAAACATCCTGCCACAATGTTCAGTTATAAACTCTACTAGTAGAGAGAACTGTAACAGAAAAAGCAAAAAGGAAATGGCATTTTTCATAGTCAATGAACTTTTTTGATATATGCCTTCTCAATCTCACAACAATACAAAAGATGACAGAGAAAATTTTCTGAAGACTCAGTCTTTATTCCCACAGAAACCTATTCACCAGTTGATTTCCCTTTTTCAACCCTAAGGGAACAGGGGGAACTTTCTCCTGACTTCTGTAGCCCTTTTCTAGGATACCCAACCCTTCCCCAGGATTGGCCAGCAGCCACCCACTTTAAATTAAAAAAAAAAGACAGTGTGGAATGGTCTTTTCAAATGCTGTCCTTAACTCTTCAACCTAGCACATCGTTAAGGAATGGAGTAGCCGTGCTGAAAAACTGGTCCCTGAAAAAGAAAATAAAGGCATCTAGAAAAGAGAGAAAGCAAATTCCATAACAAGAGCCTTGGAGCAGCCAACATGTTCTTCTGAAGTCTCAGAAGCTTGTCTACTCCAAGAAAGGCACGTTGATGCACCTCTGAGAACTGCCAACCTAGTCAGTGCTGCACAGGGTGTTCCTAAAGTCTGGACACATAGGCAAAAATGCATATTTTCAAGAAATGAAATGATTGAAATTTTCAACAACATTTTATTTAATTGGAATATGAACAAAACTCCAACTTCAAATAATATCATATGATTTCATATTCATATTCCAAGAGTGAATTGCTAAAATTGATGGCAATGTGGGGTTATTGAGTTATCGCATCAAGTTCACGTGAATCTTGCAAAGCGCATCAACCTTTGCATCAGAAATGAAGAGGCAGAATCTACTGAGGGAGGTCTTATGTCAACATCTTGTGACCAGCAGCCTAAGACTAAGATCAAGGAGCAGCAAATTAAGCTACCTGGGAACCAGGAGCCATTTATTCCTTGAGGTGTTTGGATTGAGGAGGTAGGAACAGTTGGAATTGAAGAAAATCCAGTGGAGCAATGGCCATCCAGGCACTATGAGGACAATAACAGCTAAGGGCTCTGGTCACTGTCTTTGATTGTGGGGTCACAGTATCTCTAGCTAGAAGGAACTCTGTATCTGGTCCAATCACTTCTTTTTATAGATGAGACAGAGATCCAGAGAGTTGAGTGAGACTTACCCACGTCACACAGATAATAAATGGCTGAGCCAGGTTTTGAACCCACACCTTCCTTTTGAAAGGGAAAAATATATATGTATATAAATGATAACTCTTCAGTGGGCAGCTCCATTACCTAGTTTTGCTATTCAACATGAACATTTATTCACAGGAAGTTTCTCTCCCTCTCTATCCCCCAGAACTCACTGACTCTAAAATGGAACTGCCTCCATAGTTTTCCATAGGGTTCAACCCCTTCAGCTTCATGATGTGCCTTTCCCATTGACAGGCTCTATGGTCAGGCACATCTCAATACTTACCCATGGAAAGTTGCACTAAACTCATTTTGTCCCTTTGTTCTACCATCAAATGAACTGTTTGCCCAGGAACTAGCCATTTCCCAAGATCTTTCTCCACCCAGTTAAGGGGGAACTCTCAAGGCAAGCATCTCTTCTTCTGCTATTTACTATCAGACATACTCTCTTATCCAGACTGCTGTTTTTAATGGCAGAACAGTTTTCTCCAAGGCAACAAAAATCCTTTACTGTTAACTGTGAGTACTACTTCCTTCTGTTCATTTTAATTCAATTCAGCAAACATTTGTTAAGCACCTACTGTATGCCAGGACTGGGGATACAAATACAGAAAAAACCTCTTCCCTCAAAACTCCTGCTTTTCTATTTAAAGGATGCGGCCCTGTCCCTGCCCACAAGACCATGATTCCCTGCCCAACTCCAAAGGTGACCTGGTCAAACTTGGAAAGATCCTCATTCTTTAAATACTGGCCATTTCAATAAAAGATTACATAGCAATTTTTCCCTAGGACCACTTATATTAAGCCTTCTAAGTGTCTTTGTAGGTGTCTCTTGTGGTATAGATATTATGAGGTCTGTGAAATTACCAGAGGCTTCTACTGCCATAAGCTGGGTATGGGAATGTGTGATTGTGACTTCTAATATCCTCTTAGAAAAAAATTGCTCTCTTCTTATGAAAATTTTGGTTCTACAGTTCCAGTGGTTTCCATTTATTTCATAACAGAAAAAATCCAACAATCTGATTTAAAGTGTAGAAGGAAATACTGTTAGCTAAATGTTAAGTCTCTTCAGTAACCTTCCTACTAGGTATAAATCATCCACTGTGCACTCTTAGCTGTTCTCTTGATGTTTAAATGTAAATAGTTTGTTAATATGGCTGTAAAGTGTCCTATCGTATGATTCACAGGCAGAACACACATCATTTTATTATACTGTCCCCTTAGAATATATTAAATTGATACTATATCTAGGATGCTTTGAGTTTGTGTAATATATCTTGATAAATTTTACTACCACACATGATGGGATCAATGTGTATTTTTGTATTTGCAGAAATTACTGCTAACTTTTAAAGTTGTCTAGGTGTAAAGGCACTGATGATAGATATGTATGAAGTCCATGCTGTATATTAAAATAAAAATAACATTCTGCAAAGTCAAAGACAGCCAGTCAATAAGTTAACACATGTTTATCAAATGCTTACTTAAACAAATTCTAAATATTAATTTATAAAGAAATAGTAGAAGGTACTGTGCTAAGCGCTGGAGATATAGAGAAAAGCAAAAACGGTCATCTCCTTCCCTTTCCCCGCCCCTGCCCCGCCCAGGAGCTCACATCCTAATGGAGTGGGGAGAGGCAACATGTAAAAACTATGTATAAATAAGAGATTTATAGAGCAAATTGGAGGTAATCTCAGAAGGAAAGCATTAGCATGAGGAGGGATTAGGAAAGGCTTCTTGGAGAAGGGGGGATTTTAGCTGAGACTTCAAGGAAGCCAGAGAAGCCAGGAGGTGTGGATGATGGCAGAGAGTGCATTTCAGGCATGGAGAACCGTCAGTGAAAACGTAGTGGGGAATTGGACGGTGGTGCAAGGAATAGCAAAGGAGCCGATGTTACTACATCATGATGTACAAAGAGGGGAGTAAAGTGTAAGAAGACCAGAAAGGTAGGAAGCAACAGAGCTAGGAAGGGCCTTAAAAGCCAAACAAAGAATTTATATTTGATCCTAAAGGTCATAGGTAGCCACTGGAGTTTATTAAATGAGGGAGAAGGGATGACAGATTCAGAGCAGTGCTTCTGGAAGATAGCTTTGTTAGCTAGAGAGGAGAGCGGCTTTAGGTGGGGAGATTAAACTAAAGGTTTTTGCACTAGTCCAGGGGTGAAGTGGTGAGAACCTGCACCAGAATGGTAGCAGTCAGAGGAGAGAAGAGGTCATAGCAGAGAAATATTCTGAAGACAGATTTGACAGGACTTGGCAACAACTACTGGGAAATAACTCTGCTTTTTGTAGTTTGTTCTGTAGAGACTCAGCTCAATTTTCTGTTTATTATTGGTGAAAATTTAGAGAACGTGAGGAAGACATGGAGCCATGTCCAAGAATTTCCAAGGTCTTACCAGTTGTAAAATTCTAAGGATTTTGGTCATACTCTGAGATCTGTCTACAAAGCAATCGTCTGGTAGGAGGGGTTTTTTATTTTGTTTTAAAGAATAAAATGCTTTATGCGTTTCAAAAAAATTCAATTTTTAGCAAACAAGTTATGTTTTAAAGACAAGAAGTCTTCATTTTTGCAGGCATAGCATTTTCATTGTATTACTTAAATCTCACTTATTCTTAAAAACTTAAATCTTACATATCCTGAGCCCTCCCCTATCACTAGAAGAAATTGCCCAGTTTTTGTGAGCATGAAAATTGTTTGTGTAAATCTAAGCCAGTCTGACCAAAGTGCAGTGATTTCTGCAGTCACATACCAGAGATGTCAATATTTGTCATTTGGTATATGTCCATTTGTGTAACAGTCACAAAATAATATGTACTAGCATTAATATAGAACTTTAAGGTTTGAGGGCAGTTAATGCATAACTACCAATGGAATGTATAAGTTACATTTTAAATTCCAACCCACACCAATGATTCACATATAGCATTTTACATAGTTTTATCCCATTTAAATCTCACAAACAGGTCTGAGGTAAGTAGTATAAATATCTCCATTTTCCACAAGAGGAAACTGAGCTTCAGACAGTGACCTCCTTCCTCCTAGTTGAACATCTAATGTTAGAGCCCCAGTTTAATCTGGGTCTTGCATTCCAGTCCAAGATTTTTTCACCATGCCACACAAGTGGCCTATGTAGCCAACGTTACAAGGCAGCTAGGAGAAAGGGTGGCTACAGACTTGGGCCTGGAATTCAAATCTGGCCTCAGGCACTTCCTAGCTGTGTAACTGGGCAAGTGATGTAATCTTTGCCTACCTCAATTTCTTCAACTATCACCAGATTGTTGTGAGATTCAAATATGATATCTTCAAAGGACTTAGTGCTATATAAATACTTATTCCCTTGGCGACTCAAATCACCCTTTGCTTCAGTTTCCTCATCTGTAAAATGAGCTGGAGAAGGAAATGGCAAAAGACTCCATTATCTTTGCCCCCCCTACCAAAAAGACAAAACCC
Source organism: Phalanger gymnotis (assembly GCA_028646595.1). Lineage (NCBI taxonomy): Eukaryota > Metazoa > Chordata > Mammalia > Diprotodontia > Phalangeridae > Phalanger > Phalanger gymnotis. Next base: position 700,718,429 of record CM053622.1, on the reverse strand, counting down.
AAATGGGGTCACAAAGAGAAAGAAACAACCGAAACACTGAACAAAACCAAAATAAATCCTCGGAATATCCTAGAGACACACATGGGTCCTTTAACCAACCAGCAACAGAGGGGAAAAATTTTTAATACCACATGAATTTTTCCACTGAGGGCCTACTTGGGTGTTTGTTCTGGCATAGAAATGACCTTGGGTACTTACTTAAAGACTGTGCCCATTGAACTCGAGCCCTGGTAGATTCTACTAAGCTAGAAAGGTTTTGAGTAAGAGCTTAGCAACTCACTGTATGTCATTGGAGGACCAATCTAGTTAAGTGCAATGATGCTCATTCATTACCTGTAGTTGACTGCCCGAGGTGATATTCCGGGGGTCACAGCAACTCCTGAAGACTATCTACTAAAGCAGGAAAGGATTATAATCTGTCAGTGAAGTGACTACTCTGATGAAATCACAGGTTGTTGAGGTACAGAATGAACTCAACATAAGCTAAAGCTTGGGGACACATTCACTGTGGATCTTTGTAGATGACCCTGCAGGACAATGACTCCTACTCTGGGATGTCAACCATCAATGCCCTAATACATTCTCTTTGGGCCACTGTGAGGGCTGAAGTGAACTTTGTATTTCTCTGAAAAAAATTATGTTCAGACTCTATGATCTATTATTGGTGGGATTGGACAAGTTGACACATTTTGAGGCTGAGCTGGATTCAGAATCAGAGGAATGGAGTTCAATACCTACACGTGCGACTTTAGTCAAATCACATAACTTCCCTTGTCAGTTTCTCATCTGTCAAATATTCAAGTTAAACTTGATAGTCTCTAAAGTGCTATTTGGTTGGCAGCATCAGAACTCGAGGACATATTTCTTTCTTCTTAGATAGTTGAGGCCATTTTCCTTAAAACAAAGTACAGATGTTCCCATTAGAAATGAATATAGCAGGCAGTCAACCCTCTGTGTGAATTGGAAATGTGTGCTCCATGGAATGAGCCCAAGAACAAATCCTAAAGGTAAGCAAAGAATGGAAATAAAATTTTTCCTTGGGTCCTAAGTATGTTGAGGTGTTTAAGGAGAACCGGACTACTCACTCTGATGAAATCAGATTGTTGAGGTATAGAATGAACCCCACATAAGCTAAAGTGTGGGGACATATTCACTGTGGATGCTGGTGGATTACCCTGTAGGGCAATGACTCGTACTCTGAGGTCAGTCATGATTACCCTGGATCTTTGTAGATGACCCTGCAGGACAATGACTCCTGCTCTGGGATGTCAACCATCAATGCCCTGATACATTTTCTTTGGGTCACTGTGAGGTCTGAAGTGAACATTACCTTTCCCTGAAAAAAATCATGGTCAGATTTTGTGATCTATTTTTGGTGGACTTGGACAGACTGACACATTTTGAGGCTGAGCTGGAGTCAGAATCACAGGAATGGAGTTCAAAGCCTATCTCTGCCACTTAATACCTACACATGTGACTTTAGTCAAATCACATAAGCTCTCTTGCTATTAGTTTCTCAACTCTCAAATAGGTAAATTAAACTAGATGGTCTCTAAAGCTGTATTTGGTTGGCAGCATCAAAACTTGGAAGATATATTTCTTTTCTCTTAGATAGCTGAGGTCATTTTCCTTAGAATAAAGTACAAATGTTCCCATTAGAAGGAATATGGCAGGCAGTGAACACTTTGTGTGAAGCAGAATCATGTGCTCTGTGGAATGAGCCCAAGGACAAATCCTAAGGTAAGCAATGGATAGAAATAAAAAGCTTTCCTTGGGACCTAAGTATGTTGGGGTGAATAGGGTGTTCAAGGAGGAATAGCATCTCTCATGTGGGGGATTTCTAAGCCCTTTGCAGGGCTGCTTATCTGCTTTTGGGGTCCACCTTTTATCCAACTTTCATCTGAAGCAATGAAAAAAGGGCCTGGTCTCCCACTGCATCCTGGGCCACCAGCAGGTGTCCTGAACTATGTCTTGCCACTGACTCCAATGACTCAGGAGGAGAGAGTGGGGCTGATGAGTTTGCAAACTCTGCCTCACTCAAATCCAAATTGCTTGCAAGTCAAGACATGACCCTTCTGATGTCATTAGTTCTCTTGGAGAAGGAAGGACTAACAGCACATGTGGCTCCAGGAAGCTGTAGTATGCACGATGGCCAAAGCCCAGTAGAAGTGTCTTGGCAAACCGGGCTAAACCAGGTTGAGGATAACCAACGGGCAGACATTTAGACAAAATTTCAAGTTTATTTAAGGCAGGGAAAGAAAATCTAAGAGAAGTAGATAGTGAAGAAACTTACTGCAAGTGCTGGGCAGTTTGTTTTAAAAATTGAGTTGCAGTTGTCCAGTCATTTTTTCAGATGTGTCCAAGTCTTCATGATCTGATCTGGGGTTTTCTTACCGAAGATATTGGAGTGGTTTGCCATTTCCTTTTCCAGCTCATTTTATAGATGAGGAAACTGAGGCAAACAGGGCTAAGTTTAAGTGACTTGCCTAAGATCACACAGCTAATAAGTGTCTGAGGCTGGATTTGAACTCAGGAAGATGAGTTTTTCTGACTCCAGGTCAGGCACTCTATTCACTGTGCCACCTCAGTTGCCTAATGTTAAAAATGCCAGGGAGGCTTCCAGTGCAGATGAAGATACGTCAGCTAAATATCCTAATTTCTTGAAGAAAATAATTGAAAAAGATGGATATACTGATCTATAAATATTTAATGTGGATGAAAGAGAAATATTGAAAAATGTTAACTTCTGCAACTTATATTGCAAAAGAAAAGAAAAACCTCAAACCGGATTTAAAGTATCTAAAGACTGCCTGGTATTTTTTTAGGAGATAATGTAGAAGTAGACCCTAAATTAAAACTAAGGCTCATTTACCAGTCTCAAAAGACTCGCTTTCTTAGAGACTACAGGCATTAATCCCTTTCTGATCTTCGGTGGTCACATATGAAAAGATGGGGGACTAGAGCTGATTTGAAAATTGATTTTCAAGTTCTGCTAGCCCAGATGTTTGTTGGAAAATATTTTAAGAACAACATCGAATTTAAAGCATTACTGATTTTAGATAATGCCGAGGTCATCCATGTAGACATATCACTCTGTGAGAATGTGAGCATGCAGATTCTTGGAGCTGTGGATAAAGGTGCCTCCATCTACCATTGTATCTATGAAGACTGAAAGAAAAGACGGTTCAATCTACACTGCTAAGGTATTTTAAATGACAATAACAATGTTTTATTATATCATCAATATAGGTTTATCTTTAGGTATGATATTCAGGAATTTTAAATTTTTTATGATTTTATTTTCCACAACTATTACTTGGTAGTAAACTTGGATCAGAAATAAATTTTTCTTCTCTTTTGCTGTTATATTACATTAATAAACAGACATAAAACTTATTTTTAAAAAAAATAATTTAATATTTCTGTTGGGTCAGAACTCATTACTACATTTCACATGTCATTTATGACTTTGAACAGTGAAATTTTAATAATGTGGGATCACTTCACACGTTTCTCTATTTACACTAATCAAGTCCTAGCTCTATTTTTTAGAACTATATTCAAATGCCCTTGCTTGGAATTAACTGTATCCTCCGGATGACTAGTAAAAAGGAACACATTTTGGGGGGTGAGGGGTATGTGATCTGTGGTTCTGAGTGAATGCAGACCAATTAAGTACCCTGAACCTAGGGTAACTTCTCTGGGGGTAGGAGTGGGAGGGCACAATCTACATGTGAGCTGGATAGCACCTCCAAGGGCTACAAACAGAAAGGGTTAAGTGACATCGAGGTAATATATAACAGAGCCAGAGATTTTCATCCAGGTCCTCTCACTTGCCAAATCCAGAGTTACATAACTCAACTTTGGCACTGTGCACTGCCATTTATGTCCAATTTTGTTTGCACAGCACCCTTCATAGTTTACTTTATTTGATTGACAAAATATCTTCAGGAGCAAGGTGGGGCCCATATTATCATTATCATTTTACATACAAGGAAATTGAGGCTTATGAAGGTAAAACAGACTGTACAAGATGACACAGCCAGTAACTCCAAGAGCTGAGATTTGAACAAGGCTCCTCAAACCCCAAGTCCATGCTCTTTCCATGATGTCATGGGTTCTCAATGGATGAATAACAAACTCCCGTGCTGACAGTGGTACTTTGGTGGAATAGCCCATCTTGGACATACAGCTAAGGATACTGTGAGAAAAAGGTTTACCACCCCAGTCCTTCTTGTCCCCAGACATGAAAGTCAATGCAACTAAAGGAAATGGGAAGGGGAAGTGAAACATATGAGGCAAGGCTTTAGATCCTTTCTTTTTATTTTTTAAAAATATTTATCTGCTTTTAGTTTTCAACATTCACTTTTACAAGATTTTGAGTTTTTAATTTTCTTCTCCTCCTTCCCCTCTTCCCAAGACAGCTTGCAATCTGACATAGGCTACACATGCATACTCATGTTAAATATATTTTCACATTAGTGACGTTGTAAAGAAGAATTAGAACCAAAGGGAACCATGAGAAAGAAAAAAAACAAAAACAAAAAAAGGAAAAATAGTCTGCTTCAATCTGCATTCAGACTCCATAGTTCTTTCTCTGGATGTGGATAGCATTTTCCATCATGAGTCTTTTAGAATTGTCTTAGATCACTGTATTGCTTAAAAGAGCTAAGTCTATCAAAGCTGGACATCACACAAAGTTGCTGTTACTATGTACAATGTTTTCCTGGTTCTGCTCACTTCACTCAATATCAGTTCATGTAAGTCTTTCCAGGTTTTTCTGAAAGCATCCTGCTCATCATTTCTTACAGCACAACAATATTCCATTACAATCATATACCACAACTTGTTCAGCCATTCCCCAAATGATGGGCATCCCCTCAATTTCCAATTCTTAACCACCACAAAAAGAACTGCTGTAAATATTTTTGTGTATTTTGTGTGTGTTTTCCCCACTTTTATGATCTCTTTGAGATACAGACCTAGAAGTAGTATTGCTGGAACAAAGGGTATGCACAATTTTATAGTTCTTTGGGCATAGTTCCAAATTGCTCTCAAGAATGATTGGATCAATTCACAACTCCACCGATAATGCATTAATATTCCAATTTTCCCAGATCTTCTCCAACATTTATCATTTTCCTATTTTGTCATGTTAGCCAATCTAATAGATGTGAGATAGTACCTAAGAGTTGTTTCAATTTGCATTTCCCTAATCAACAGTGATTTAGAACAGTTATTCATATGATTATAGATTGCTTTGATTTCTTCATCTGAAAACTGCCTGTTCATATCCTTTGACCACTTATCAATTGGGGGATGACTTATATTCTTATAAATTCTACTCAGTTCTCTATTTTGGAAATGAGGCCTTTATCAGAGTCACTGGCTATAAAAATTGTTTCCCAGCTTGCTGCTTCCCTTCTAACTTTGGTTGCATTGGGTTTGTCTGTGCAAAAACTTTTTAATGTAATGCAACCAAAATTATCAATTATGTAATTCATACTGTTCTCTATCTCTCTATTTCTTGTTTGGTCATAAATTTTTCTGGCCTCCATAGATCTGACAGGTAAACTATTCTTTGCTCTCCTTATTTATTCATGGTATCGCCCTTTATTTCTGAATCATGTACCCATTTTGACCTTATCTTGGTATCCAGTGTAAGATGTTAGACTATGCCCAGTTTCTGCCATACTATTTTCTAGTTTTCGCAGCAGGTTTTATCAAATAATGAGTTCTTTTCCCAGAAGCTGGAGTCTTTGGGTTTATCAAACTGTAGATTATTATAGTCACTGACTACCGTGTCTTGTGTAGATAAACTATTCCACTGACCTATCACTCTATTTCTTAGCCTCTACCAAGTAGTTTTGATGATTGCTGCTTTATAATACAATTTTAAATCTGGTATAGCTAGGCCACCTTCACTTGCATCTCTTTTCATTAATTCTCTTGATATTCTAGACCTTTCATTCTTCCAGATGAATTTTGTCATTTTTTTCTAGCTCTATAAAATAATTTTTGGTAGTTTGATTGGTATGGCACTAAATAAGTAACTTAATTTAGGCAGAATTGTCATTTTTATTATATTAATTTGGCCTTCCCATGAGCAACTGATATTTGTCCAATTATTTAGATCTGACTTTATTTGTGTGAAAAGTGTTTTGTAATTATGTTCATATAGGTCCTGGGTTTGTCTTGGCAGGTAGCCTCCCAGATATTTTATATTGTCTACAGTTACTTTAAATGGAATTTCTCTATTATCGCTGGGTTTTGTTAGTAATATATAGAAATGCTGATGATTTATATGGGTTTACTTTATATCTTGAAACTCTGTTAACATAGAACATAGGAATAAATGGAGTTTTCCTTAAAATGATAAGTAGTATCTATCTAAACCCATCAGCAAGCATTATGTGTAATGAGGATAAGATAGAGATATTTTCCTGTTTTGTCATGTCAGTCAATCTGACAGGAGAGATGTGGTACCTAAGAGTTGTTTTGATTTGCATTTCTCTAATCAATAGTGATTTAGAGCATTTTCTCATATGCCTATAGATATCTTTAATTTCTTCCTCTGAAAACTGCCTGTTCATATCCTTTGACCATTTCTTAATTGGAGAATGACTTGTATTTCTATAAATTTGGCTCAGTTCCCTGTATATTTTAGATATAAGGCCTTTATCAGAGACACTGGTTGTAAAGATTTTTTTCTAATTTTCTGCTTCCCTCCTAATTTTGTTGCATTGGCTTTGTTTATACAAAAACTTTTCAAATTAACATAATCAAAATTATCCATTTTGCATTTTATAATGCTCTCTATCTCTTGTTGGGTCAAGAATTCTTCCCTTTCCCCTAAATCCTACAGGTAAACTATTCCTTGCTCTCCCAAATTACTTATAGTATCAGCCTTTATTCCTAAATCACCCATTTTGACTTTATTTTGGTACATGGTGTAAGATACTGGTCTATTCCCAGTTTCTGCCATACCATTTTCCAATTTTCCCAACAGTTTTTATGAAATAGCGAATTCTTAGCCCAGAAGCTGGATTCTTTGGAGTTATCAAAGAGTGGATTGCTAGGTCCAGAATATCAATGGAATTAAATGAAAAGAAATGCTAGGGAAGGTGGCCTAGTCATACCAGGTATTAAACTGTACTATTTAGCAGCAGTCATCAAAACTATTTGATGCTGGCTAAGAAACAGTGTGGTGGATCAGTGTAATAAGTTAGGTATACAAGATGCAACAGCAAATATATTTTTAAAGTAACACATGATCCCCATACAAATTAAAGTTTCACATGCTAAATACGTGATTTTAGGGGCTTGTTAAGATGACCATTGAAATATACCGATATATTTCCATGTCTCATCCAAACAATATATCACCTACAGACTTAAAGATGCTAGAAATAGGTACATTTCATAGAATCACATAAACAGTTGGAAGGGACCTCATAAGTCAAGTGGTTCAAATGCTTTTCTGAGCAGGCATCTACAACATCCCTGAGAAATGGGCATTTCAGCCTTCACTTGAAGGCCTATAGTGAGAGGAAAGAAGGAAAAAAGCATTTATTAAATACCTAACTAATGAGGTGACAGGCACTGTGCTAAGCACTCTACTAATACTACCTCATTTGTTCTTTATAATAACCCTGGAAGGTGAGTGCTATTATTAACCCCATTTTAGGGATCAGCGAATGGAGCTGGAGAGGTTAAGTGACTTGCCCGGGGATATGGAACTAAGAAGTGTTTGAGGTTATGTTTGAAGACAGATCTTCCTGACTCTAAGCTCATTGCTCTAATCACTATGCTGCCTACCTGCCTCCAAGGCTGGGGAAACAAAAGTATTTTCTGAGGCGAGTTTTTCCTGTACGTGGCAGTGGCCCTTGGAGCCAAGTAGAACACCTTGAATCCTTCTTCCACAGGATGGGCCTTTCAATGTTTGCTCAGCACATACCCCCTAAGTCTTCTTTTCATAGAAAGGATCTTCCTTCCAATGAAGTTCATATGGCATGGTTTCTAGTCCTATCACCATCCTGGCCACCCTTCCAGAAATGTCCTGCCCGGAAGAAAACCTAGAACAGAGTATACAAGGAGCTCCAGAATTCCAGGCCTCTCATAGCAATAGTAAACATACAAACTGTTGGTTGGCCATATAGGTATCGACTCACTGAGCTTCTAGCTCAGCAAAATTCCCAGATATTTTTCTGTGTAACTATTGTGTAACCCTATATTCCTCATTTTTACCTGAGTCGTTGACATCCAGGGGATGTTTGGGATCACTTAGGGGGACTTTTGGAGGTTATTGCTGACATCGTTATGGGTTTTTGTACTGGCAATTCAATAAAGCCACAGCACCATTTGGGGGTCCGTTGTGTATTCCTTTGGGTGCGGATGATTCTTCATTGAGTTCCACTTGGTCTTTTGAATGTGGACCATTGTTCTTTCTTCAAGTCCAAGTTGAGGAACAAAACAATGAGTTTGGAATGATGAGTTTTCTAAATCTTAGCCTAGTTACTTTTAGAAACGTGGATATTGTTAAGAGTTTAATGTTCAGAAAGCCAAAGGAAATCAATGAAAGGCAGCTTTTGAGCGTTCTTGGTCTTGATTTTTGTGGTGGTATCCCCAGCATCTAAGATAGTACATGTGACAACTGTTATTGTGGTTGTTAAATCTTCTTTCAGTCACATCTAACTCTGTCCCCCCATCTGGGGTTTTCTTGGCAAAGATACTGAAGTGGTTTGTCATTTTGTTCTCCAGCGCATCTGTCAGACGAGGAAACTGAGGCAAATAGGGTGAAGTTGATAGGGTGCTTGGGTGCTTGTGCTTGGACCCTAATTCCAAGATCACATTTCTCCCTAGCCTCCAAACAACTATACCTGACAGTTTTTGCCCCAGCCCAAGGACATTATGTCTAGCAATTACTCATGAGTGGGCCTCAGTAAGACAAACTATTTTTCCCCATCACAAGAACAGATTCAATATATGATAATTCTGTAGATACAAGATAGTCCTGTTTTTTTTTATAAGAGAATTTCTTGTTCTTGTGATGGGGAAATAGAAATAGCTCTGAAAACAACAGTGCATGCCCTCAAGCTTGGAACAAAGTACTCTCCATTCTATAAGCAGTCATACCCTGACAAAAAACTAAAGGGTCAAGTAGTTAGATAGGAACATGGCCAGGCAGCGAAAATGGACTCAGAGTCAGACTCAGACTCTGGAATATTTTTTTTGGTGACAAAGAAGACCAAAACATACAGCCAGAAGAAGTCAACAAAGTCAAAAAGCCTACATCAAAAGCCTCCAAGAAAAACATGAACTGGTCTCAGGGCATGGAAGAGCTCAAAAAGGATTTGGAAAA
>CM053622.1:700639528-700708568 GCA_028646595.1 Phalanger gymnotis | reverse complement strand
CAAATAATGCTTGATGATGGTTTTAGGTAGATGCTGTTTATAATTTTAAGGAAAGCTCCATTTATTCTTATGCTTTCTAGTGTTTTTAATAGGAATGGGTGTTGTATTTTGTCAAAGGCTTTTTCTGCATCTATTGAGATGATCATGAAGACAATCTTTCTTACCTGCCTGGCCACAGGGGCGGGGGGTGTCTGTGTGTGTCTATCTGTCTTGGGCTCCCCTTATGGGCTCTCTATCTCTATGTATGTATGTAGATATGTGTGTATAAAAGTATATGTATGCCTGTCTATCTATCTACCTATCTCTGGCCCCCTTTGTGGGCTCTCTGTCTCTCTTCCTCTGTATGCATGTATATGTAGGTAGTATCTATCTCTCTATCTCTGGTCCCCATTGTGGACTGTATGTATGTATGTATGTATGTATGTATGTATGTATGTATGTATGTACGTATGATGCTTCCTTAGTATGTCTTTGGATTATTTCTCTGCTTACACATAGCTAGGCTAGCTAGGAGAATGTCTAGAAATGGCATCTGAGTTTCTTAACAATACCATTTGAAAGCTCAGCTCAAGGGCTGCATCCTGTATGAGGCCTTTCCTGATTCTCCAGCTGCTAGTTGCTCTGCCCCCTCCTCCAAATGACCACACATCTGTGTTTTGCATACACTTATATACATATATATATATACATATATAATATATATATATATATATATATCTTCTCTTACATCACGTAAGTTCCTTGAGGTCAAGAACTGCTTTGTTTTTAGCCTGGCATCTCCAGCACCAAATACAGCGATGAATGTTGAAAGGCAACATGGAGTCTTTTCTCTCCACAATTCAGGTGCTATTGTACCCCCCTGAATTTGAAAGAGAGAAATAACCCCACTGCTATTACTATTTGACCTGCTTCAAAACCTTCCTGTTAAAGGCTGGGATGAAAACACTCCTGATTCAATTCTACCCGGATAAATTACAACTTTTAAGTGACTACATATCTGTATATCCCAAATTTTTAAAAATTGGTGCTCAAGTTTAAAACATTGGGAGAGGTCTGTAGATGCTCAGAGAAGAATTAAACTGAAGGTACCTTTTCAATAAATCTATTCTCCAGGTCAGGACTGGCCAAAGATGGTGGCCAAAGAATGCTGGGAGCAATGTATACTGCCAGATTAAAAGCTGTCATTTGATTTAACATTGATTGTTATTGATGTTGTGCAATGTCCCAAATAGATACCACAGGAGAATGACATTGGCTTTAGGAACCTACTCCATTAGCCTAAAAATTGGAGGAGGAACAAAAAGGTGTTCTTAAAGCAAATCATTTGGTTTATGAGCTTGTTTAAAAAAAAAAAGGAAAGGGAACTGTATAATTTTCATATGTTCAAGCCCATAAAACTGTGGTCTTTTCCCTATTGATTAGAGAAATACAAATTAAAACAACTCTATGCTGCCACCTCACACGTCTCAGATTGGCTAATATGATAGAAAAGAATAATGATAAATGTTGGAGGATATGCAGGAAAATTGGGACACTAATGCACTGTTGGTGGATCCAATAATTCTTGAGAGCAAATTGGAACTATGCCCAAAGGCCTATAAAACTGTGCATACCCTTTGACCCAGCAATACCGCTACTAGATCTGTATCCCAAAAGAGGTAAAAAAGAAAAAAGAAAGAAAAAGAAAAAGACATATGCATAAAAAATATTTATAGCAGTTCTTTTTGTGGTGGTAAAGAACTGGAAATTGAGGGATACCCATTAGTTAGGGAATGGCTGAACAAGTTATGGTATATGATTGTGATGGAATACTACTGTGCTATAAAAAACAAGTGGGATGTCTCAGAAAAACCTGGAAAGACTTAAATGAACTGATGCAAAATGAAGTGAGCAGAAACAGAAAAACATTGTACACAGTGACAGAAATTTTGTGTGGTGATCAACCTTGAATGATTTAGTTCTACTCACCAAGACAATGATCTAAGACATTTCTGAAGGACTCATGGTAAAAAATGCTGTCCACCTCCAGGGGAAGGATTGATGGAGTATAAGGGCATATGAAAGCATCCTTCTTTAACTTTATTATTCTTGGTTTTTATAATCTGTTTGCTTTTGCAAAATGGCTAATGTGGAAACATGTTTTATATAACTTCACATGTATCATTCATATCAAATTGCTTACCTTCTCAAGGAAGGGGGAGGGGGAGAGGAGAGAATTTGGAACTGAAATATTTTGAAAAATGAATTCTAAAAATTGGTTTTGCATAACACAATTAAAAAATCGTAAGTCTTATTTTTTTGGATCAGCTACAGTTTTCCGAATCCAACATTGTTTGGAAAGAGAGCAAAAGAAAAATCCAACAGGAAATCAGTGAGCCAACAATTACCACCTAAATGGTAACTACAAGGAGATGTAGAAAAATATTTTAAGTGTTTTCAAAATGTTTAAAGATAATAAAGAGCCAAACCATATGGGTGAAACATTCCATGAGCCCTTTTTAAAAAATTCTTTCTGGAAAATCATGGAGAGACTAATACATTTAAAGAAAACTTGCTGAGAGAAACAGTATTGTCCTTCAGTTTTCCCTCTCCTACTGTTTCTAATCTATAGCTACATACTCCCTCCTTCTTTTGGGAAAGAAAGCTTCCTTCAGCTTTATTCTCCACATTCATAACCATAGACAGAGCCCTCTTCCTTCTCCTCCACCACAGCTGTGGAACCCTACCCTTCACCCCCCAGCCCTCTCCTCTGGCCCTCTTCTGTTGTCTACTGTGAAGTCCCTGTCCCACCATGGAAAAATGCTGAAAATGAGCCACATGGGATTCCTATTAAGGGAATTCGGAGCTGTTTGAAGAAAGAACTACATCTAAATGGTGTTTATTAACGATTGTCTGTAAACCTAAAAGAAAAAGGCTTGGTTAAGTGACACAGGCTCTACCTCTGACCTACAGTGCAATGTGTTTTCAAAAACCAGAAACACTATTATAGGATTTGGAGATGGAAGTGGCCTTGGAAATCATCTAGGCCACCCCCTTTGTTTTGCATAGAAAGAATAGAGTCAGAGAAAGTTAGTACCAAAAGGAACAATGGTTTAGATAAACATACTGTATTCAAAGTACTTACCAAAGCTTCAAGTGATGTGAAGCATCTTAGTGACAGCTAAGGTGGATAAACGCCAAAATCAAGTTACAAAATGGCTTTGACAGGCTGGATCATTGTTCCAAAACCTACCCAAGGAAACTTCACAAGGATGAAAACAAAGTCCTTTATTTAAGTTCTCAGAATCAATTATGTGAGTTCAGGGCAGACAGCTAGATGACAGAGTGAATAGAGTGCCAGGCCTGGAGTAAGGAAGATTGAATTCAGATGTGGCCTCAGATATTAGCTGTGTGGCCCTGGGCAAATCGCTTAACCCTGTTTGCCTCAGGTTCTCCATCTATAAAATAAGCTGAAGGAGGAAATGGCAAAACTATCTTTGCCAAGCAAACCCCCAAATGGGGTCATGAAGAATTGGACACAACTGAAACAATGGAACAATGACAACAGGGTAGGGAAGGCCTGACTTTATTGCAATTCATGGTTAAAAAAACAATTTGGGGATTTTGGTTGATGGCAGACCCAATAGAATCCAATGGTGCAAGGTAGCTACTAAAGACCTAAAGCCAATCCTTGGCTCTACATGGAACAAGAGAGTGTTGGGTATGTGAAATACTAGTCCCTCACATTGTTCTCCTGCAGTCTGTAGCTCACATCCCACCAGAGGGATTCTTTTTAACTCTTAACAGGTAAAAGAGGCAGTATGGAAGAATAGAAGTAACTTTGGATTTGGAGGTTAGGTTTGAGTCCTGACTCTGACGAGGGTATCGGAAGTCACTTCCCCACTCCAGCCTTAGTTTTTTCTATAAAATGAGGATAATAATATTTATGCTAACTACTTTAGAGGGATGCTGGGGGGCAAGTTTCCCTAAGGCGTAATTTGTTTTTGTTGTTCAGTTGTTTCAGTCTCTTAGTGACCCCATTGGCAAAGATACTGGAGTAGTTTTGCCATTTCTTTCTCCAGCTCATGTTACAGATGAGGACAATGAGGAAACAGGGTTAAATGACTTACCCAGGGTCACACAGCTACTAAGAGTCTGAGGCCACATTTGAATTCAGGAAGATCAGTCTTCCTGGTTCTAAGCCCAGTGTGCTATCTACCGTGCCACCTAACTGCCCACCCAAGTCTTAAAGCACTCTATAACTAGAAGTTGTTCTCATTTAAAGAGAGATTTCAATGAACCCTTGAGTATTCAGAGAGTGGCAACCAGAGGTATTAGGAATCCAGAAACTATGCCATATAAGGAACCAGCCTGGAGAAAAGAGACATCCAAGATAGAAGCATCTATTGGAGAGCTTTAAATGTTAGAGAGCATGTCATGCAGAAGAGGGAGACTTGTTTGATTTCATTTTAAACAACCAACCAGTGGATGTAAGAAGAAAGATCTAAAAAGATCTAAGAAGAATTGTCTAACAATGAGTATTGTCCAAAAATGGAATGAAACACATTGTACAATGGTGAGATCCCTATCACTGTGAGCAGGCAGAAGCTGGAGGACACTCTCTGTCAGTAACACTACAGAGGAAATTCTTTTATTAATTTTTATTAATATTTTTATATCTCTTCCATATTTGAATCTATCCCACACCACCCATCAAGTACATTCTTTGTAAAATAAAATTTAAAAAGAATGAAGGGGTAGGGAACAAAAACAAAAGCTCAGCAAAATTAACCAACACATCAATCAAATTGGACAGCATGTGCAATGTTGCATACCCATAGTCCCCCACTGCTCCAATGAATCAAGGAAGGAGGTGCATGCTATCATCATTTTCTAATAAGAACAAGATTATAGGATCATAGATTTAGGGCCAGAAGGTACCTCAAAGATCATCTGCTCTGACCCTACGTTTTGCAAATGAGTTAACTGAGCCCCACAGAGGTTTGTCTTGACCAAGGTCACACAAGTAGTAGTAGCAGAGCTGAATTTTGAACCCAGCAATTCTGAATTGCTTTTTCCAATCCTCCATATCAAAAGAATGTGATTTCCCAGATGGAATACAGAGGAAATTCTTGAACTGGCTGTGTAGAACTATGTCATTTATAACATCTCTTCTAACTTCTCCAATTTTGTTAGTTTCTCCCTTTATACTAAATCTGTTTTGCCCTAAAAGAAACCTGGCTCTCCTTTGATGACATCACATTCTTTTGGCTCTACTTTTTTGGTTTCCTGGGAACAAGTGAGAGTGAGCCCAAAGACATCAGTGCTGTTTTCAGCTTTCTCATTTCCTTCCTTCTGTTTCTCAGTGCTTCCAATGGTACATACTGAATTCAGTACCCAGAGGCTGCAGGCTACAACTGGTTCCTTAGGACCTCTCTGTCAATACTGCCTATGTGCTGCCTCAGTGCAGTCAGCCTAATTATTATGACTGAGGGAGACATTCAGCTAAAAATACTACCCTTCAGACAACAAGAGCCCGACCAGGGCTCAGAAATCAAGATTCCTATTTAAGTTGGCTCATCTCATGAGAGGCATGTGATTAAATCAAAGTAAACTACTCATACCCAGAAAGGTCCAGAAAGATACATTTCTTCCCTCAAAAATATTTCTATGGGCACAAGGCAGGACAAAGAATTCTCCCACATTATAAGAAGTTGTGTTTCAGTTGGGGACCTCTCCTTTTCTCATTCATTGCACTTTCTTGCCTCTGACCTTTTCTGTGGAATTCCTCTCCATCCCACAAACAGCTTATCTTTTCTTGAAATCTCACTCGCACCTATTCTTCAAAATCAAATTTTAATATCTCTTCTCTGAAGTCCTCCAGCCAGAAATGATCTTCCCCTTTTCCAGACTTTCATGCTGCTTTCTTGTATTGTGCTCTGCACACAGTAGGTACTTAATAAATGTTTGTTTAATGGTTACCAAGTATCAACTATTCATCAGCTCTAAAAGGAAAGAACCAGATAAGTTATGGGTGTTGTAGAGCCTCTCCCTAAAATGTGAATGCTTCTGGGAAGGGTCACATGTTAAGTATCAGGTCATAGTTTGGTTGTCAATTTACTTCTTGGTAATGGCTAAAAGGAACAGGCCAGCAGGAGAAGATAGTGAGACAGGGTGAGAGTGGGAGGGGACACGTCTGGAGGGAAGCAATGGATTGGTAAGAGGGAAGATGGGAAGGTCCTGAAGATAAGCTTCATTTACTTTACCTGTTCACCTCTGGCTGGTCCCTCTCCACAAGAACAACCAAAGCTGCTGAAAATCATCTTTGTTCAACTTTTTATAGAATTGCTACAGCTGTCTAAGCTTTATGCTTCTAAGAACAATTCTGTCTACGAGATAAGCTCCCCTGTGTTTTCTAAGATGAAGACCATAAGCAGAGCATACACACACTGACATCAGTGATAGCTTGCTGGCTTTCTTTGGCTCCTTCACAGAGCAGCGCCAGTTATGGTCAACCAGTCAACATGTATTAAGCATGTGCTGTGTTCAAGGTATTTTTCTATGGACTGGGACACAAAGAGTTGAAATATTTGTGACTCCCAAGGAGCTTACATTCTATGAGGGACACAACATGCACATATATAAGCAGAGAAAAATGATCATTTTTACTTTCTTCCCTGTTAACAAGTGCTTTACATACATAACCTCATTTGAGCCTCACAACAATCCTGTCCTACAAGCAATGTTATCCCCATTTTGCAGATGAGGAAACCCAGGCTCAGAGGATTTAAGTAATTTGCCCAGAGTCATGGATTTAGTATCAGGGGCAGGATTTGAACCCAGGTTTCTCCTGACTTCCCAGTACAGCACCCTGTCCATTATGCCATACTATCAATAAGCCTCTGACCTCAAAGCCCCAGAAATCTTGAGCTAACTTTGCACTGAAACAGAAACACAATTTCTTATAATGTGGGGGAATTCTTTGTCCTGCCTTGTGCCCATACAAATATTTTTGAGGGAAGAAACACCTCTTCCTGTTTTCTCTTGTCTTTCCTAGACCTTTCTGGGTATAAGTAGTTTACTTTGATTTAATCACATGCCTCTCATGAGATGAGGCAATGTAAATAGGGATCTTGATGTCTGAGCCCCGGTCCAGTTCTTGGTTTGCTGGTCAGGCTCTTGTTGTCTGAAGGGTAGTATTTTTAGCTGAATGTCTCCCTCAGTCATAATAATTAGACTGACTGCACCGAGGCAGCACATAGGCAGTATTGACAGAGAGGTCCTAAGGAACCGTTGCAGCCTTCAGCCTCTGGGTACTGAATTCAGTATGTACCATTGGAAGCAGTGAGAAAGGAAAGGAAGGAAAAGAGAAAGCTGAAAACAGCACTGATGTCCCTGGGCTCACTCTCACTTGTTCACAGGAAACCAAAGAAGTAGAGCTAAATGAATACCATCTGCTGTCTTGGTAATATGGGTCCCTCTTGCCTGATAAAGCCCTTTGCAGCCAAATGGTGTAAAGTTATTTAAAGCATTTCCATTTATGAGAGCCCAGGGTTGGAGGTTGTGGCCATATGACCAACTCCATGCCTAGAAAGGTTTGATGACCTGCTTCTGAAGTGGCAGAAAGAGGGGACCTTGTCCTAGGAGCATGTCCCCATTGCCATGATGAAGTATGAGGGCTGTATTTTTTTATTTTAACTTTTTAGTTCCACTCTGAGCTATTACTGAACCTAATGGTTAGAGAGTAGCCTTTCAGGAGGAAAGGGTGTTGAACTGGAATACGTCCTATGGAGTTAGGCATGTACCCGAGCTGCTTCTGGGGCCACATGTGTGTGCTCTGACCCCTTGCTAAAGAATACTTGTGACCAGAAGTAATCCAAGTTCATGCCCAGCTCCATTAGAAGTGTTCCAATCCTACCCTTTAGTATAAAAGCTTAAAAATTAATGTCAGACCAGGCAAACACATAGGATTATAAACTTAAATCTGGAAAGGAACTTATAAGTCATCAAATCCAACCTTTTCATTTTGCAGATATAGAAACTCATACCCAAAGGAGTTAAGTGACTTTGCCAAGATCACATAGGTGTTAAGTGGCAAAACTGTAATTCAAACACAGGCCCTTTGACCCCCAAACCAGGACTTTCCCCCACTATACCAGGCTGCCTCTCTCTAGCATAACTCAGTGTGACTTTGGGTAAGTCATGTCCCAACCCTGGGGTTTAGTTTCCTCATCCACAAAATGAGGGGGTGACATGAACACTAAAGTTCCTATAGCACCAACATTCTGTGATCATGGAAACATGCTGGCCTTTGAAAACTAAGCCAAAAGGAAATACAGAGCAAGTTAAACATCTTTCAGGCCTGCTGCCCAGTTTCAATTCAATAAAAATTTATTAGATGACTACTAGAGCACTGTGTATGACATTTAGGACAATTCAAAATTTAAATAGAACTTTATTTTTGTCCATATGGAGCTTATTGTCTAGACCCCAAGCACATGCATAGTCTAATCTAGACCTCATTGCAGGCCTATTTTATTTTTCACCTCCAGTCTTTTGGTCATCTATTGCTTCCTACTGTCCTCCAGATGGATACAATTCTCAGATAGCAACATGGGGATGGGTTTTAAGTCATGTTTCTTTCTTGGGGTTATGTTACTGAGATAGGGAACATGCTTTATAACACAACTTCTCTTTAGGAATCAAGAAGAAAGGGCAGAGTGGATGGAACCAAGATGGTGGAGTGAAGCCAGCATTTTCCTCCCAATTACATGTAAAATAATTCTTAATTTTTTTTGAGTCCCAAATTTTCTCACTCACTCCCTCCCCTCCATCCTCACTGGGAAGTCAACTCAGTATAGGTTATATAGGTGCAGACATGCAAAACAAATGAAAGAAAACAGACCCAAAAAAACAAACAAGAAAAATGAAGTAGAAAAAAAGGATACTTCAATCTGCATTCAGACTCCTTCAGTTCTTTCTCTGGAGGTGAATAGCATTTTGTCATACATCCTTTGGATTTGTCTTAGATCAGTGTATAGAATAGCTAAGTCATTCACAGTTAATTATCATATGATATTGCTGTTACTATGTACAATGTTCTCCTGGTTCTGATCACTTCACTTTGCATCAGTTCATGTAAGTCTTTTCAGGTTTTTCTCAAAGCATCCTGCTCATCATTTCTTTCTTTTTTTAAAAAAAAATTAATTAATTTGTTTTTTAGTTTTCAACATTCACTTTTATAAGATTTTGAGATCTAAATTTTCTCTCCCTCTTCCCACACTCCCCTTCCCAAGATGGCATGCTATCTACTATAGTCTCTACATATATACAATCATATTAAACATATTCCCACATTAGTCATGTTGTAAAGAAGAATTAGAACCAAAGGAAAAAAACACTAGAAAGAAGAAAGAAAAAAATAGAAAAAGAGAAAATAGTATGTTTCAATCTGCATTCAGACTCTATAGTTCTTTCTCTGGATGTGGATAGCATTTTTCATCATGAGTCTTTCACAATTGTCATAGATCCTTGTATTGCCTAGAAGAGTTAAGTCTAACAAATTAGTTGGTCATTGCACAATATTGCTGTTCCTGTATATAATGTTCTTCTGGTTCTGCTGACTTCACTCAGCATCAGTTCATGTAAGTCGTTCCAGGTTTTTCTGAAAGCATACTGTTCATGATTTCTTATAGGACATTAGTATTCCCTTACAATCATATACCACAACTTTTTTGGCGATTCCCCAATTGATGGACATCCGCTCAATTTCCAGTTCTTTGCCACCACTAAAAGACCTGCTTTGAATGTTTTTGTACATATATGTTCTTTTCCTTCTTTGTTGTTCTTGTTGGGATATAGACCTAGTATTGGTATTGATGGATCAAAGGATATACACAATTTCATAGCCCTTTGGGCATAGTTCCAATTACTTTTCAGAATGGTTGGATCAGTTTACACCTTCACCAACATTACATCTCAATTTTTCCCCAACCCCTTCAACATTTGTCATTTTCCTTTTCTGCCTTATTAGCCAAAATGATAGGTGTGAGGTGGTAGCTCAGAATTGTTTTAATTTTCATTGCTCTAATCAATAATGACTTAGAGCATTTTTTTCCTTATGACTTTAGATAGCTTTATTTCATCTAAAAATTGCCTGTTCATATCCTTTGACCATTTATCAGTTAGAGATGGCTTTTATTTTTGTAAATTTGACTCAGTTTGCTATATATTTGAGAAATGAGGCCTTTATCAGAGAAATTTGAACATCTTCATAGTTATGAATACTGTGGATTTCCTTCCATCCTATTTCCCCCCATATTTATTTTACCCTCTCTCCTTTTGCCCTGTCCATCCTCAAAAGTGTTTTGATTCTGTCTGCTCCCTTTCCCAATCTGCCCTACCTTCTATCAGCTCTCCCCTCCCTCCTCTCACACACGTTTTCTTATTTCTTTCCCCTCCTACTTTCCTGTACAGTAAGATAGATTTCTATGCCCAACTGAGTATGTATGTTATTTCCTCTTTCAGCCAATTCTGATGAGAGTAAGGTTTGAGCACTCCTGCCCACCTCCTTTCTTTGCCCTTCCATGATAAAACTTGTTTGAACCTCTTTTATGAGATATTTTACCCCATTCTACTTCTCCCTTTCCCCTTCTCCCAGTGTATCATTCTTTTTTACCCTTTAATTTTATATTTTTAGATACCATCCCATGATATTTAACTCACACTCATGCCCTCTATATGTAGTCCTTCTAACTGCCCTAATAATGATAAAATTCTTAGGAATTACAAATATCATTTTCCCATGTAGGAATGCAAACAGTTACAGCGGTAGGGAACCCGCAGCCTCAAGGCCACTTGTGGCCCTCTAGGTCCTCAAGTATGTCCCTTTGACTGACTCCAAACTTCACAGATCAAATCCCCTTAATAAAATAATTTGTTCTGTAAAACCCGGACTCAGTCAAAGGGCCACACCCAAGGATCTAGAAGGCCACATCTGACCTGGAGGTCGAAGGTTCCTCACCCCTGGTTTAACCTTATTGAATCCCTTGTTGTTGTTTTTGTCCTTTGTTCTCAGAGAGGCCCAATGAGGGTCTCTTTCTTGTTTGCCTTTTATGCTTCTTTTGTGTCTTACCTTTGAAAGCCACATTTTCTATGCAGCTCTGGTCTTTTCATCAGGAATACTTGAAAATTCTCTATTTCACTGAATATCCTTTTTTTTCTCCTGAAGGATTATACTCAGTTTTAATGGATAAGTGGTCTTGGTTGTCATCCTAGTTCCTCTGCCCTCTGAAGTATCATATTCTCTTTTAGGTAGAAGCTGCTAAATTTTGTGTAATCCTGATTGTGGCTACTTGATATTTCAATTGTTTCTTTTTGGATACCTACAATATTTTCTTTTTGACTTGGGAGCTATGGAATTTGTCTATAATATTTCTAGAAGTTTTCATTTGGGGATCTCTTTTAGGAGGTGATCGGTGGATTCCTTCAACTTCTATTTTACACTGTAGTTTGAGGATATCAGGGTAATTTTCCTTAATAATTTCTTGAAAGATGATGTCTAGGCTCTTTTTCTGATCATGGATCTCAGGTAGCCCAATAATTCTTAAATTATCTCTCCTTGTTCTATTTTCTGGGTCAGTTGTTTTTCCTGTGAGGGATTTCAAATGTCCTTTTTTTTCTAGTTTTTTTTTTTAATTTGTTTTATTGCATCTTGATGTCTCATGGAGTCATTAGCTTCCACTTGACCAATTCTAATTTTTAAGGAATTATTTTATTCAGTGAAGTTTTGTACTTCTTTTGCCACTTGACCAATACTGATTTTTAAGGATTTGCTTTCTTCTGTATTTTCTTGCTCCTCTTTTTCTGAGCTGTTAATTTTCTTGCCTAGCATATTTCTTTCACCAGCTTTTCCTTTTTTATTTGACTTTTAAAATAAGTTTTTTGCACTTTTAAAAATCTTTTTTGGAGCCAAGATGGAGAGGAGGAGGCAGGAACTTGCCTGAGCTTGCCTAACATCCCCTCCAAAGAACTTTAAATGACGCCTCAAAATAAATTCTGGAGTGGTAGAACCCACAAAACAGGGGGTAAAATAATTTTCCAGCCCAAGACAATTTAGAAGGTCAGCAGGAGAGATCTATCATGCAGTCTAAAACAGGTAACTCTCCAGTAAGACAGCAGCAGGCCTTGGGGGCAACTGAATAAATAGCAGTGGCTTCTGGAGCTCTCAGTTCACAGATAGTGAGGGGGTAAGACAACTGGTCTAGAGGAGATTACAGGAGTCTCTTTGTAGTCCCAGGGTGAGGAGGAGCACTAGCACACCAGAACTTGTGGCCACAGAGGAGCAGGGACTCTCGTCACAGTTCTAGGACAGAAAGGAGTTCTTGTGGTCTCTCATAGATCAGAGCACAAGCCAGAAGAGTAGTAAACACACCACTTCTTAGATCATGCCACCTTGGAAGAAGTGAAAACTTCTACACGTCCCCAGAACTAGCTCTGAAATTTGTTATTGTCCAGTTGTTTTAATCATGTCCAACTCTTTGTGACCCCATTTAGGGTTTCCTTGGCAGATATACAGATGAGGAAACTGAGGCAAACAAGGTTAAGTGACTTGCCCAGGGTCACATAGCTAGTAGGTATCTGAGGCCAGATTTGAATGCAGTTCTTCCTTACTCCAAGCCTGGCATTCTATTCACTATGACACCTAGCTGCCCTAGGTAGCTAAGACCAGAAACTAGCATTGTTAAATGCTAATTAAACTTAAATAATTGATATGTGTGCATGCATACATATATGTATGTATATATATATACTTGTAATATTCTATTAAATACATATATAATCGAATGATTTAAATAATTATATGTCTATAGATCATCACTCACTTAATATCCTCACTTAACATGTGTGAGTTCTTTGGATAGCATTGAGATGTTGCACTTAAATGTTATGGGAGTTTCTAGGCACTCAACTAATTGAAAAAATACCCCCATCCAAAAAAAAAATCTCCCCCCATGCCAATCAAAATCAGTTATGCCATGTTATGGGCTGATTAGTACATATGTCATCAAGATATTTTATCTAATGGGATTTGTTGGAGTAATTAGGATTTGAATGAAGCTGAAGTAACAACCAGTACCCAATAACAGGATTCTAGCTATGTCCACAATTTATGGGCCTTTTCTAAATGATCTCATGCCTTCAGAGGGTGGGATGGTGGGCTCTTGTGAGGTGAGAATTGATATGTTAAAAGATAAAGGCAAAAGCAAATTTATAATCATGGACTTATATGTTTATGTACAACAACATAATATGTCATGTAATATTAGATAACAATGGAACAGGATATTCATATGGGGAATAAATTATAATTCAATAAACACATAAAATGTGTTTTATTTATATATATGATATATATCATATAATATATTATATATATAAATATATATAATATATAAATATATATGAAATATATATTTATATATTATATATTTTATTTGTATATATTTATTTATATATATGAACTTTTAGTGTTGTATGTGTTTAATACTAGAAGTTTTCTCAGTAAGATCAGGAAATAAAGTAAGGATGTCTAGTGATTATTTAATATATTAAAATTCTGGCTAAGACAATAGGACAGAAAAAAAGAATTGAGGAAATAACAATAGGCAAGGAGGAAGCAAAATTATCTCTATATAGAAATGATAATGTGGTATGTTTAGAGGATCCCAGAAATTTAATGAAAACAATTATTTTTAAAATCTGATAACTTCCGTAAGGGATACAAAATAAGCCCACAAATATCACCTGCCTTTCTCTATATTACTAACAAAATCCAGCAGAAGATAGAGAAATTCCATTCAAAATAATTATAAATCCATATAGTATCTGGGTATTATCATACTAAGACTCCCTGGGTACTTAAATAAGCACAAAATCAAAACCCCATTTATAGAAAAAAAAAGAATGCCAGAGATATAATTTTTGTTCGTAGCTGGCTCATAAGTACCAAAAAAAATGACATACTAAATTAATTTACATATTTTAGTGTGATACCAGCCAAACTGCCAAGGGGTTACTTTACAGAACTAGACTAAACAATAACAAAATTCATCCAAAGGAACTACAGGTCAGTAATCTCAATGGGAAAATTAAAGTAGTATTAAAAGAGGTATAACATTTTCATATTGCAAGCCATATTACATAGCATTTTTCACCATATTTATTCAGTATTGGTTAAAATAGCTAAGAACCATGTGTAGAAAGGTAACCGAACTGATCAGGCCTTTTGAAGTAGCAATGCCATTACTAGGTATTCACCCCAAGATAGTCAAAGATAGATAGAAAGGTCTAACATATACCAAAATATTCATGGGAGTACTTTTATAGTAGCAAGAAACTGGGGGGAAAATAGAATGCTAATCAGTCAGAGGAAGACAGAACAAATTTGATAAGGAAAAACAGATATGACAAATTCAGAGAAATGTGGATAGACTTGTATGAACTGATGCAAAACAGAGCAAGCAGAATTAAGTGAATATACACAATGACTAGAATAGTGCCAATGAAAATAACATTGTAGGACATCAGAAAAGTTCGGTGCAGTGACTAGTCATGACTGCCGAAGAGTGGAAAGTGTGGAATGAAACAAAAGCTCTTAAACAGTCAATATGTCAGTTTGTTTTGCTTCACCGAACAAGAGAGGGTTCTATTACAGGTGATGGGGCAATACTGGGAAGTGACATGCATGTGAAAAAGCATCACTACAACATTTTTTTAAATTAAGCAATAAAACATTTAAAAAACTAAGCTGAGTCTTTCCCCTCTGATGAAGCTAATTTGGGGGAGAAGGAAGCAGTGTTTGTGTGTGGGTGTGTGTGTGGGTGTGTGTGGGTGTGTGTGGTATATATAGGACATATAAAATATGTATTATATAATGTGTTTATACATATATATGTATATGTATATAAATGTATATGCATATGTATCATAGGATTAAAAAAATAAACCTAAACCCTGAGAGCTCACCTTTGATTTATCAAGTTTAGTGTTATCTCAGGAAGAACATGTTGCCTGAAGGGAAAAGAATTTCCCACATATGAAATCACTTTATATGAGGTAGTATCTATTTAACAATTGCTCTTGAGTGGCTGAGAGAAGAGGCTCCTCTATGCGCAATTTAGGCATTTTGGGAGGTACATTAATGTAGTGTCACAGAAATGTATTAATTAGCACCTTGGGGCCTAGAGACATTATTAATACATTTCCAGAGAATAGTGTCCTTAGCCTCATGGTATCTGCCCCGAGTCTATGCCCAAACAAAGTTATACTGGGTTTACAAAACACTTGATTCTCTTTTTCAAGCTTAGGTATCTACTTTAGTATCAAACACTCCCGTATGCTTTTATTTATTAATCTTGAACTTACAAAGAAGTAAATAATGTGAGTATGTCATTTGAGCAGGTTCTTTACTTCTTTCAGTCCAGCACCCATGTTGTAAAATTGTCATGTTGGGGGTGACCTTGGGTTTTCAAAGTCCATGCCGGCAGGACACAAACTTTAGCAAGTCCAAAGAATGTGGCAAGGCTTTAATGTGGACATGTCAAGAGGTTGTGCTATTGGTCAGCTGAAGATTAGCCTAAATTCAGAGAAAGTTTTTTGTTTGTTTGTTTGCCTACCAGCTGATCCAAGAGCCTCTTAGTTGGTCTTTTGGCCACAGATCTCTTCCTGCCCCTCCTCTCAGCTATCAAAACACAATTCCTTAATATTCCTAAAGCACAATTCTGACCTTGTCATCCCTTTGCTCAGTGGACTCTAGTTGCTCCTTATTACCTCCAAAATCAAATGGAAAATCCTCTGGCATTCAAAGCCCTTCACAACCTGTTCTTCCCTAACCCCACCTTTCTAGTCTTCTGCCTTACTCACCCCCACGTACTATGTGATCCTGTGACACTGGCCTCCTTGTGTATTTTCACTGTCTGTCTCCCATGCCCTGGAATTCTCCTCCGTCTCAACTCTACCTTCTGGTTTCCTTGACTTTCTTCAAATCCCACCTTCTACAAGAAGCTTTTTCCAATCTCTCTTAATGTTAGTGCTCTCTTTCTCTCTGTTGATTATCTCTTATATTTCCTTATATATAGTTATTTGCATGTTATTAGATTCCCATGAGATTCCCATTAGATACCCTGTGAGCTTCTTAAGAATTGGTGTGGTCTTTTTTCCTTTCTCCATCTCTCTAGCCCTTAGCACAGTGCCTGGCACTTAGATGAATAATAAATAATTGACTGAATGAATGTTTTTTGGTCACAGCAAATCATAAAGAATTATCTACTAAGGGGTAGGTGAGCACCCATGCCAACAAAATTATGATTTTTTCCCTCAAACTTCTAGGAATCAATTGCCAGGAACTTTTGTGGCAAAAGTTTATACTTTTTAATTCAATTCACTTAGATGAACCCTCTTTTCTTTCACTTTTCAGTGATATTCTTCACTTTTCTTCCAGTGGAAATTATTTTCTATATATAATTTCATATGACTCTATCACATAATCAAGTTCCCAGTCTAAGGGTGGGGTTGAAACCAATCCCTGCCTTTTTAGCCTTGTTAGAGCTGGGATAAGGATCCTCCAAGAATATAGGGACTACACATGTCTGATCATAGAATCACAAAGGGAGAGAAGATCTAAGATACATTTATTTAGTCCAACTCATGCCCTTCAAAACACCCCCAACAAGTAGTCATTAGCTTTTTCATGAAGACCTTCAGTGAGGGAGAATCTATTTCCAGAGGCAACCCATTCCACTTTGGGGAAGCTCTAAGTATGATGATATCTTTCCTTAAAGCAAGCCTAGATCTACTCTGTAATATCTTTCCTATACTCCTATTTCTACCCTCTAAAGCTAAGCAGAACAAATTCAGTCCTTATTATTCCGAATGACAGACCTTCAAATATTTCAGGCAGTTTTCCTGTCCCTGCAAATGAATGAATGAATAAGTATTTCTTACATGCCTACCCTTTACAAAGCACTTTGCTAAGTTCTGGAGATGCAAATAGAAAAGTGAAGACAATCCCTGTCCTAAATAAAGGAGCTCACATTCTAATGGAAGAGACTACATGATATAGGAGTTTTCGGCTACAAGTCAAATGGAAAAGTATCATGGCCCCTAGGGTGTCATTTCCACCCATAGAAACATTTATTTCTGCTGTTGGACCATTTGATAGACTTTGATAGCTAGAACTTTCATTTTCTGAGTCTTCATTAATTGTGACTACTAAGGAAACAAGGGCTACAGCCCTGCCCACTGGTGGCAATTGATTAGTAGTTAGACATGGTAGATGTGCTGTCTCCTGTATGTCCCTCAGGGTGCCTTATTATTTAAGCCAGGCTTGCTTACCTCTCCTATACATGGAAATTGCCCAGCAGTTTGTGGGAATGACTGGTCCCTTCACAGGGCTTACTTCCCTACATGATAGTTGTAAGGGTAGAAGCAAAGCCAGCGATGGAGGGTTGGGAGGGTGGCAACAGGAGAGCTTTATTCCTATAGCTCTCAAGCTAAGAGTTTTGGGCTATTTCAATAGGAGTCTACAGGAGGTAAAGGTCCAGATGACAGTGGTAGCTAGACTCTCTGGGCACATGCCGCTTACTGTTTCTCCCTCTGAGTGACTTGATGTTTCTTGCTGCTCAGTCATCTATTCCCCAGGACAGTTCTTTCAACTGATTTTCAAGGCCATTCATCATCCTGGTCACCTTCATCCAGACTCTATAGATTATCGATGTCCTCAGAATTTTCCACTCAGAATTGTGTTTGAAATACTATTGATGTCTGACTAGGGCCAAGTACAGCAGAGCTGTTGCCTCCCTAGTTCCATATATGGCATCTCCCAATTTGGCCTAAGATCACATTTTTTTCTTTTTATGTTGCGCTGCTGACTCATATTGAACATGCAGTTCATAATTTTCTTCAGATGAACTCCTGTCTAGTTATGCCTCTTCTGACTTATGAAGCTGATTTTTTAAAAACTCAATTCTAGGATTTGTATCTGTATTAAATTTCATCTAATTAGAACCATCCATTCACTCTAATCTTACAAGTTGATTCTGTATTATAATTATGGCATCTAGAATGATAAATCTTCCTTCCACTTTTGGGTCTTCAGCAAATTTTATAGACTGGTGATTTATGGCTTGAACTCTGAAATCAAATGACCAAAGAATCACAAATGTTTTGCAACTGCCGTTAACTCTAAAAATACCAAAGAGCTCACACAGGTTATCACAACCACAGTTAACTCTCAAAAAAAAAAAAAAAGATGAGCTAACAGTGATCATAAGCAAAAACCTTTATTCCTTGGAGGAAGGAAATTAGAGAGATATGCCAGGGCTCCCTCTAGTGGGAGACCCACTTTAGTGTGAGCAAATCTCAATACATATACAAGTGGCTACACAGTGAACTGTGACAGTGTCGGGTAACAGCAACAATAAGACAAGTTTGATTCATAGTAGGACTTCATGACCAGAATATGGGTACTGCAGGTGCTTGTCAGAGCTCAGAGACCTCCTGGTGCTGGTGTGAAAGGCTTTTGTTGTGGCTGAGATCATCCAGAGGGTGAATGCAAAGGATTATTCTATCAAGCTCAAGACACAGCTTGCGTGCTATGCCTTATCTTTGGAAAACAGGGTATCTCCTCATGGAAAAAGAAAAGAATAAAAAGAAAGGGATGGTCTTGGCATGAGGATCCTGACATTTCCCCTTTTTGACCAAGGGGAGGGTGTCTAAAAGAACCTCTCCCATTCTGGTCATAAAGGAGAGGCAGGGATGGACCAAAATGCTACAAAAGGCCAACTGGGCCAGCATAAGTTTTTGAGTTGAGGGATAGCTGTAGGTTTAGTTTGGTGAGCTTAGGAGTTAAAGTGGCAGATCTAACAATTTGTTAGCCACTCCCCCCCACCTTTAGCAATGATAGAATGGCATTTTTATCCCAGAAGGTTAGTTTATTGAGGGGACCTATCAAGCAAGTATGTCCCAAGTAGGAGGGTCAAGAATGTAGAGGGAGAAAATGCCAACATATGCTTGAATCAGGGCCTTGGTGGTTGGCATGTAACAAAAGGAAAGACAAAAAAAACTAGACCAGTATACTCAGCCCTCATCTGGAATCTTGGGAAAGCTGTCTTGTCTGGATGTCAGCTGCTTCTGGGTCCATACTAGACGAATCTTAAAGTCCCTGGAGGGTTCTGCTGTTCATTCAGGAATGGGGGCTTTCTACAGATGATCCAGGAGTCCACACCCTCAAGTTTGGAAGCTGTGGAGTAGTCAGAAGGACCTGGTAAGGGCCCTTAGAAACAGTAACTGATTGATCAGTACAGGGCCAATTTTTGGTTAAGACATATGAGTTACTTGAGGTGTACAATTGTGAGAAAACTCCTTATATCAATCTTTGGATCTTAGTTTCTGGTCCACATAACATAGGTCCTTGGTTAAAGGTCTCTAAACAGCATGTAGAGATGGTCTAGTTTCCCAGATACACAGGGCCATGTTCAAACAATGCAATAAGGTTTTTCATAAATTCATAATCATAATCACATTAAGCCAGATTACATTAATGTCAGGTTATAGATCAAACTACTTTGAGGACTCCCAATGGACTAGTTTTGAGAGGGAAGATTTACCTGTCACCAAGGTAACCACGAAACTTAAACATAAACATCATGAAACAAAAGACCAAAGCAATACAATAATTATCACCGATATTAACTAACATTAAGACTCCTTGTATCCTAGTAACCCATTCTCAATGCTCACTTAACCAGCACATTTTGAGTCCTTGATGTCTCATACAGTTGTCTGGTTCCTAGATATCTTTTCTGGGACAATAGGTTTTATTCTCAGGACAGCTCTAAAGGGGGCTTTATTTTGCTTCCAGATCTAGAGGCTCCTAGATAATTCTGCTAATAATGGTAAATTTGTTTCTCCACTCAGTGAATTTCAGTTTACATATCATTTGATATTTCTATTCTTAGCTAAATCCTGTGATATAAGAATATTTTTAAAATGTATGAGGGTCCAACTGTAAAATAAACTTTTCTGTCCTTTAAAATTATGAGATACTTTAAAAAATGGGGAAATAATTTCACTTTCTTTACTATTAGCAATACAATTTATATATAAAATCCTTCATTCAGTTTGTGAACTTATTACTAAAACATACTCAAAGCTTGAATTTCCATGATATATAAATTTGGAAGCCAATCTTGTACATATGGACATAGTTCTTAGAGAAAACAGTCTAAGCCGGTTGCTTTCTCAAATTTTATTATTACATTTATTTAGAAAACTTTTTACATTGTATCTTTGATTTGTTATTTTGTCTAATCATTTCCTCCCTTAGGAGGATATCATCCCTATATTTTAATTTGACCACAAATGTAGGTTAAAATTATAAGATGTTCATACTTGAATGTTATTATAGTAACTCAGAGGTGTTTCAGTGTTTATCTATAATTCAACAGATTCAGTATTGTATTCAAAAAACTTCTTGATTATAGAAATCTGCTAGAAAAGGAAAAAGAGGAATGCAGTTATAACAATATCATATATCTTAATGGGAAAGAAATCTCTTTAGTTCTGTTTGATTCCAGGCATGAGTCATATCTGACAGCCAATCATGTAGTCACTGGGTGGTAAAAGCAAGGCTGAGGATTAACTAGGTGGGGAATTTTCCTTTTCAGAAAGGAAATACACAATAAGGTAATAAAGTCAAGAGGATCCTACCTTAGGCCATGCCAAAGTCATCCCCAAAACTTTTATCAGGCACAGGCATCCATTTTTAGCAGTTCCCAGACTGCAGCACATGCTATTTTCTACTACTGGCTTCATGACAATTCAGACAACAATCTCTAATCAAAGCTCAAAACAATAGCTAAGTTACAGTCCCCAAAGTTTTTTACCTTAAATAGCAGCATTTCACTAACCAAAACTTAGTGCTTGAATATCTTTCCTGATGTTTCCCTAACAGTTAACATTTCATTTATCCTTTACTTATAAATTAAATCTACCCATATTCTGGAGCTTCAACATTGAGCAAATACCTAAAGGGTGACTCATCATCAACATATTGATTCTAAATCTTTAAACCACCTCTATGCATTTTCATAATAGCCAAAAATTTTAAAATGGAAATTCACTATTATGCTAAACTTACTATTGTTGTTGTTGTTATGTTTTACAACAAAATATACTTCATTAAATATTTAACAGTTTTCAAATATCTTTTTAATCATATCCTTTAAACAGCCCAAATCATAATCTGACAGTGTCCAAATTAAAAGGGAAATTGTTTTGTCTAACAGCATTTCTGTTATAATGGTTTCTCAAATTTCACAGCATAAGAGAATTCAGAAATACAATAAAAACACAAATAATATCATATATTTAAAACATGAAACAAAACTTTGGATCAAATCAATTCAGTAAATTGCATTTCCAAATTACCCCATATAAAAACTGTTAATCTTATTGCCTTTGGCATTTTAAACCCACTTTAGAGTTATAAGGCATCGAACAATTGCATTCAATTAAAGAAATAATAATAATATAGTGCTTAGCATATGACAGTCATTGTGTTAAGCACTTTACAATCATTATATTATTTTGATCCTCACAACAACCCTGGGTCGGTGGCTTTTCTCTTTACAGATCAGGAAACTGGAGCACACAGAGATAAGATAACTTGCTTAAGATTACACGGTTAATAAATTTCTGAAAGCAGAACATAATTCGTTTCCCTGCATTTTTCCAGCATATTTTTTCAACACTTTAATTTGGGAACCTGATCTGAGATGAGAGGGATTAATAGGAAAGGGTTTCTGAAATAGAGGTATCACAGGGGATCTCTGGTTTAAACAATCTTTTCTCTTTTCATGGTCAAGGAAGGGTTAACAAGAGGGGGCTATAAAGTACAAATCATTTACTTATTTTTTTTCTTCCCTCTGGGATTACTTCTAAATTCACTGCCTTCCTTCAATGCCCTAAAACAATGAAGCTATCCATCCTCAGGGGAAAAAAATATTTAAGTGCCATCTACTTTTAATTTTTATAAAATTTAATTCTTATTTTTCCTTAAAACAAATTCTACAGAGTGGTACCCCACAACTTACTAGGATATTTTGGAAGAGAGTGAGTTCCTGGAATTACTCCAAATCCCAGGAGTTCCTCCCGGCAATCTTAAAATGATTAATCTTCAAGCTCCTTAATGATTAATCCTAACATCGAATATCTATCAAGATGTTTTTAGCAGTTCTACAAACTTTGATTATCTGACTTTATTTTGGGAATTCCAACAAGGCAAATGTTGAAATGACAGAAAAAAAGTGTTCTTCTGGTTTCTTCTTCTTTTTTCCTCTTTTATTATAACCTAATTTCCCTGCAAAAGCCTAAAGTGGGAGTTTGTTCTGCTTACTAGGACAGTTGCTTCAAGTATGAAAGTTCATTACTCTTTCCCAGTGTTCTAAAGTGTGCTTTGGTATTCCCAGTGTTCTCTGGCTACAGCCTTTAGCACTTTTTCTGGCTGGCTATATTTTAAATCTTTCAAGATAAGAGAATATACAAACAACACAAACAAAACACAAGACAAAGATTTTCCTACATTTTATAAAGAAACTAACACAGACAAAATGATAAAACAGACATACAGACAGGATAATTCTAAGATTTTCTTGAGGGAACCTAAGTTACAAAAGGTTTCTCACTTGGTGGTTTTGAGAAGCCATTTATTAAAAACATCCCATTGAGGTATTTAATGTTCTTACTGGCTTTCAGGACATTTTTTAAAAAAGATTATTTATTTCTAGTTTTCAACATTCATTTCCACAAAATTTGGGGTTATTAATTTTCTCCCCATCTCTCCCTCCCACCCCAAGATGGCATGTTTTCTGATTGCCCCTTTCCCCAGTTTGCCCTCCCTTCCATCACCCCACTCCCCTCCCCCCTTAAGCCCTTTCTCCTTACTTTCTTGTAGGGCAAGACAGATTTCTTTTCTTTTCTTTTCTTTTTTTTTAACAGCACTGTGCAGTTTTATTAACAATTCAAGTACAGTAGTATCTGGAAAGATCGGGACTAAGGACAAGTTTCAAAAGTGAACAGACAGATATATTCAGCATCTAACAGTTGGAAAGAAGCATACTACAGATTCCTTTCACAAACATGTTTTCACAGAGCCAATACAGTACTAGCCATTAACCCAGCACCAAGCATACTGGAATAGAAAAGATGCAACAAGAAAAATACCTATGTTAGAAAGACTTCAACACTTTAGAAAAAAGAGCAAAACACTTGTCATTTCTTCCCCCTTTGCCCCCAAACAACATCTGTACAGTTTAGATCTACCTATGCAGCTCTACATCAGTTTCTAGAATATTTGTCAGGAGGAATAAAATAAAAGTGACACTGGCTAGTTCAGTCTTCAGATGCACGGAGGGGGAGAAGCCAGTTCTTGGCCAGCTAGTCAGCTCCATTCTCATGGGCAGGGTCTTTGGACTCTCTGGTGTTCCGTGCCTCCTCCATGGGCTTATCCTTCTCCCAGCTTAGCAGCCATTTGTGCCTTTCAGTTCTCTTTGTTAGCTTCCATTTTGTGGGGAAGTTTTTCTTCCGCCATTTTACTGAAGTTGTTTTCTTCAATTGCTTTCTGAAGCACCTCCTTCTCATGCTCCCGCTTCTTAGCTAGCTGCCTCAAGACTTCAGCTTCACGAGACTTGCGTCTTTCTTTTGAGCTTCTAGTTTCTTCTGAATTTCTTCCAGGGAAAGATCTTTCTTCTTTGGAGGGGAAAGGGGAAATTCTGAGACTGCTTCTTTTGAATGAGGACAAAGTATCTGCTCAAATGCCTGTCCAGAGGCACGCTTCTCTAGTTCTTTCACCTGGATATCAGAAGAAGCCATAGTGAATAGAAGACAAGAGACTGGCAGTGCACTCTAGACAGTCTACACAGTGGAGAAAGCCCAGCTCCGTGGAAGCCCTGGCCACACTCCAAGCACCAACAAACTGGGGTGCACACAAAAGTGCCAAACTGCAGGCCATAAGATAGATTTCTATACCCCATGGCCTGTATATACTATTTCCCAGTTGCATATAAAAACAATTTTTAACATTTCTTTCTAGAACTTTGAGTTCCAAATTCTCTCCCTTCTTCCTTCCCACCCACCCTCCTTGAGAAAGCAAGCACTTCAATATAGGTTATGCATGTATCGTTATGCAAAACACTTCCATAATAGTCATATTGTGAAAGACTAACTATATTTCCCTCCATACTATCCCATCCTCCATTTATTCGATTTTCTTCTTTGACCCTGTCCCTTTTCAAAAGTGTTTCCTTCTGACTACCCCCTCCCCCAATCTGTCCTCCCTTCTATCATTCCCCACCCCCATCCCCTTCCCCCTACTTTCCTGTAGGGTAAGATACCCAATTGAGTGTGTTATTCCCTCTTTAAGCCAAATATGAAGAGAGTAAGGTTCACTCATTCCCTTTCACTTCCCCCCTCTTTCCCTTCCATTATAACAGCTTTTTCTTGCCCTTTTTATGTGAGATAATTTACTCCATTCTATCTGTCCCTTTCTCCATCTCCCAATATATTCCTCTCTCACCCCTTAATTTTATTTTTTAGATATCATCACTTCATATTCAATTCACCATGTATGTATATTCCCTTCAACTACCCTAATACTGACAAAGATCTCATGAGTTACAAATATCTTTCAATGTAGGAATATAAACAGCTCAACTTTAATAAGTCCCTTATGATTTCTCTTTCCTGTTTACCTTTTCATGCTTCTCTTGATTCTTGTATTTGAGAGTAAAATTTTCTATTAAGCTCTGGTCTTTTCATCAAGAATGCTTGAAAGTCCTTAATTTCATTGGAAATCCATTTTTTTCCCCTGAAAAACTTTTTCCTCGGTCTTTCTGGGTAGGTGATTCTTGATTTTAATCCTAGTTCCTTTGATCTCCAGAATATCATATTCCAAAGCCTTTGGTCCCTTAACATTGAAGCTTCTAGATCTTGTATTATCCTGATTGTGTTTCCACAATACTCAAATTGTTTCTTTCTAACTGCTTGCAATATTTTCTCCTTGTCCTGAGAATTCTGGAATTTGGCTATAATATTCCTAGGAGTTTTCCTTGTGGGATCTTTTTCAAGAGACAATCGGTTTCGATTTCTATCTTACCCTCTGGTAAGATGGTATCGGGGCAGTTTTCCCTGATAATTTTCAAGACATTTTTAAAGGTAATTTATCTTATCCTAATCAAAAGAACCCCAAGTTGGCCAAGGATGTCAAATTATGCCAATTACTTGAGAAATTTGCAAGTATCTGTTCCATAGACTGAATGAATATGCCCTGCAGCTGTATTTCTCAGCAGTTCACTCTTAGTTATCAGGTTTCCCATAATACAACCAGAGAGGAAACAAAAAAAAAAAAGGTACCTGATCCAAGAAGTCAAGAGATTTCACCAAGAAGAAATGGACAAATTCTCTCTTTAATCATTACAACCAAATTTTCAATCCTCCAAGGGAGTGGAGCTCAGCCAAAAGACAGGAGCTAGGAAATTAGAAAAGGAAAAATTACCCACTGCCACTCTCCAAGTGCAAATCAAGCAGAGCTCAACATACCCCTCCTATAGGTACCATACTTCCAGGTGAAGCTGGGGGCAGGGCAGGAGGAATTAACCTTTTCTGATTCCACTTCTGACACCAACTGTCCAACTCTAAAAAATAAATGACCAAAGAGTCACAGAAGTTTTGCAAACTCTCTTAACTCTAAAAATACCAGAGTTCACACAGGTTATCACAACCAGTTAACTCTGAAAATAAAATAAAAACAAAATAAAAACAAAGAACTAACAGTGGTCATAAATAAAATAATATTCTTTTAGAGGAGGGAAACTAGGGCCCCCCCTCTAGTAGGGGACCCACTTTAGTGTGGGCAAATCTCAATACATATACAAGTGGCTAACACAGTGAATTGTAGCTCTGACAATGAGATGTAACAGCAACAATGAGACAAGTTTGATTTATAGTAGGGCTTCATGACCAGAATATGGGCAACTTCAGGTGCTTGTCAGAGCTCAGAGACCACCTGGTGCTGGTGTGAAACAATTCTAGGATTTATCTATGACTGAGATCATCCAGAGGGTAAGTGCAAAGGATTGTTATTATCAAGCTCAAGACACAGCTTGCTTGCTCTACCTTAACTCTGGAAAACAGGGTGTCTCCTAATGGTAAAAAGAGAAGAATAAAAAGAGAGGGGTGGTCTTGGCATGGGGATCCTGGCAGCTTCATGCAAGCCAAGAATAAGAATGTTGAATATCATAGGGAAAAGGACAGACTTCCAGTTCATTTCAGGTGATCTCTCCCTCCAAGTTTACATCAGCCGATTAATAACAGTTCTTCAGGTGTGTATTACCTAATCAGTTCTGAATCCCCCTAACTGTGATATCACCTATTCCAGTCATTTTGATTTAGTGCTTTGAGGACATAGACGCTCACAACAAATGGTCTAAGATGTTCACACTCAAAATTTCTTAATGGTATATATATATTTTTCCTCTGTGACAACAAGCATGTAGCATATTTGAAGCATGATAGGTTTGTTGCTGCAGTGATAGGAAGCCATCATGATCATTTACACAATGATCTATGCAGTGATTTCATCAAACTTCAACTACCACTGTTCTTGTAGTTTCTCAATTGCCATCTACTTTTAACTTTTATTGAATTTAACTGTTTCCTAATTGTTTCAAAACTGCCACAAGTATTCACCATTTGAGTCCAAATCAATTTTCAACAGATGGTCAGAAGCATGTTTGGTTGCATTCCATATACTGCACCAGAGTACCATCCCCATTTTACTCTGCTTTCCTATAATCATAACTTCCCAGCTGTGCAATGACATGATCAAGCTGTTACAAATGTTTGTATTCTTGCAGGGCAAATGTCATGCTTTTTGAAAACCATTGTCACTGGACATGCACATTACAAGCCGTCTTGAAACTATCACAGACCAAGGACAGAGTCAAAAGCATCTCACCAGAGCTCTCTCTCAAACCCCTCCAAATACCTGTAAAAATGTCTAAACAAATTCTAGAGCAGTGGAACCCACAAAAAGACAAAGCAAAACAAATCTCCAGCCCAAGACAACCTGGAGGGTTGACAGGAAAGGTCTGTTTCACCAGGCTGAGAGAGGAGTGCTGTCCAGCCCAGGTTGCACCAGTGCAAAACAGGCCCCAGCAAACCCAGAGCAGGCCTCAGGGTGAATCACTGGCAGTTGAAGCAGTTTCCAGACTTCTCAACTCACAAATGCCAAAGACAACTTAGAAGGTCAGTGGGAAGGGACTGTTGGACTTGGGTGAGAGAAAAGCACAGTCCAGCCCTGGCCCCAGCAAACCAGGAGCAGGTCTGAGGAGTGACTGAATCAGTGGTGGCAGCAGTGGTGGTGGCAGCGGCAGCAGTGGTAGCAGCCAATAAGGGGACCAAACAACTGGTCAGAAGGAGATTACAGGGGTCTCTTTGCTGGCACTGAAGAAGGACTCTGTTGCTTTCCTCATACTTGGATCTGGGTCACAGTCCTAGGTGGCATGCCTGGGGCAAGGAGCACTGGCATAGCAGAGCTTGTGGCCGTAGTGGAGAGGGAACCTTCCTCACAGTTCCAGGGCAGAAAAGAGTGCTTGTGGTCACTCACAGATCAGAACACAGGCCAAGAGAGGAGTAAACACCTCTCCTTAGATCGTACCACCTTGGAAGAACTGAAAACTTACAGGTCCCTAGAAATATCTCTGAAAACAGCTGCACAAAACACCCTGAAGCTTGGGACAGTGTACTCTCCACCCTGGAAGCAGAGCCCTACTTTAACAAAGAGTTGAAAAGTCACATAATTGGCTGGGAAAATGAGCAAACAAGAGAAAAAAAAACCTCAGACTACAGAATCTTACTTTGGTGACAAGGAAGATCAAAACACACAAAACAAAGTTAAAGCTCATACATGCAAAGCCTCTAAGAAAAATATGAAATTATAAAACAGAACCAAAAGAATGAAAAAATAGAAGACAACATGAAATATCTCACTGGAAAAACAACTGACCTGGGAAATAGATCCAGGAGAGATAATTTACAAATTATTGGACTACCTGAAGGCCATGACCAAAAAAAGAGCCTAGACATTGTCTTTCAAGAAATTATCAAGGAAAACTGCCCTTGTATCCTAGAACCAGAGAGTAAAATAGAAATTGAAAGAATCCACTGATCCCCTTCTGAAAGAGATCCCAAAATGAAAACTGCCAGGAATATTATAGCCAAATTCCAGAGTTCCCAGGTCAAGGAGAAAATATTGCAAGCAGCTAGAAAGAAACAATTCAAGTATTGTGGAACCACAATGAGGATAACACAAGATTTAGCAGCTTCTACATTAAGGGATTGGAGGGTTTGAAATATGATATTCTCGACATCAAAAGAACTAGGATGAAAACCAAGAATCACCTATGCAGCAAAATTGAATGTAATCAATGAGGGAAAAAAATTGATATTCAATGATGTAGAGGAATTTCATGCATTCTTGAGAAAAAACCAGAGCTAAATAGAAAATTTTACTTTCAAATACAAGACTCAAGAGAAGCATGAAAAGGCAAACAGGAAAGAGAAGTCATAAGGGACTTATTTAAAGTTCAACTATTTACATTCTTACTCGGAAAGATGATATTTGCAATTCATGAGACCTTTCTCATTATTAGGGTAGTTGGAGGGAATAGATATAGACAGAGGGCACAGTATGAGTTGAATATAAAGGGATGATATCTAAAAAACAAAATTAAGGGAGAAGGAGAGGTAGAATGGGGTAAATTATCTCATATAAAAGAGGCAAGAAAAGCTTTTACAGTGGAGGGAAAGAAGGAGGAGGTGAGAGGGAATGAATGAACTTTACTCTCAGCAGAACTGATTTAAGGAGGGAATAACATACACATTCAATTGGGTATGGAAATCTATCTTACCTTATAGGAAAGTAGGGGGAAAGAGGATGGAGGGGTGATAGAAGGGAGGGCAGGTTGGGGTAGGGGGTAATCAGAAGCAAACACTTTTGAGGAGGGACGGGGTAAAAAAAGAGAGAGAACAGAATAAATGGGGGAAACAGGATAGAGGGAAATACAATTAGCAACAGTAACTGTGAAAAAATATTTTGAAACAACCTTCTCTGATAAAGGCCTCATTTCTCTAATATACAGAGAACTGTGTCAAATTTATAAAAATAAGAGTCATCCCCCAATTGATAAATGATCAAAATATATAATCAATTTTCAGATGAAGTGATTAAAGTTGTCTATAGTGATATGAAAAAATATTCTAACTCACTATTGATTGCAGAAATGCAAGTTAAAACAATTCTGAGGCACTACCTAATAACTATTAGATTAGATAATAGGACAGAAAAGGTAAATGACAAATGTTGCAGGAGATGTGGGGAAAATGAGACATTAATGTACTGTTGTCAGAGTTGTGAATTGTTTAAACCATTTTATAAAGCAATTTTGAACTATGCCCAAAGGGCTATAAAACCATGCATGCCCTTCGAGATTAGCAAAATCACCACTAAGTCTATCCCAAAAGAGATAAAAAACAAAAAGGAAAAGGAACTATATGTCCAAAAAATATGTATAGCATCTCTTTTCTGGGAGTAAAGAATTGGAAACTGAGGTGATGCATATCAATTGTGGAATGACTGAATAAGTTGTGGTATGTAATTGTGATGGAATACTATTTTACTATAAGAAATGATGAGCAGAATGCTCTCAGAAAAACCTAGAAAGACTTACATGGGCTGATGCAAAGTGAAATGTAATGGGTACAAAGTAATAGCAATATTGTAGGATGATCAGCTGTGAGTGACTTAGCTATTCTCAGCAATACAATGATTTATGACAACTCTAAAGTATTTAGGATGAAAAATGCTATCCATCTCCAGAGAAAGAACTGATGGTATCTGAATAGAGATTGAAGCAATTTTTTTTCCACTTTCTTTTTTTTCTTGAGTTTTTTTTATCTTTGTTTTCTTTCACAACATGACTATTATGGATATGTTTTGCATGACTACACATATATAACCTATATGGAATTGCTTGCCTTCTCAATGAAGGAGGGGCTTGGGGAAGGAGGAAAGGAAAGAATGTGGAACTCGAAGTTTTAAAAATAAATGTTAAAAATTGTTTATGTGTAACTAGGAAAAAAATAAATACTAAACAACTACAAAAAAAACCTATCGCAGACCATCACAAACATTCTACAGAAACAAATTTTATATTACTTCTGATCTCTTGTATGAATAAAATGCTAGCATTGTTAATAAAACGATAAATTACCTAGAAACTATGTCTCTTATACTTTAGTATGGTGACCAGACAAAGGGATACTTGAGGAAAACAGACAGATCTGGCTTAAGGTCTCCTAGGAAACTCCCTCCTTTTTGAACACACACTGGTGAAATTTTGTCATCTGGAAAGAGGGCCTTTCCTGAGAAATTCTAAGTTGCAATTTTGACTCTCTCCTCAATCTGACACTTCTGATTATAATCTTTGATTATCTCTGAGTAAGCATATCTGTGTTCATACGTCTGTTTTCTCTACACTACAGTACTCTGAATTTTTACTCTCTATAGTAGGAGGTCCCCTCAAGATGGGGACAAGTTGTGTGCACAAAATTTTGGAAGTGCTGCCTGAGAAGTTCAGGTTCATTTTGGGATCACAGCCTGAGGACTTCAGTTCTGTTGTAAAGTAGATATGGCCTGAATTTTTTTGCAAGTAGAGTTTCATTAAGAGCCCTAGATTTCTGGCAGGAGGTGTAGTGTTCTGCCAAAGAGAGCTTTGGGGAGTTTTGTTCAAGCAGGTTCAATAATGGAACTGAGGCAATTGTGGGAGTACTTTGTATGTTCTTGTCTATGTTTGTCTTTGTCTTTAAGATACAACCTGTATTCACTAGATAGGATGGTGAGGACTCCCTCAGACCATTTGTGTTTGGAGTTTAAAAGGGTACTTTTAATTTTAAAGAGTTCTTTTTCTGTCTTTTTTATTGCTAGCCCAACGATAGCCTGCAAGGGCTGATGAGGGAAAAATACCTCAGATTTTTTAATGGGTAAGTCACTAACTCTAGTGAGCTTAATTAGATGAAATAGCCACTTAAAATCACTTGGCAAAAGGGATTTTTTTTATGCATGAAGAAAGGAAAACAAAGAAAGAGCAGGACTCCTGAGAATCGAACCGTTAAGAGCCTGGTGAAATCTTAACTATGAGATGAGGCTAGGTAGAGCCTGGAAAAACTACAGGAAAAAATACATATATTTTGGCCAGATAGGAGATGGGATCTTGATTAGTTTAGTCAGATGCACATTTTAAATTTGATTTGTACATCTAAAGCCTGCAGTGATGTCCTCACTGTTTAAGAGAAAAGATCCTTCCCTTCCTTTCCTTAAATGGACAATTTTACTGTTTACTTTTTCCCTTTGCCCCTTTTATCTGTTAGGTCTACTTACTAAAGGGGCCTGCCCTGTTTGGTTTTGTCAATGAGCAAATTGTTTTTTCTCCTTCTTCCCTTCACATTGTTACCCCATCATAAGCCCCATAGTTAAGAACCCTTGATGAAGTGTTTGTAATATCAGTTAGTGATTCATTGAGGAGACTTTCAATAGAATCAAATGTGGGAATGAAAGCAAAGATTACCTCTCTTGTATTTAATAACTAGTTATTGAATTAGGACCAAGGTTTTTCTCCTTTTCATCTTCCTCATCCAGAAATCAACCAGTGTAGGAAATCTTGGGCAAAGACTTACCCAGGTTAGGATCTAATCAAAGGTAGTAAAAGAAATTCTAAGTTTATGGGTGGGTTCCTGCTCATTGTGTTCACTCTGACAGGTCTGGAGAATGAACATTCTCCCTTTTGTCATTCAGGTAATATGGAAATTGATAAATCTCTTTGACTAAGACTTGAGTGACCTAAGATGTTCATTAGAAGGAACCCACCTCTCATTATAATATTCATTCTTTCATTACTTGTTAATCAATCAGAGTTGACTGCCACCCTCAGGAACACTTACCTTTGCAAGGGCATATAAATGTTTAGTGGGTTCCATGAATGGTCTTTGGTATTAGAGAGTGCCACTGACCTTTTATTAATAAAATGCTAGCATTATTAACAAAATGATTCATTACCCAGAACTGATGTTTCTTGACATTTTTAAATGTCACACTTCTCATTGCAGTGCTAAGGCTACTTTCCAATTTAAACTTATTCTTCACTTACGTTAATATTATTTTGTCTGGGGGATTTTCAAATGAACTGGTTGTCAACACTGGTTAGTTAGTAGTTTCTTTGAGAATATAACTGGTATGCCAGTGGTAGAAAAGAAGAAAGTCACCTCTGAAGAGAATTTTTGTCCTTACAAAGTTTTGTTTATACATAAACATTGTTAAAAATGAAAAAAATATATGAAAATACACTACACATATACTTGTCATTTAACACAGCCCTTGTCATTAGGCAGAACGAAGGTAAATATTTCATGTTGTAATTAGCGATTCATTTTCATCAATGCTTAAGTGCCTAAAAACAAAACACGGAAAAAATGGATTTCTATCTCTCAGCAAGAGGGTTTGTAAAATCCTCCTACCATTTTTCTCCAGATTTGTGTGAGCTAACATTTTCACTTCATTCCTGTTTTAAATGAAAATACATAAATAAATTTGATATGGAACCAATCACTGTGTTTACCTGATGTTGAACTAAATATTGCCAACATTTGTTCAAATAAAAATTCCAACATCAAAACATCTTCAGTTTGTATAATTGTTATATTATGTTAAACATCTCCCAAGTTGTAACTTATTTAATTAAAATAGAATTTGTATTCAACAAAATTTATGAAATAAATTTAAAATAAAGTCTTGTAGATAATAGTAAGCATATGAAGTCTCATTTTGTTTTTAAAAATTCTTATGTTCCACATAAAACATTTGTCATTATTTTATAACTTTATTTTTAAAGTATTTTTAAAGTTTTATGGTTATAGACAGAATTACATTTCACATTATGTTAAAATAACAATTATATAATGTAAATTTTAATTTGGAACTTTCAGAGGCAAAAGTTATTGTAATTATTGTAAGCACTTCAAGAATATATCTAAAAGAATACTATTAATAGTATATTACATTACCCTGAGAGTTCACAGTGTTTTTTGTTGTAAGTTCTCAGAACAGAAAATACTGGAAACCACTGATCAGCCCCAAATACCTTTATCTTGTCCAACAAGGACAGCATGAGAGAGTTTGCTGAAAGCTTTCCTGAAATCTGAACAAACTCTATCTATAGCATTTCCCTGAACTTCTCTTCTAGAAAACCTTTCAAAAAAAAAAAAAAGGAAATTAGGTTAGTTTGGCATAATCTATTCTTGATAAAGTCACACCAGATCTTTGATCACCATTATTTTTGTAGATATTCACTAATCAGTCACTTAGTAATACATCCTGGAATTTTTCCAGTAACCAAAATCTAACTCACTGGAATATCCAAAATGAGAGACTATTAGCTTCTTTCCACCATTGTATATAATATTGCAAACATTTTACAAACATTTCCATTAGACTACTACTTTCACAAGATAGTTGTTGATTGACATAAAACATGTATATGTATTTTCTTTTGACTGACCCTAAAATACAGAAGCCAGTCTATTCTTAGTTTACAGAGTGTTCACTGTTTGTGAATACTGCCCCATGCCTAATGTTACTAGGTATCGAGTAATGGTTCTGGTTCAGTCATAGACTTAGTATATGACCTAGACAAGTCGTTTGGTTTCTA
The DNA here is from genome assembly GCA_028646595.1 of Phalanger gymnotis. Taxonomy (NCBI): domain Eukaryota; kingdom Metazoa; phylum Chordata; class Mammalia; order Diprotodontia; family Phalangeridae; genus Phalanger; species Phalanger gymnotis. Next base: position 700,674,711 of record CM053622.1, on the reverse strand, counting down.
AGCTTAAGGTTCTCCCCATTTATGTAACAGATTAGACATGGCTCCAGGGTGACTAGAAAAAATATCTCTTAGCCAATATGAAAATGTTTTGCATGATTTTACATAATGGGTATCATATTGCTTGTGTTCTCTCTTTTTTGGAGGTTACATTTTAAGTTCCAAACTGTCTCCTTCCATCTTTCCCCATCCCACACTAGAGGCCACTATTTGACACAGATTTGTAAGTATATGTAAAGCCGAACTATGAGTACTTCTACTTATCAGTTCTTTGGAGGTAGAGAACATCTTTCTTCATAGGCCTTTTATAATTGATTCAAGTAGATTACTCAAATAACTTGGTTACTCACAATTATTTTTTGAAGAATATTGCTATTATCATATACTATAACATCTCTTGGTTCTGTTCACTTCACTTTTGGTTATTTCATACAAGTCTTTCCACATCTTTCTAAAGTCAACCAGCTTATCATCTCACAGTACAGTACTATTCCATCACAATTATATACCACAAATTGTTTAGTCATTCCCCAACTGATGGGCATCCCCTCAATTTCCAGTTGACACCACAAAGAGAGCTGCTGTAAATATTTTAGAACATATAGGTTCTTTTCCTTTTTCCTAATCACCTTGGGAAATAGACCTAATAGTTAGTACTGCTGGATCAAAGAGTATATGGTTTTATAACTCTTTGGGCATAATTCCAGATTGCTCTCTAAAGTGCCTGGATCAGTTTACAATTCCAGCAACAGTGTGTCAATGTCCCAATTTTTCCACATGCCCTCTAACATTTGTCACTTTTCCCTTTTATCATTTTAGCCAATCCAATAGGTGTGAGATGATATCTCAAAGTTGTTTGAACTTATATTTCTCTAATCAATAATGCTTTAGAGCATTTTTTTTCATATGACTATATAGAGTTTTGATTTCTTCATTACAAAACTGACTTCATTTTTTGATTATTTATTAATTGGGGAATGACTAACATTCTTATAAATTTGACAAAGTTCTCTATATATTTGAGATCTTTATCTGAAACTGTCTATAAAAATCTCTCCCCCCCACCCCCCGCAATTTACTGCTGTCCTTCTAATCTTGGCTACATTGGTTTTATTTGTGCAAAAAGTATTTAATTTAATGTAATCAAAATTATCCATTTTATATCTCACAATGCTCTCTATCCCTTATTTATTATAAATTCTTCTATCCATAAGTCTGATAGGTAATGTGTTCCATTTTTTCTAGTTTTCTTATGATATCTCCCTTTATATGTAGGTCATATATCCATTTTGATCTTATCTTGGTAAATGGTGTAAGATATCTATCTATACTCAATTTCTGCCAGACTGTTTTCCAGTTTTCCCAATTTTTACCAAATAATACATTCTTATCCTAAAAGCTTGAATCTTTATATTTAATGTAAAACTTTTGTTATACTATACGCACTTACTACTGTGTACTGATTGTGTGTCTACTCTGTTTCACTGACCTCCTAGTTGTGATGTCATCTAGTCCAATGTAGTAGGAAGGCCGAATTTATGATCTCAAATATATGGGCGCCGGAGCAACAAATTAGCGAACCAGCCTCCCCATTCCGACATCTTGACCAAAAAACCCCAGGCCCAGTAGGCCTGCCTCACAAGAGTAAACAGGAGGCCATAGAGAAGCATGATAACATTAAACCACATATTCACTGGCCTCAAGTCCTTGCTCGCACTCCTGGGTTTACGCAGGTCTCCTGCTTTGGCTTTTTTCAGCTTCAGCTGTAGTCTCTCTTAGCTCCTCTCTCCTCACAGCCCAGCCTCTGGCGTTCTCGAGCCCTGCCTCAACGACCAGAGACCAGAGACAATTGGTTCCCAAGTTGGCCCCTTTTAAGTCATTAATCTACACCCACAGGTTTCACACCTGATAGGGCTTTGGGCCTAGGGCTTAGCACTTAACAGCTGAAAGTTCTTTCACTCAAAGTAAACAAAGTAAACAAAAGCCAAACTCCTCAAGGGCTAAGGAGCCCATTTTGCCTTAAGGACACAACCAAGAATTTTGATTTAGTGCTTTGAGGACATAGGAATTCACAATTGATCCACCTACAAGGTTTCTCGGTCAGTATCAGATAGCTTTGATAATTATTGCCTTATAGTATATTTTAAGATCTTCCTTTACATTTTTTCACTAATTCCTTTGAAATTCTTGACCTTTTGTTCTTGTTACTTTTTCTAGCTCAATAATTTTTTTTTTTGGTATTTTAATTGGGATGGTATTGAATAAGTGGATTAGTTTAGTTAGAATTGTCATTTTTATCATTATTGGCCCTTGCCTACACATGAACAATGAGTATGTCTCCAACTCTAACTTTATTTGTATAAGAAAAGTTGTGTAATTATGTTCATGCATTTTCTTGATTTGTTTTGGCAGGTATACTCTCAGGTATTTTACACAGTCTACAATTATCTTAAATGGGGTATCTCTTACCATCTCTTCTTGCAGGGATTCATTGGTGATGTAGGAATGTTGATTTATGTGGATTTATTTTATATCCTGCTACTTTGCTAAAATTACTGCTTCAACTAACTTTTTAGTTGAGTCTCTAGGATTTTCAAATTGTATCATATTGTCTGCAAAAAGAGAGAATTATATTACCTCATTGCCCATCCTGATTCCTTTAATTTCTTTTTCTTATTTTATTGTTATTGCTAGCATTTCTAATACAATCTTGAATAATATTAGTGATAATGGGCATCCTTGTTTCACTCCTTATCTTGTTGGGAAGTCATCCTGCTTATCCCCATTACAGATAATGCTTGCTGATGGTTTTAAGTAGATGTTTCTTATCATTTTAAGGAAAAATCCATTTATGTCTATGATTTCAAGAGTTTTTAATAGCAATGACTGTTGCATTTTGTCAAAAGCTTTTTCTGCAACTATTGATATAATCATATGATTTTTGTTACTTTTGTTATTAATATAATCAATATGTTAATAGTTTTCCTTATGTTAAACCATCCCTGAATTCCTAGTATAAATCCCACTTGGTCACAATGTATAATCCTCATGGTATATTGTTGTAGACTCTTAGCTAGTATTTTATTTAGGATTTTTGCATCCATATTCATTAATGAAATTGGTCTATAATTTTCTTTCTCTGTTTTTGCTCTTCTTGGTTTAGGTATCTGCACCATTATTTGTTTTATAAAAAGTTTAGTAGGACTCCTTCTTAGCCTATTATTCCAAATAATTTATTTAATATTGGAATTAGTTGATCTTTCAGTATTTGGTAGAATTCACTTGCGAATCCACCTAGTCTTGATACTTTTTTCTTAGGAAGCTCATTTCTTGTCTGTTCAATTTTTCTAAAATAGCTTTATATTTAGATATTCTATTTCCTCTTCTGCTAATCTAAGCAGTTTACATTTTTGTCAATATTCTTCTCTTTTACTTAAATTGCCAAATTTGTTGGTATATAATTGGGCAAAAGAACTGATCATTGCTTTGATTTCATCTTCATTGGTGATATGTTTATTCTTTTCATTTTTAAATGTTATTAGTTTTTTGTTTCTTTTTTGATCATATTAGCCAACGCTCTTTTATTGTTTATCCCCACAAAACCAACTTCTAGTTTTATTTATTAATCTGATGGTTTTTTTTAAATTTTTTTTATTTTTTTGCAGGGGGGAAGTCAGGGCAATTGGGGTTAAGTGACTTGCCCAAGGTCACAGAGCTAGTGTGTCAAGTGTCTGAGGCCGGATTTGAACTCAGGTCCTCCTAACTTCAAGGCCAGTGCTCTATTCACTGTGCCACCTAGCTGCCCCTGATGGTTTTCTTAAATTCAGTTTTACAAATCTCATTTTTAATTTTTAAGATTTTGATGGTTTTTTCTCTCATTTTTAAAATTGCATTCCCAATTCATTGGTCTGCTCCTTTCTCTATTTTATTGATATAAGCATTTAGAGATAAAAAAATTTCCCAATTAGTGTTTTTATTGCATCCCATGTTTTGATATGTTGTCTCCATATTGTCATTCTCTTTAATGCAGTTATTGTTTCTATAATTAGTTCTTTAGCCTACTTTTTAAGATTGGTTTTAGTCTCCAATTAGTTTTTAATCTGCTTCTGTGATCCCTTAATATAATTTTTATTGCATCACGATCTGAAAAAGATGTTTAATAATCCCACTTTTCTGCACTTATTAAGTTTTATGCCCTAATAGTGGCTATCTTTTTGTAGAAGTACCATGTACCACTAGAAAAAGGTCTTTCCATTCCCTTTCAATTCTCTCCAGATTTCTATCATATCTAAGAATCTATTTACCTCCTTCACTTTCTTATTTTTTGGTGAGATTTATCTAGTTCTGAGAGAGGAAGATTGAAGTCTCCCATTATTGGAGTTTTGCTATTTCTGTCTGTATTTAGCTTTTCCTTTAAAAATTTGGATGCTATAGTATTCAGTGCTTATTGGTTTAGTAATATTTAATATTACTTCATTATCTATGGTACCTTTTAACATTATGTAGTTTCCCTTTTTATCCCTTTGAATTTAATCTGTTATAGCTTTATCTGGGATCATGACTGCTAACCTTACTATTTTTGCATCAGCTGAAGCATAATGAATTCTACCCTAGCCCTTTATGTTTACTCTATGTATTTTTCATTTTTAAATGTTTCTTGTAAACAACATATTGTTGGATTCTGGTTTTTAATCCATTCTTCTATCCATTTCTCGTCTATGGTGAGCTCATCTCATTCACATTCAAAGTTCTAATTACTAGTTGTGCATTTCCCTTCATCCTATTTCTGTCACTGTTTATCCTCTCCCTCTTTTTACCCTAACCCTCCTTAAAGTCTAATTCACTTCTAATGACTGCCTAATTCAAACCCCTTCTAAGAATCCCTTCCTATCCTCTCCCCTTACCCTATTTCTTGATCTGCACACCCTTCTAAAAAGTCCCTCTTTTATCATATTCCCTCACCTTATTTCTTTATAAATTTAGAAGACCTGTATACCTTTCTAGACGTGTTATTTGCTCTTTTACCTAGTTCTGATGAGAATAAGGTTCTACCACTACCAACCCCCACCCCTCCTGCCTCCACTATAACAGTTCTTCCATTTACACCTCATTCGTAGGAAACAATTGCTCCATTTTACTTCTCCTTGCCCAATTTTATTTCTTAGGATAATCCCATCATACTCAACTCAACCCCAAGCCTTTTACCTATGTATACTCTTTCAAACTCCCAAGAAATAACATTCTTAAGAGTTACAGATGTTTTCCTAAATAAGACATTTTTTAAAAAGTTATACATAAGAGAAAGATACTTCCTCTTAAGTATGGTGGCATTCCATAATGTGCAGGGAAGGTCCATCATCAAATTGTTCCCCCAGGTTCAATGTACTCTCAGGATCTTCAGCCAATAAAACCATAGTTCACTAGCCCTGACCAAAGTGTTTACCTTTAATAATCAGCTAGATGATATGATTACTCCAAAGAAAAGGCATTTAATGAAGTGTTACAGTAAGAAAAAGAGCAACAAGACATTTCCTCCATAAACCTTTAATGCACTCTCCCACAAGCATAAACATGCATGTGTGTGTGTGTGCATGTATATGTATATGAGTGTGCATTTGTGTATATATATATACATGTGTATATATACATGTGCATATGCATGTATATACACACGCATACACGAGAAGCTGTAAAGGGAAAAATCAACATTTGGCAATAGAATGTGGAGAGTAACAGTGAGATAGTGAGGATGATATCTAGGTTACAAGGACAGGTGAGTGGAAAGGATGGTGGTACCCTTGGTGGTAGGAGGAGAGTTAGGAAGAGAGGAGGGTTTGGGAAGAAAAGATAAAGAGAGATAAAGATGTTTATAGGGCATCCCATTCAAGATGTCCAACAGGCAGCTGGAGGTGCAAGATTGATATTAGGAGAGAAGTTGGGGCTGAATAAGTAGATCTGAGGATTATGTGCTTGTACTCTATTATTGTTGAGTGGTTGAGGTTGCTCTAGAAAAGACCTTTTCCTTAAGTATGGCATAAACTATGCAAAGTATTGGGTAAAGGGCAATATTTGAAAAGACAAATGATTGAAAACACAATGATGTTTTTTGGAAAACTAAGAACTTAGCTCCACAGCTTAAAGGCAAGCCTGTTGAACCATGACAGCTATAGCTGACTGTGCCTCCAGAAACCAGAAGACTGGATTCAAGGTTTCTTTTATGTGAAGAAGAGGAAGAGAGCCAATTTGGTTGTACTACACAGTGCACAAGGTAGGTTGCAGTCATATTGTGAAGGGCTTTAAATGTCAAATCGAGTTGTATGCATTTGATCCTAGAGGTAATAGGGAGTCACTGGAGTTTACTGAGTAGGGGAGTAACAAGGTCACACATGTACTTCAGGAATACTGCTTTGGCAGCCATGTGGAATGGGAAGAGAGTTGAAAGATGGTCTTTTAGCTCCACCCATTTGAATGTATTAAATGAATTGAATGATCCTTAGAGGATCAAGTATTGTCTCATCTTTTCTCTTTGCACTTTCTGCACCTATACCAGTGCCTGGCACAAAGTATGCAGTTAATAAGATGTTGAACAAATGAACACCACGTGAGCAGTATCTTTGTTGTACAGCTAGAGATTTTTTTTAAGTCCTAAATAAATGTCGTCAGGATTCAAATGTCATCTCATTGATTGCTTTCAGCATAAAAAATTTAAAAAAAACTGAGTCAACAGGAACAAATACCCATATTGATGAAAATACAAGACCTTTGGAAATATGATTTCCTAAGGGAACCAGGGAAAGTTTGATGGAGGAACTGATAGACAATTTTTTGATACCTTTTGTTTTTATATCAGTCAACGCTCCACTTTGAACACACACAAGACACAAAGAAAACCTACCCTTGCAAAAAGAGTTAACTCCAATATGGTAAATAACAATGTATACATTTTGTCCTAGTAGCACCCCACCTCTATATCAAGTAGAAGGAAATACATTTTACTAGTGCTCAAGGACTGTCCTGGTTTTTCAATTGCCCAACTACATTTCCTTGTCCTAAACTTTTCTTTCAGTTGTAATTGTTATTGTATATATTGTTTTCATTCTTATTTTACTTTCTACCAGTTCATACATTCTCTGAATTCCTTATATTTATCATTATACCACACAATATTTCATTACAATTATGTTTCCTTCAACCATTTCCCATTTGATAGGTCCCCACTTTATTTCTAGTTCTTTGGTACTACCAAAGTACTCTCAGTATTTCAACATATACTGAATCTCTTCTTTCACTCTTTGCCTTCCCTAGGACAGATATGCCCAAGCACAAAAGGTATGAAGTTTAGTTTCCAACCCCCACCCCCCAGACTAAATTGTTTTCCATAATAGTTGGGCCAATTCAGTTCCACCAGCCATGTCAGTGTGCATATCTTTCCATGGCACCTTCAATACCAACTTCTGTCACTTCTGCAAAGTGGTGAGGGGTAAACCCAGGTTATTTTAATTTGCATTTCTCTCTTACATTTGGAGTGTTTTCTTATGGACATTTATAGTTTGTGATCCTTTTGAAAACCTTTCAAATTCTTAAAGCATCTATCTCTACTTACCTCTTAGACATCTAACTTTTAAGACAAAAATGTGAGTGAGCAGAGATAAGTACAAACATAGTTAATGACATAAGCAAAACATGAAAGCCAGAGAGCAATGTTGTAAACCAGGGATGGAGCATAACCCAACTGGAAGGGAATAGTTTGACATAAGGAGAAGTAGGGAGGCACCTGGTTATGGAGGGCCTTAAACATTAGGCTGCTTGACACTTAATCAACAGGCAATGGAAAACCATGAAATTCAGTTAATTAAGCAATTACCGTATATAGGCACTAGAGGAAAGTGTTGTAAAGGTATGACATCATTAGATATGTGAATAAGGAGGTTAATCTGGAAAGTATGTGAAGAGTGACTTAGAAGAGTAAAGGGAAAATACTAGATTACATGGAGAATTTGGGAGACTGTTGCAGGGCTCTAGATAATGAAGGCCCAAAGTTGGATGGTGGTTACGGGAATAGAAATAAATTGCAGAGATAGAATGGATAGGACTTGGTAATTTATGAGCTATGGGGTGAAGGAAAGAAGAGTCAAAGATGACACTGATGTGTTTTATTTCCTTTTTAAGTTGATTATAAAGTTTGTACATATTAAACAAAGATTATTATCTCAACAACTATGACCAAACAAAATGAAATTCCAAATAAAACTACAAAATATGCATTACATTTTTATGAAACCAATAAACATTAATTTGTATCCTCTTCTGTTTGCAAATTTTTAATGTTTTGTTATTTGTATATAGTTGTACTCATTCTTTCTTCTCCCCACATCATTTCCTCTATCTTCCCATGTATTTTTTTTGTATTCTTATTTAATACCAAGGTTTCAAGTGTAAGTGACTCATGGAAAAGAAGAAAACAGCAGTCTAAAAGGACAAATGGTAAAGTTTAGTTTCAGAATTAATTTTGGGGTGCTACAGGCCTTTGCTCATTGGATGGTTGGAAATACAGACTTGTAAGTCAGCTAGAAACATAGATTCAGTAATTAATGGAGTAGAGATACAGTTAATGGATGAAATGCATGTTACATGTTACCTCTCTCATTAGATGAGTGCCTGGCCCATAATAAATACTTAATCAATACTTGTTGATTGAAATTGCCAAAGGAAAAGGAAATCATATACCTGCATTTTTTAACAAAACTTTCTAAAGGTTATCAATTAGTAACTATAAATGATATCTAACAACAAAAAGAAGTTCTGAAGCTCTGACACGAGAAAATCACAGCCAAAAAAATTATTTTTTAATTTATCTAGATCACAAGATAATAGATTTAGAACTGAAAAGGACCTTAGAGGGCATGAAATGCAAACTTCGTTTATAGTTGAGGAAAATAATGCACAGAGCAGTTAAGTGGTTTGCCCAAGGTCACAATGCTAGTATCTGAGGTTTGAATCCAGGTCTTCCTAAGTCCGATATTCTATACAATACTCCATATTTGAAATATGTTTAACATGTATGCATAACCTTTTGAAGTCAGAAAGTAAAAGCACAAGGACAAGATTCTTGTCTTAGGCTTACCTTGGAACTGACAATGATTCTATTAAGAATCTTAAGATTAAGTCATACCATGATTGTAAAGCAAAGTACAGAGTTGAACTGACCAAATAACCAGGTTATCTAGTCCAAGTCTCCTCATTTTACAGACATAGAAACCTGTCATTTTTTGAAGTCTTCCAAGAAATCTTCTCTACAGGCATTACTTTTATTATTCTTGCCTAGAAGAAACTGTGTAAGCTCACTCAAGGTTTCTTGTAAATTTCTTCCAATTTGCATGACTAGGGGTTCATAATGTTCTGAGCTAATCAGTAAAACTTACATGATGATTCTACGTTGGAAATGACTCTTCAAGGAATGAACTTAAAATATGTTAAAAAATGTCTATAAATGGAATAATAAATCATAGTGACTGGCTAATTAATAATAAAATTTATTTGAAGACTTATAATTGTACTTATAAAGTACAAGACTTACAATTTTAAGAAAAGTGATTTTTACCATGAAAATCCCACATGTCCTTCCTGAAAAGTTGGTGGTGTATCTATCTGATCTTCACTTCAGATCTATGGTCCCCTTACAGTTTGGGATATATTTGCTGTGTTGCTAGCTGGATCTTAAATTTTCAGTTTCTGGATATTTATAAACATAAGAAAATCAGATAAAAATAACGTGGTATAATGCGATATACTGACACATGAAAAGAAGTCCTATTGCACTATATTCACACTGCTATGCCTGTGTATTTGCTCAACAGGCAACTATGGTAAAATATGTCAAATATCTCACTGTGATTACATTTAAAAGTGTTATACACTTTGTTCAGATACATGGTTCTTTAATTTTTGAGATATTCTTATTCATAGTGAAGAAAAAAAACATCTTTCCCTTTAAGAAAACTTATGATCCAATATACGGTTTATCACAAAATTTCAAGTAGTTAGAAGTTTATAAAAAGCAATCAACAGAAAAAGAAAAAGAGGAGAAAAAGGTATAATGAATTGAAATTAAAGAAAAAAATGTTATACTAAACTGTATTTCTAATAGCTTTTACTATTCCCTATAACCTTGAAAAATGAAACATTCATGTTAAATAACTGCTCTGACATTAAATTATAATTGTACCATGAAACCATGAACATCTATGACATATATTACATTGATCTTCTTTTTAGTATGAGAATATTACAATTGTTAAAATAATCACTTTTGTGTGTGGACCTGTAATTTTATTGGTTTTAAAAAAACTCCCAGTGTATAAACTCTCCTTTGCCAACTCAAATCCCAGATGCATCACAGATTTAAGAGCTTAGAGGAACCATATAGGTCACCCAGCTCAAACCTTTCCTTTTGAAGAAGAGAAAAACATTGGTAAATTGCACATAATTTCTAAGTTTATTGAGTTACATAGGCACTTGTGAAATTAAGTAACTTGCCCATGAACACACATCTAGTGTGTGCTCAAGGCAAGACTTTCTGACTCGCAGGCTTGTCTTCTATGCACTGTGTGATTCTATCTGATACAAAGCTAGAACGGAAGGAACACTGTTACTTGGAATAGGAAAGTTAGTCCATAACATCACAATGAATCCTAATCATCACGTGGTTTGGACTGCACCAAACAAATACAGCATAAGAAAAGAAACCATGTTGTTTTGTTGAGTATATTATTACTCAATGCAGAGGGAAAAATGGGGCTTCAATTTGGCAGGATTTCATAGAATGTGAAACATTTTTAATACAACTTACGGTTGCATGTAATTGAAGTACATCTCTCCCAGCCCTTGCCATTTAAATTAATAGTATTGCACTGGAAAAGAAGAAATGTTAGACCCTGCAAATTAAAACTGAATATTCCCTACAAAACCAAAATAAACCACCATGACTGATCTTTCAAAATGTTAAAATGAGAGAGGGAAGAAGGTCAATTAACCAGTACAGGAGGACAATGATAATGAAAAAAGTAATTTTTTATATGTGGATGAAAGGCCCCATAATTAAGCTCTTTAAAAACTAATTTATCTCTATAAATGCAAACTTCAAATTTTTAAAAATGAAGTGCTATGATTTTTATGAAAATCTGCAAAAGATTTTTTGTTTTATTTGGCCGTGGAAGTTGTAAAAGTTATAAGGAAGCAGGTTTTAGCTGAAAATAAGGAGCACTTCATAACAGTTAGAACTATCAAAAATACTTACTGAACAATAAGGTCTTAATCACTAGAGGTCTCCAAGCATCAGATAAGAAATAATTCGTGATTCAGGTAAGGGGGATTGGATGAGGTTACCTTACAGGTTTCTCCCCAATTCTTCAATTCTATGATTCTAGAATGAATTCAATGAATCTTTTTAATTTGAACCCCACTAATTTGGACATTGTGATAAATTTAGCTACTATTTAGACTGAAGTTCATTTCAAGACTATGATAAAGAGATTGCTAAGCAAATGAATAGAGTAAGCAAGGGTAGGAGAGAAATGTTTAATATAATTAAAGTTTTTTAAGCCCTTTAAATACATCATTCATATGTTAACAATATACCCATAAATTTTTATATATTAAATAAATATGGAAATAACTTTGTTAAACAACACTAGCTCATGTCTGCTATGTATGGCTTAAGGTAATAATCATGTTATTTCTTTAAAACTGTTATCAATTTAATTAAGGTTAGTTTTCCCCCTCAATTAGCCCAGATTCATAAGGTTTTATTCCAGTTCCAAAAGCTATATTGTGTAACCTACTAATGAATTTATTTATTGTAAGGCAAAAATGAAAATTACAACTTGCTTCCATATGCAAAACAACATATTGCAATGCCCATTAAAATTATTGCCTTTTTTTTTTTTTTTGGTGTTCTTTGGCTCTGCAGAAAAAGGCTGAATCTTAAAAGGATTTCATCCCATTGTTAAGGAATATTACAAATCAAACACTTAGGAAAAATTACAAACATTAATATTATGTTACTTAGAAAAGAATCAAGAATTTCACTTTCCTTTAAAGTATTCCTCCATTTTTTAGTATCAAGACCAGACGACGTAGGTCACGTCCTATGTTCAAATTATCTTAAATGTTCATAATTCTAAAAGACCATATTAAGAGGCAGATAATTATCTTTATCTGTTCTAACATATTATTCAGAAAATGAAGCAGCTCACTGAGCAATTATGTGTTTTTCTGCATTAATACACATACTCAGAAATTATTCTTAATAGAATATTCGTAATTTCTCCTGTTTCATTTAATCTGATAGTGAAGAGTCTACTAGAAAAAGTCAAGGAGTCAAGAGACCTATGTTCTTTCTAGTCTCAGCTCTGTAACTAACTAGCTGTGTTGGACACATCACAACTGCTCTGTGCCTCAGCACATTTCAAATTGTGACAATACCACCTGACTCATAGGGCATAATGAGTGTAAAATGAGGTAATGTAAAAGCAATTTGAAAAGTTGAAAACACTACACAAATGTAAGGTAATATGTGAATTTTTATAACAATTGTTAGACAATCTGAAATTTAACCAAAATAAAAAGGCTGCATAATTTTTAAGAATTACAAAATACAGTAGTTTTATAAGGTAAATTAATGTAGTAAAGCTAGGAATAGCAATAAATTCTACTTGGCAAGTTCTCATTTAATTACATAAACTATAGTTACAAAAATCTAGGTAATATTCCATGAAAATGTTCTTATTGACTGCAGTTTACGAATTCTTGCCCAGATCTAAGGATTGCCTAGCATCAGCGACTGCTTCAGGTACTCGGACAGTCATATTGTTCATAGACTTTGTTAAACAGATTTGGCAGCCCAACCGTGATCTGTTAAAAACAAAACAACAAAAACAAAACAAAACACCATACTCTTTAGTTTTAGCTGATTACTTGCATGATATGGTAGTTACACAGATATCTCTGACATTTTCTTATAGAAGAAAGATTTAGTGGGGATTATGGCTCCTGAAGATCCAGATGATATAACAAAACTTAGGTGCACTGCTTTGTTTTGAAATCCTAAAGGAAAGCAGCTTTCCCCACAGTCGACCAGCAGTCTTGTCTCATTTCCTAACAAGAAGGGGTTAAATTGTTCTTTGTTTAAATTGACTCTTTGTCCCTGATCTATTCCTAATTTTTTTTGAAAAAAGACTATGAAAAAAGTAGGATCATATATAGTTAAATATTAAATAAAACTTCATTGAGACTTTTAGCAACTCCAATTTTGACTGGAATGAAAAATAACTTTGCTGGTAATGTGTTATATGGTAGAGACTTCTGAATAGATAAAAATTATTTATAGTTACCAGTATATGCTAAAGTCCTTAAAAAGTCTTGAGTTGTCTCTCAATTTAAATTTGCCCTATATATATAAATATATATACATATACATATATATATCTCCGCATATGTATATGCATACATACCCAGTCAAAATAAATTACAAGACACCAAATAAATTATTTCAATTAATGAAAATTTTACTATACTATGAAATCTAAAACTAATGAGAGTTTACAAATATTTATGATTCCAATTTAGCCAACAGAAATGCCATATGTATAGAATCATTCTACTTAAATTGTAAGTATAATGTATTAGATGAAAGAGACCTTATTTTCATGTGCCTAGCCTTGGAAATAAATGATTTTAGAACCCCTTAACTTTTACTCAGACCTATAATAGTTCTAAAATCTTACGTGTCTGTTAGTCCGAAGGCCAGATCAAGCATGTCATTCTCCTCATCAGTAATTGCTTCTAACTTTTCAAATATGTGGTCTTCAAAGACAAGGTGACAGGTGGAACAAGCCAATGTTCCTTCACAGGCACCTACAAAAGACGGACAAAGATTGAAATGATTGATCTCTATAGACTAAAAGAAATACAGTGTTTCTTCCCTAAAGTTAAAGATTTCCCATAAAAGGTTTCAGTTTCTGATTTAGAATTTAAAAATGGTAGGATACTCTTCTCAATTATGGATGAGAATGAGGAATGAAAAAAATTTGCAATTTTTTTCCGCCAATATTTTCTGTTTGGAAGAATCAACCAACCAACCAATATTTGTTGAGGATGTAAAAGACACTGTGTTAGAGCTGTGGAGAATTCAGAAGGGAAAAAAAAACACAATAAGGGTGAATGTCATCATAGAGCTTACAATTTAAAGGGGAAATAAGATATACACATAAAAAAAAACACATGCTATTTTTTACATTAGTTAACTTTTTCTCCCCTAGAACTCAGTAAAATTAATTAAGTTTTACAATACTTAAACTGAACTAGTAAGAAGAAAACATGAAAATACTTGTAGGAAGAAAACATGAAAAAAGTATCAATATCTCATTCCACGTGGTGTGTTGGTAAGCAAAATGGGCTCCTTAGCACTTAGTTCAACAAGTGCCCTTGAAGAGTTTGGCTTTTGTTTGCTTTTGAGTAATTCAGCTATTTCATTGAATCTTACTAAGTGCTAAGCCCCAGGCCCAAACCCCTATTAGGTATAAAACCTATGTGGGTGTGGACTGGCAACTAAGGTGGGGCCCAAGGTGGGGCTAACTCCAGGGAGGGCCTAGTTTACATGTCTGGGACAGCAGAGGCTCTTAGACCACGTGGGTTTAAGTCCCTTCTTTGTGATGATTCTAGGGGGTGAGTCACAGGTGTCTCACCTCTGACACTGACAAAGATATAAAAACCAGGGGTTGGCCTCCTCTTCCTTGGAGCTCATTCCTGAAGCAGTGGTGGCATGTGTGACTCTGAACCAGCCCCTGTTCTGAGCTCTTGGGCTGAACCTAGATGTTGGTAACTATGAATCTGTATTGGGTTTGTCTGATGATGTTTGTACTTTGTTTGTAATTTGCTCTGAAGTTCAGGGTGCTGGCTTTTTTGTCTGAACTAAGTGAATGATATTTGTGTGCTAAATTAAAGTAAGCTTGCCAACCCCTGAACCGTGCTTTCCTTATTAAGGCAAATCAAAAGAACCTGCGCCAGCGGGTGCTGGCAGTTTTCTGGGTGCTGGTTGTTGGTGGATCTTGCACCCTCACAGAAGCTGCTAGCCGGACTGTGGAAACACATGGTCAGAGAATGATCAAATGCGTTGCTATGAATTATATGATTTTAAAGGGGGAGGGCATGTTTCTCATGATGGATTTTAACCTTCAAAAAGAAACCTTGTTTTTATAATTCCACATATTCTAATCCTAGAGACAGACCTAAGACACCCAATTAGCAAGACTTATCAATTCTTCCTCCACAATGTTGTTTTAATTCCTTCCATTCTTTCCATGACCACCAATATCACCCCAGTATCAGTATCTCATGCATATAATACCTTTTAACTTGGCTCCCTTTCTCTAGTCTCTCCTCATCTCCAACACAATCTGTACACTACAACAAGACAAATTTTCTGCAAGCTCACTGATTAATTTGGTTCCAGTTTCAAAACTCTTACTTTCATATGTGTGTGTGTGTACACAAACACACATAATTACATCTCCAACTTAATTCAATAAATATTCATAAAGTATCTGTCATATTCAAGGTTCTGTGTTAGATGCTGAGAATAAACCAAAAAGTAGTCTTTGCTCTCAAGGAGCTTACATTCTAAGGGGGTAACACAACACATATACAGTAAGTACATACAAACTATATACAAAATAATACAAAGTAATTTTAAATAAGAGGTGACAACTAAGTCAATCTAGAGAAGCCTTGTAGGGAAGGTGGCACTGAGCTGGGTTTAAAGGAAGTAAGGCAGGTAGAGGTAGAAGTTGAGGTGAGGGGGAAGCACAGTCTAGATATGTGGACTACCTGTGCAAAGATATGGACATGGGAGAAATGGAATCTTGCATATACAGACAAAAGCTGGAAGGCAAAAAACTGTGAGTATGCCTGTAAAATTCAGAGTCAATGATTAAAAACCCTGGCTATCAATCGTAGACTTCATTCAAAGTTTTAAAAATACTTAAAATACTGTCAGACATAATAGGGAGGAAAGAGCCAATTGGGTTCTACCTCCTCCATGACGACTTCCACGATCTCCCTGTCCAGAAGCCATGCATCTAATTGCAATTTTCCAACCCTCTACATGACTTCTAATACACTTAACAAGGTAAATTTCATTTTAAAAGTAAAACTCTTTATGCTAAATTCATTCCTTCCAGTGTGACAGAATCGGTGAATCTTTGAGTTCATCTTCAACACCAATTCCCTCCTCTGTCACTACTAGAGACAAGTCATCAACACACCTAGGGACAGGGGACTCATCAAGAAGCCTGATCCACTTTTTTATAAGATCTAATTGTTAGTAGGTTGTTCTTGAGCCAAAATATTTCCCTGTAACATTAACCATTGGTTATGGTTCTGCCCCCTGGAACTATTGATGGTCTTTCAAATACTTGAAAGCAATTACATTTTCTATATCTCCTCTAAGATTAACATCCACAGTTCCTTTATTTGTTCCTTACATATCTCTATTATTAAAATTAGCACATTCTTCTTATTAATTCTAGCGAGGTTTCTTTGCTTTTTTTCCTTCTCTGGAAAAGAGAGAGGTTACTTTGGGGAGTGGCAGGGATCTTTTTGCCTCACTCAAGTAAGTGCCTTACAAAATTATCTGAACATTATGGTCTATAAAGATCATCTTAGATTCAAGTAGAATTATAACCAAACTTTAGATATCTGATACCTTAAAGTTAAAAACTTCTACAGAGATTAGTCTTACATGAGAATAAAGTAAGCAAACATCTATTCTGTATGATGGAATATCAGAGGGTTGCAAAGATCCAATTCTCTGATACTTAAGGGTCTGATTCCTATTAAAAACCTCAGTATCAACCTTTGAAATACTGTAAAAATATCCACAAGAGCTATGTGCCACAAAAACAGAGACATTTAAAAAGGCAGTTTACAAAGGAAAAAAGTTGTAGCTGAGGAGAAAGGAAAATCACAGAAAAGGATTTCTCTCCTTTTTTCGGAAGTACATGCGATCTTTCCTACAGTCATGGATGTAACAGCTTATAGCTTGTGTCTCAGGTGGGCTACTACCAATATGACAAACCTAACTAAAATGGCTGGACATTAATATTCACCAAGTGAGTGAGAAGAGAGGAGAGAGACACCAAGAATATTGCAGCAGAAGATGAAAACTAGGTACATCCACCTCTACAAGAGTGCAACTCTCATACAAAACTGGAAATTTTATCTAAAAACTAGGATGAAGAGATGATTTGGCTAGTTAAGGTATAGCTCAGAAGCAATGATAAAATTTATTTAAATGAGACATAAGACTCATGTTAGCAGTAACTGTGTCAAGTATTCTTTTTTAATTAAATTTTGTTTTTAAATTATTGAGCATTAATTTTTTTCTCTTTCCTTCACATTCATATGTCATAAATTTGTGTAGCCATTCCCCACCTGATGGATATCCCCTTAAGTTTCCAGTTCTTTGCCAACACAAAAAAAGTAGCTATAAATGTTTCTGTACATCTAGGGCTTTTTCCTCTTTCTTTGACATCTTTGGGGGTATAAGCCTAGTCAGATACCAGCGGGTATGCATAATTTACTAACTTTGGGAGAACAGTCCCAGATCGCTTTCCAGAATTATATACCAATTCACAGCTCCATCAACAAAGCACTGATGTGCCTATTCTTCTGAAGTCTCTCCAATATTTGTCCTTTTCCTTTTCTGTCAATTTTGCCAATCTGAGGGGTATGGAGAGGAATAATGGGGTTGCTTTAATTCATATTTCTCTAATTGTTAGTGATTTAGAGTATTTTCCCATTTAATAGAAAGCCTAGGTTTTTTTTTTTCCTGAGAACTGCCTGTTCATAACCTATTGATCAACTGGCAAACTGACTCTTATTCTTATACACTTTAATGCATTCCTTACATATTTTGGAAATGAGACCTTTTTCAGAGAAAATGGCAACAAAGATTTTTTTCCTAGCTATTTCCCTTCTAATCTTAGCTAAATTGGATTTGTTTGTACAAAACTTTTTTTAACTTTGTATAACTAAAATTGTTCACTTTTTTTTTCTTTGATTCTCTGGTCATAAACTCTTATCTTTAGATCTGACAAGTAACTGCTTCCTTGGTTCTCTAATTAAGATGTGACCTATTTTGTCTAGGTATCCATTTGGAGCCAGTTTTTATACATTTTGTGAAGTATTAGTCTGAACTTAATTTCTGCCAGACTGCTGTCCAGTTTTTCAAAGCAGTTTTTGTCAAAGTGAGTCCTTACCACAATAGCTAGAATCTCCAAGTTTACTGAACTAGGCTACTAGGTTTGCTTGCTTCACTATGCTATGTGCCTAATCTGTTCTGCAAGTGTTTTGATGGTTTCCTTGTAGCATAGTTTGAGATCTGGTATGTATACCTAACCTTCGAATATATGTAAGGCTACTAGACTAAGAAAAAGAATAGGTCTTTGGAGTTTGGATGACGGAACAGGGCAAGAGAGAGAAGAAAGGAGCATTCTCAAGAAGCCTTAGAACATTAGTTCTTAGCCTGGGGTCTGTGAATTTGTTTTTAATATTTTAATAACTACTTCCATAAATGGATTTTTGTTATGATCCTGTGTATTATATTCATTTAAAAATAGTATTCTGAGAAGGGGTATATACTCTTCACTAGACTGCAAAAATAAGGCAGCAGCTGGGGTCAGGAGGACCTGAATTTAAACCTGCCCTCAGACACTTACTAGCTGTGTGACCCTGGGCAAGTCACTTAATCCTGCCTGCCTCAGTTTCCTCATCTGTAAAATGAGCTGGAAAAGGAAATGGCAAAACAATCCAGTATCTTTGCTAAGAAAGCCCCAAATGGGGTCACAGAGAATTGGAGAAAACAAAGCAAATAACCACAATATGTTTGACTCTCATAGCAACTTTGGGAGGTAGGTGCTATTATTTTCCTCACTTTACAAATGAGGAGATATGTCACTAACGCAAGATTCCTGACTTCAAGGAAAACCATGAACCTACCTGTATGGTTCAGAATTGCAAAGTGTGAAAAACTCTCTAGGTAGAAGGCAAAGGAAGTATAACATTTATTTAGACAACAGAGTATCAAATCCCAAGACCAGTAACTCCAACTTGATATAGCAGTAATTATATTCCAAAACCAGTAAGCCCACCTCAATGTCGAAACAAGGAAATTATAACACAGTATTATAGCAAGGAATCAAGTCATCCTATAATCTTCCTCCTTGCTGGGGCCTCACAATTCCTAACTGTCTGCCTGTCTGAGTTCTCTCCCCACTCAGTTCTCTGGTCTCTGAAGCTCCCTGGTTTCCACTTCACTCTTCGCTCAGCACTCTTTCTGAAACTGTGTTGTCTAGGAGTTCTTCTCCTTATACTGGATTCTGAATTCTCACTTCTGACTTCTGAATTCTCAGTTCTCAATGGCTATCTTCTGGGTGTATATACTCATTTTAGGGCCCAAGGGCTTCACACCCCATTAGCAAAAGGGTGAGGGCCTGAGGCTTAGTGCCTAGTAAGTAAAGGGATTAGGCCTGCCTACAAACAAACTTCTAATTAAGCTTTCTTTAATTGGCCCTACTTGAGGTCTATTGAGTGGGTGGGAAAGGTCTTTAATCCTTGACTGGCATCACAAAGATGCGACCCTGCTTCTAATTAAGCCACTCTTTGTTGGCCCTACCTGAGGCATTTTGGGTGGGAAAGATCTTTAATCACTGATTGGCATTACAAGAGACTGAAGCAAATGGAAGTCAAGTGACTTACCCAGAGTCACACAGCTGTTAAATGTTTGAGGCCACATTTGAATTCAGTTCTTTCTCACTCCAGGCCTGGTGCTCTATGCCAACTAGTTGCCCCTATTTCTTGGCGTTGGATAATAATAAAGGTTCATAATAATGAACAGAAATCTGACTTCAAAAACTCACAGAGAGATTAAAATACTGAATCTGACCACAGGGGAAGCTAATAATTCAGAATAGAAACTATTAAATGCTTAAATTGAAGTTATCTCAGAGAAAGAAAAATTGTTCAGATATAATTATCTAAAGGGACAGATGAGAGGTATAGTGGACAGAGTGCTAAGCCTAGAGTCAGGAAGACTCATCTTGTGGAGTTTAAATCTGGCCTCAGATTCATCATCTGTAAAATGAGCTGGAGAAGAAAATGGCAAACATTCCAATATCTGTCAAGAAAACCACAAATGGTGTCATGAAGAGATGGACACAAGAACCAAACAAAAACAATTAACTGAAGGCTTTTTACAGGTGTCCAGCTCCACAATTAGAGAAAGCAAAATTCTGGCTTGACATGTCAGTAACCTAGCTCAAAAGATAGTAGAAAGCATAAAGACTTCTAACAGTCAGGAGGAAAGAAAATGAGAGAATCTGGTCTAGTGAGTTTTGAGACAGTTTATGGCAGGAAAAGTACTCCAGAGATATAGCTATTTAAGGGTTCTGTCCCTAAAGAGTATGGAGCACTCAACTTTATAATCTATCAGCAATGCTTTAAGCATGAAACACCTGCACTAGAAAAGTCATAGTGGAAATCTGATAAGTAGTAGGGGTCTTCCCTTATCAGCTCCTCCCCTGTTGTAACTGCTCTGACGAAGTTTTACCCTCTCCCAACACCTACATACATGGTTCCTCATCTTTACAGTCTTTAGGACTGTAAATTGCAGATCTACATTGGGAAAAGAAGTTCCTCATCAGAAGTTCCTTAAACCAATGAAACCATAGGTAGAACAACAACAAAAAAAGAACCAAACACTAACCTATCCACGTATACATTGTTTTTCCACAAAACAAAACAAAACTGTAACCTCCTTGAAGGCAAGGGCTATTTTAGTTTTGTCTTTGTATTTCCAGAGCTCAGCATAGTGCTTGAAACACAGGAGGCACTTAATAAATAATTGCTGGGTGGTTCAAAGTAGCTAAAGTCAATGTGAACTGAAACTTATATTAAATTCTAAGGATAATAAATGAATGAATGAATAAACAATTGATGTCATCAAGTGAAGGAGATGGTCTGAGATGATAAGATTAGAGGGAAAAAAGCTGAACTATTCAGCTTCTACTTCCTTTGTCTTCTCTACCAAGAATTATTTTCTGACAATGAATACTAGAACCAAGATAGTTAACAGGAAACTGAAATCCAAGATAAGTGAGAAGATGGCACAGAGCCCCTACCTATGTTCAATGTCTTTTAAATTGCTTAGTCAAGAAGAATGATGTCCTAAGACACAGAAAGGACTTGTAGATAAGGTTGCTGAATTGCTACCTGTGATCAGTGAGAAAGAGTGGGGAATGGAAGAAGTGAGGCAGAATCTGCAAACCTTCCAATAAGAGTTGATTCCTCTATAGGCTGGTGAATTTACTTTACACACTTTACTTTCTCATGAGACAGTGGGTATCTTGACACTGTAAATATTCAAGTAGAAACTGGATGAACATTTGGCAAGATACACTAGTTCAGGCTCTCATTGCCAGAGCTTTTGATCCAACAATACCACTACTAGATCTATACCTAAAGAAATTAAAGAAAAAGGAAAAGGACACATGTAAACAAATATATTTATGGCAGTTCTTTTCGTGATGGCAAAGAAATGGAAACTGAGAGGATCACCATCAATTGGGGAATTCATACTGAATAAGATGAATGTGATAGAGTACTATTTTGCTGTAAGAAATGATGAAGGGGATTGTTTCAGAAAAACCTGAGAAGACTTATATGAACTCATGTAAAGTGAAATGAGCAGAACCAAGAAAATGATGTACACAGTAACAGCAATACTGTAAAGATAATCAATTGTGAAAGACTGAGTGACTCTGATCAATAAAATGATCTAACACAATTCCCAAGGACTCATGATAAAAAATGCCATCCACCTCGAGATGGACAAGTGATAGACTCCCAGTGTAGACTGAAGCATATTTTTTTCTTGCCTTTTATTTTTTTGGAAACATGGCTAATGGAGAAACATTCTACATAACTTCATACGTATAATAAGTACTCTTTCTTACCTTCTCAATGGGTGGGGGAGGAAACAGGAGGAAGAAAATTTAGAACTGAAAATAAAAATAAAATTTTAAAAAAGGAAATAAGCTCAGTTCAAATCCTGCTTAGATACTTATTAAATATGCAATCCTGGACAAATCACCACCTCTCTGAGCCTTAGTTTCATCAGTAAAGTAACTTAGCTATCTAATGATAACACCTACCTCACACGGTTGTTTTGAGGATCAAATAAGATGACATATGCAAAGCACTTTGCAAACCTTAAAACACTATACAAACGCCCACTATTTATTGGTATTATCATCACTATTGTGCCACCAGAACTTTCTAACCCACATTTCTGGTCACATTTCTCTGCTCCAGAATCTTCACTGGATATTGTCTCCAAAATAGTTCATACTCTTTTATCATTCAAAGCCTTCCACTAGCTTTACAATCTTCTCTCCTATTACTCTCTTTCACACACTCAGCACTCTAGATCAGATCTCCCTGGCCCTTGAATCCCCAGTGTCCTCATTCCTTCATGGTGTTACTCAGGTTGTTCTAGATACCTGGATTATCCTTTTCCATGTTTAGTTTCCGAAACTCTTTAATAATAATAACAATGCCAATAGCAGCTAGCATTTATATAGCACTTCTATGGAACAGGCACTGTGCTACACATCTTAAAATTATTATCTCATCTGATCCTCACAACAACCCCGGGGAGGGAGATGTTATTATTTTCCTTGTTTTACAGATGAGGAAACTGAGGCAAAGAGAGATTAAGTGACTTGCCCAGGGTCACAAATCTAGCCAATGCCAATACTATCTCTTCTAGAAAGCCTTCTTTGATCCTCCTTTCTCCACTCCTATCAAGAGAGTTCTCCAAAAAATCTGACAGAGTAACTTTTCTCTCCCCCCCTCATAATTTCCCTCCTGGCTCACTACCAAATACCAGCCAAATACCAGCTGCTGGCCTCCCCTGGGTGATTCCACCCTGACGCTAACCAGGAATCAACCTATTGTCAAAAGTCCCAGCCCCACCTGGCTAATTCTGTTTGTTTCACTTATACAAAAAGTGCCTCTTCTCCTGCTCCTGCTCCCACCTTCCTTTTAATGTACTGTCTTCCACCATTACAAAGTGAGCTGCTTGAAAAGTAGCGACCCTTTTCTCTTCTGATCCTTGGATCAGCAACACTTAGCACAGGGCCTGGCACTTGGTAACCACTCAATGTTCTTTCCATCTACCTGTCTGCCTATCTGTCTGTCTATCTCTCAAAGAACAAATTTGGAGCTAATAGGATCATAGTGTTTGAGCTGAAAGGGCCATCAGAGATAAACTAGTTCAGAGGTATTAAATACATGGACTGCAGGCCACATGTGGTCCATAACACTCCTAAGCATAGCCCAAATCAAATTAAAACATAGTTTCTGTCTGATTTTAATGTGTCGGTATATTAATAAAAAGAAATATATAAACATACATGGTTTTCTATGTCAACATGTGGCCCACAGGGACCTACATGAACAGTTTATAGTGTCCCCTGTTTCTATCTGAATTTGATGAAGCTAAGTGGTGAGTAGAACGAGCAAAGACCTCTCATAAAAAGGGACAAATTAAATAAATAGGAATAAGTAAGATAGTAAGGCCTCTCATGAAATCTAAACTTCAGCTTTCTACTTAAGTTTTTCCGTAAGACAAGTTAATGACTGTGGGAAGACAAGTTAGTAACCGTAGGATCCCCTGAGAATAAAAATAGGACACAGGATGCTCGTATCCTGTGTATTTACCAAAGGGCGAGAGGCCCAAAAGAAAGAAGGGTAGAGGTGAACAAGTCAGCAACCATAAGATCCTCTGAGAATAAGGATAGGACACAGGATGCTCACCTCCCATGTATTGACCCCAGGATAAGGGATCCTCGGCTCAGAAGAAGAATGGATGAAAAGCTGGAAAGCCAGGTGCGATGTAGACGTGTGAGACTATTTAGGCATAAGAATGATGGGAGGCAAATGTAAGGAGTTTGAGGGATATCCGTTACAGAGGCAAGGAGGAGGAGGAAAGATTTAGTTCATCACAGATGCGAAGGGAAGGAACTACCGACCTGTCTGTCAAAGATAACCAAACCATTTGTTCCTCGTCATTGTCACTGAAATAGATTTATCACTTAAGATTGATGGGAAAATGGGATAAGAATGGTGGGAAGGTTAGGTCCGTCACCTGCTTGTCGAAGATAATTAAAATTTTGTTCTTTGCCATTGTCCCTGGGATAGATTTATCGCATCCAGATTGTACCCTCAAAGCTTGCGTCTTTAAGCCGAGAGGAAGAAGGTTGGGAGGGGGAATTGTGGTTAGGGACCTATATAAACACCCCAATTCTCTGTGTCCAGTGCACTCTGACACTGAGAGGACGCTTGGGGTGCTCTTGGTGCCTGAGTTGCCCTTTCCCATGGGATCATGATAAAATTTCCTTTCTACTTTCACCTTGAGATGCCTCTGCTTTAATTCTTTAATTTGTATATCTGTGCCTTACAGTGGTTCAGTGGATAGAGGGGCTCGGCTGGAAGTCAGGAAGACTCATCTTCCTAAGTTCAAATTTGGCCTTAGATACTAGCTATGTGACTTTGTGTATCTTTGCCAAGAAAAACCCAAAAGCAGTCACAAAGAGTTGGACATGACTAAAATGACTGAAAAATAACAACCACTGATCTAGTCTAATTCCTTCATTTTCAGATGAGAAACCTGAGGCCTAGAGAGCTAAAGTGACTTAGCTAAGGTCACAGAAGCCAAAATGAGATTCAAACCCAGGTCCTAAGATACCAAATCCAGTACTCTTTCCAGGGCACCACACTGCTTCTCTATTTTATTTTTTTTAACAAGATATAATGACCCATCTGTTTGAAGAGTTATATTCAATTTGGGGTCAAGAGCTAGGGATCATGATAGGGAACTATCTTGGCTCTGTAACTTACATTACTATGTGACTAGAGCAAGTCAATGAACTTCTCTGGGCCTCTATTTCCTCATCTAGAAAACAGAGTTGGACTTGATGAACTCTTTGATCCCTTGTGGCTCTAAATCTCACGATCTAATAGTCTTGTTACTGTGTCTTATCTAAGCACTAAGCCAGATCCTGTAATTTTTTGTCAATTTTTTTTTGAGGCATTTGGATTTGCAACACAAGCATTTTCAATTTCAATTGAAGAAAATTTCATCAGGATATCCTAAGATGAATTATGACCTGTTTTCCAAATTTATGATCTTTCTAATTTCATTCAGAAACTAGAAAGTTGGATAGTGCTTATATAATCAATATACAAATTTTGACCTGAGTATGCCTGTAAAATTCAGTCAATGATTAAAAACCCTGGCTATCAATCCTAGACTTCATCCAAAGTTTTAAAAATACTTAGATACTGTCAGACATAATAGGGAGGAAAGATCCAACTCACGTTCTACCTCCTCCATGATGACTTCCCTGATCTCCCTGCCTAGAAACCATGCATCTATCAGCAATTTTCCAACCCTCTATATGACTTCTAATACACTTAACAAATTAAATTTCACCTTAAAGTTATCTATGTACTTGTTTAATTCCCACTACTAGACTCTAAATCCTTTGAAGAGAAGGATATCATCTTTACCTCTGTAGACATGGTTCTTGGCATAGATCACTGCTTAAGAATCAGTGCTCTGACAGGATTCTAGGAAGATGGCAAAGGAAGACAGGAAACACCAGGCTCTCCAAAATTCTCCCACAAACATGATAAAAAATATTTTATCATGCCACCTGCCTGGGGGCAGGTGGCAGGTTCCACTGTAGAAACTTTCACATCACAGACAGTGTAGAGATCAGACAACTGAGCGGGGGAAGACTAAAGGACCCTCTGCAATTGCTGGATGCCAGACCCAGGTATGTTGACTAGATACAGTCACAGGCTGTGGTTGTAGGAGAGGAGAAGGAAGCACAGGCCCAGTGAGTGAGAGAGTGGGGACTCTGCTGGCTATGGGCACTAAAAGGAGAGTGGAATCTTGGGTTTCTGTTCTGGTTTCAGGACAGAGGGGTGAGCTGAAGTGGACAGGAGCACTGGCAGTGACTGTGTGGCTGGGGGCCCTAGCCATGGTTGAGGGGTGGGGTGGAGAGGAGTCCTCCAGGTCCAGCTCCTAGACAAGAGCTTAGAAACAACAGCAGGGAAAACCTGAAGCCTGAGGCATCAACCTTCACACCTCTGGAACTAAAACCTGGCTATAAAAATCAAAATAAGCCACTAAAAACAAGAATAACAACAATAAATAAGCAAAAGAGAAAGAACTCAACCAAAGATAAATTATACAAATGAGGAATCAATGGAAGAAATGTTGCAGTGGAAGCAGGTGCGGTGGTGAGCTCATAGTGCTAAAATCTTTTCTGGCTTAAAGAGGGAATTACATATATATCTAGAAGAGTATAAAAGTCTTTAAATTTATAAAGAAACAGGAGGGCAAAGGGACAGGTTTTACTAGGGTGTATAGATCAAGAAAGAGCACGGTGAGAGGAGAATAAAAGGGAAGGACTCTTAGAGGAGTGGATAGATTAAGGAATAGGATGCCAACAGGAGAGGATATAGGAAGGATTCTTTAAAACAGTGCAGATTAGGTCAGCAGTGGTTAGAAGTAAAATAGACTTCTGAGTAAGGATACAGGAAAAAGATAAATAGTAAAGAAAAATAAGATGGAGGGAAATACAAAACTAGTAATTTCAACTCTGAATATGAATGGGATGAACTCACCCATGTAATGGAAATAGGTAACGGAATGGATTAAAAATCAGAATCCAACAATATGTTGTTTACAAGAAACACTTTTAAAAAAAAAAAAAAGAGATATACACAAGAGTTAAAATAAGGGGCTAGAGCAGAATTTATTATGCTTCAGCTGATGTAAAAAAAGCAGGGGGTTGCAATCATGATCTCAAAGTTAAAATCAAAATAGATGTAATTAAGAGATAAACAAGGAAGCTATATAATGTTAAAAGGTACCAGAGACAATAAAGCAGTATCAATGCTCAATCTATAAGCACCAAATGCTATCGTATCTAAATTTTTAAAGCAAAAGTTAAATTAAATAAGGTGGAAATATAAAGTAAAACTATAATAGTGGAGGACTTTAACCTTCCCCTCTCAAAGGAAAGGAATCCTACTAAACTCCTTCTATAAAACAGATATCCTACTGACACTTAAACCAAGTGGAAAGTGTTGAACTGGGCCTAGTGTTTGACCCCTACAAGTACTCTTTCTTTAAAAAAAAAAAAAAGAAAAGAAAAAAAAAAGCTTATTGATGTCTTTTGTGTTTTGCATCATCATAGCTTTCCCCAGTAACCCTCTGTCTCCCAGAGAGCCATCCCATAAAACAAATGGTATTTAAAGGCAATAAAGGAAAAGAAGAAAAATCAGCACAACCAATCAATACCTTGAAAAAAATCTGAAAACATATGCAGTGTGCAGCACTTGTGGACCTCCCATCTTCACAAAGGTGTGGAGGTGTCTTTTCATATCTCTTCATTTGAGACACACTTTTTCTTTATAATTTTGCTACATTTGTTTCTCATTTGTATATACACAGTTCTTTTCATTTACACTGCTGTAGTGACTGTATATTGTTTTCTTGGCTCTATTTACTTCATTCTGTATCAATTCACGTAGATCTTTCCATACTTTTCTGTATTTATCACACACATCATTTCTTACAGTACAATAATTTTCCATTACATTTATGGATCACAATTTGATTAGCTGTTCTCCAATTGATGGGCATTTATTTTATTTTCAATTTTCAATTCTTTACCATCACAAAAATATTTTGGTGTATATGGAGACTTTTCTTTACATATATATATACACATATCTGTGTCTACATGGCAGCCTTTTGTAGGGTGGGGTGGGGAGAGAGGGAGAAAAAAAAGCACACATTGGAGAACAAAAGAAAACTTAGAAGAAAGCACAAAAAAGCAGGGTAGCTTTGAAAATGATGAGTAGTGTTTATTACATTTTTTAAAAAAGTAAACAGTGTGAAATTGGAATTCATGGTTTTATATTGAATCTTCTTTTTATGTTGTGCTGCATACATGGAAATTTTCCTTTTGTGTGTCTTTTTGTATTTAAGTTCAAAATGAATAAAAAATTTTAATAAAAATATCTGAGTTTAGGTCTCAACTTTCACGCTGAAAAAAAAAATCAGTGCTTCAAATATGGTGCATTGAAAAGCATATACACATTATAATCCCCCCACCCCCCACTGCCCCAAACACATGCTTTTAGGAAGGATTCCTTCCAGATTTAAGTCTTTCTCTAATAGAAAACTTGACAAGACAATTCTCACTTAGCATATAAAGTAGCACAAAGCATATTAATCCAATAACCTGAAAGATTATTTTATTTATCTAAAAATAAGTAAGACAATTAATCTCTATTTCTAGAGATGGAACAGACCTTAGAAATTATGTGGTCCAATATCCTTATTTCACAGAGGAAGAAACTGAGGCTCAGGGAAGGGATGTGACTTGGTCAGTATTGCTGTGACAGTAGACTGAGTCTAGAACTCAGGTATCCTGATTCTTAGTCTAGTGCTTGATACATTCTAAGCCTCCAACATTTTATTTCAGAACATCTTAGGTACCAGAGGAAAGTGATAAGCGCTTTTTAAAATGTTCTACAAAGTGGCCATCTAGACAGGCTTAAAGGCAGCTTTTTTACATCAAAATTCACATGGCTAGACAAAGAGCACTTAGAAGTTTCCTTACTATTTCAGCACAGTAACTAGGCTACAAAGACTAGAAAAGCACAAGATGTCTTAAAATGGAATTTATGAGTAGAGAAAGACAAGTAAGCCAAAGATGACAGTCACTCCTAGCGTACTTTACCTTCAGATTAATTTATTTGATTCATGACCCATGTTTATTTCTAATTTCTTCTCCTATGGATTTCATGGCTCTTTTAATCCATTCTGGAGTCTCTTCTCATTATTTCACTTTCTCTGTATAATACACAGGATTGTCTCATCAGGTATGAATTCACTTTCTTTCTTATTATAATATTTATGAAGTGAGCTTTGGATTCTTTTGGTGGCTTTAGTCATGCCTCCTTCTGGTTTAGGATCATCTCTGTTGATTTCTCTGTGTATATCTTGGGCTTTGATTGAGACTTTATTCCCCTTTAGTGTTTCAGCCTTGTTCTTTTTTTTCTTTTTGAGCTTTGTCCCCTATCATTTACTTTTTGGTCTCTCCCCCTTTGCTGGTGGGTAGACTCCTAAGACTAAGCTGCAAAGCTGCCTCATTCTCCTCATGTGGATGGATATAGGGTTTGCTGGCCTGATTCCTACTTCTCATAGGGGAGTTCTTTACCATAGGCTTGGAACTGGGGTAGGAAGCATCACATTTCAGCCCACCTGAATTCTCCTCTGGCTTCAGCATGATGCAGTGGATAGAGCACTGGACCTGGAGTCAGAAGACTGGGTTCAAAACCTGCCTCAGGCACTTAATGTGTAACCCTGGGCAAGTCACTTAGTCTCTGTCTACCTGAGGTTTCTCAACTATAAAAGGGTGATAATAATAGCGCCCACCTCCCAGGGTTGTTGTGAGAATCAGATGAGATAATAATTACAAAGTACTCCACACACAATGTAAGCACTACGTAAATGTTAGCTGTTATCATTATTTTTGTGGGTGTTGTCTATCCCCATTAGACTGTAAGCTTCTTCAGGGCAAGGACTATCTTTTTGTTTTAACTTGTACTTGTGTCCTCAGCACTTAAACAGTGTCTGGCACATAGTACAGGCTTAATAAATGTTTAATGACAACTACAAAATGACAATTTTTTCAGCAAATGAAGCTTTAACGCTGTGATAAAACTTTACAGAAGAAATCTTTCTAAAATATCATATATATCTTCCTGTCTCTTACAAAGAGTGCGTATAATTCAAATCTATTTTTATGACTCCAGTTATTATGAATAAATTTATTATGAACGGATAGTGGCTACGCATTGTAAACATTCTGTTCCACACCTCCAAAGCTTGTCAGCACCCACAATTCTACCTACAATTTGATCCTCCTTTGCACAAATCTTGATGAAAAAATGGGCTTTTTCCTTGCCAAAGCTAATCTTATTCCTATCCCACCAACCCCAAGATCATTTCCTCTTTCTTTCATCTTCAGTCTTCTCTTATTTTCTGGCTCCTTTTCCAACACCTAAAAATATGACTAGGCCTTCCCCATTCTTAAAAAGCCTTCCCATTGACCCTAATGTCCCCTCAAGCTCTTGTCCTGTGCTCTTCTTCATTTCCCAGGCCAGGCTGTCTCCATTTTTTTACTTCCTAATCTTTTCTGTCTCCCACCATCCTCATCCCCCCACCTCACCCCTCAACTCATACTTTAAAGACATGTTATTTTATTAGTACATAAGCAAACAAAACAGATAATTAAGAGTTTGGAGGAGCAGGAATTCCAGGTAGGGGGAGCAACATGAGCAAAGATATTCTATCTGCAATCCTACCACTCAACTCTATCCAGGACTAACTACTACTCAAATATATTCAGCGGTCATTACCAACTGCTAAATTCAATTATCTTTTTACACTCTTCATTCAGCTTGACCATTCTGCAACATTTAACACTTCAGACTCCCCCCTCCTCCCAATCTCCTGGATCTTCTTTCCTTCCTTGGTTGCTATGACATTACTATCTCCTGGTTCTCCTACTTGTTTCTTCTCTTTCTTCTTTGCTGAATCCTCCCATCTACCAAGAAGAGGTTTTTCTCCAACACCTCCCAAGATTCTGTCTTGGGCCTTCTGCTCCTGACTAAATGCTATACTTATCAGTTCCCACAGGTTCAATTACCATCTCTATGCAAATGACTCCCAAATATACCTACCCAGACCCAATCTCTCTCTTGAACTATATTCTCATCTTATCAACTGTCCAATGGACATCTCCATCTGGATATCCCCCACGCATCTCAATTTCAACATGTCTAAAACAGAATTCACATCTTATCCAAAGTCCATTCTTCCTTCCAAACTTCCCCATTTCTCTTGATAGTACCATCATTCTTCCAGTCACACAGGCTTATAACTACTTGGAGTCATCATTGACTCTTCCCTCTCCCTCTTATCAAATCACTTTACAATCCTCTTGTACGTGTTCCCTTCTCTTCACAAGTTCAGGCCTCACCACCTTACGATTACAAGCATAATATGATTATATAATTAATTATTATTACAATTGTAAAAACTTTGTAAAGGTCACTTGCTCAGGGTCACACAACTAGTAAGTGTCTAAGTCTAGATTTGAACTCAGGTCTTCCTGACTCCAGAACTAGTACTCTATCCACTGTGCTACCTTGCTGCCTCTACCTTCGAATAAAACCTTTCATTTTCCCTGTCCTGATAAATTCTCTGAAGCTTCCCTGGTTTAGGTTCTTACCAGATGAGTAGAGCAGTTGCAAGTAGTTGAGCTTAAATGTAAAAAAACACAAGGAAAGTTTCTTTTCTGGTCCAAACTTATGATTTC
This sequence comes from Phalanger gymnotis, assembly GCA_028646595.1. NCBI lineage: Eukaryota > Metazoa > Chordata > Mammalia > Diprotodontia > Phalangeridae > Phalanger > Phalanger gymnotis. The sequence goes on along the minus strand of CM053622.1, from coordinate 700,643,125 downwards.
ATCAGTGCAGGGATCTCCCAACACGAATACAGACAACTATAGGTAACTTATAGGTACTGAGAGGGTGAATGACTTGTCCAAGAATAGCCCTACCAAAATGCTATTCTTTTGCAGATATGTAATATAAGGTTGTCAGATTAGTTGATTCAAAGATTATGAATACTATGTACATTGCGTTAGGCACACAGTAGGCATTTAATAACTACTTGTTGCTTGACTGTGAGTTTAATAATTCTCTGGTCAATTTTATGGGCTAAAGTTTAATTATAATTTATGCTTCCATAGAATATTTTTTTATATTAAATGATTTCTACTTACCAAACCCATCAATGTCTAGATTATTATTAACAACAACATCTAGCAGAGTGTCACCAACTTTTCCTTGGGTTGTTAATTTCTCACCATCACGGTTTATAAAATGAATGGTTACTTTATCTTCTGAGCTAGAAAAAAAAAGCATATCTTTAGTATTCTTTAAGCTTTAATAAGTATTTGTAATAAAGCTTTTTAAAGCCTATAAGGCCAAACAAATAACAATGTAACTAGATATCACCGAATGTACCTCTGTACTTCTCATCCTTTCTCTTTCAAAAGATCATCTAGCAGGAAAACACTGGCACAAATCACAAATGCTGGGACTTACAAACTTCTCATCAACCAGCACTGTGTATGTGTTTAACATCTCCCGACAACCTCTTTCAAAATGAAACAGATTCACTTCTCTGAAACACAGCTACCATGTTAGGAATTCAAATGATTCGTAGTGGTCAGGAACAAGGACCTCATTCACCAAAAGTTTATCTACCATATGAGGATAAGCCACATCTCATAATACTGCAGAATGCTGGTAGAAAGACCTAACACTCAACTTCATTATTAGTTGTATGACTTTGGGCAAACTGTTGATCCCATAGGTCTTAGTTTTCTCACATGTAAAACAAAGGGATTGAACAAAATGACATTTTAGGTTCCACCCTGCTCTAAATCTGCTAATGTGAACTAATTCAGTTTTATAATAACAATGTTAATATATAACACTGGCACACCACTGGATGCTGTGTGGTTTCCTTTCCATCTTTCCTATCTCCAACTTGTTTCTATGGAGTTCCCTCTCACACATTGCTTCACTAGACATCTTGCTTCCACAAAATTAATGTCAGTCAACAGCACATTTATGTAGCACTTATGAATTATAATCTAGTCCAACTTCGTACTGTACTGAGTTCAGCCAAGGTACATGTCATTTAGACAAAGAATCACGGACTACAGTTATCTCCACAGAGAAAAACAAATTTCCCCACTGTTAGAAGTTCTCTAAAATTCTATGCAGAACTAGGGTATTGGTACTGAGAAGCATCAATACAGTCTGGCAGCACAAAAATAATCCTGTTTGTATCCACCGCTGTTATTACTAAAATGGAATAGGAGCTAGAAAATGTGTTTACGGATTATCCTACGGCTACTAGGCCTAATCCCTAAAGAGATCAAAGAAATAGGAAAAAAAACCTACAAATACAAAAATATTTATAGCAGCTCCATCAATTAGGGAATGGCTGAACAAATTATGGAACATGAGTGTAATAGAATATTACTGTGCTATAAGAAATGAAGATAGGGAGAGTTTTAGAGAATCCTGGAAGATTTTTATGCATAATGGCAAATGAGAACAATTTATGTGTCACAAATACATCATAAAAACAATTTTCAGGGGGGCAGAGCCAGGTCACCAGGAAGGGTCTATTGCATGGTTCTGGGAGTGAACTGCAGCCCAGCATGGGCCAGTTCCTGAGTCAGACCAGACCCTGAGTCAGCCAGCCAGAACAGGCCCTGGGGCCATGAATCAGTGAGCTGTGGCATTTACCAGACTTCTCAACCCACAAACACCAAAGAGCAGGTTAGAGGGAAAACTGCAGGATCAAGCTCAGAGCAGTCTAGCCACAAGCCCTGGGGGTGGTGGAGGTGGTGCAATGGTGGCAGTGGCAGCAGCAGGAACCTCCTGAGGCTGCTTCCAGAGCTCCAGCGTCAGCTGCTTCCCAAGTCCCTGGCTCACACGGTGGGAGGAATCTAGCAGCAGATCAGAGTGGGAGTGCAAGGAGTACTTTGTGGACACAAAGGCAGATTCTCTTGCTGTGCCCTGCTTGGATCTGTATTGCGGTCCTGGTTGGCGGTTCTTGTGGGAGGAGGAGCACTGCTGTGACAGAGCCTGCGGTGACTGTGGAGTAGAAGTAGCTCTGAAAACAGCAGTGCTTGGACCCTAAAGCTTGGGACAAAGTACTCTCTACTCTACAAGCAATCATATCCTGACAAAAAGCTCAAGGGTCAAGTAATTGGCCAGGAACGTGGCCAGACAGTGAAAAAGAACACAGACTCAGACTAAAGAATATTTTTTTTTTGTGACAAAGAAGATCAAAACATGCAGCCTGAAGAAGTCAACAACGTCAAAGAGCCTACATCAAAAGGCTCTAGGAATAATATGAATTGGTCTCAGGTCACAGAAGAGCTCAAAAAGGATGTGGAAAAGCAAGAGAAGTAGAGGAAAAACTGGGAAGAGAAATGAGAGTGAAGCAAGAAAACCTTGAAAAACAAGATAATGACTTGCCAAAGGAGACCCCAAAAATACTGAAGAAAATAACACCTTAAAAATGGACTAACTCAAATGGCAAAAGAGCTCCAAAAAGCCAATGAGGAGAAGAATGCCTTAAAAGGCAGAATTAGGGGGCAGAGCCAAGATGGCAACTGGAAAGCAGGGACTTGCGTGAGGTCCCTGCCAGGTCCCTCCAAAAACCTATAAAAAATGGCTTGGAACAAATTCTAGAACCGCAGAACCCACAAAATAGCAGAGGGAAGCAGGGATCCAGCCCAGGACAGCCTGGATGGTCACTGGATGAGGTCTATAGCACACGGAGCAGAGGGGAGCGGAGCCCAGCGGGGGTGGCAGCAGGACCAACCAGACCAGGAGCCAGGCGGAACAGGCCCTAGCACCCTGAATCAGTGAGCTGTGGCAGTTACCAGACTTCTCAACCCACAAACACCAAAGACAACAGAGGAGGTTAGTGGGAAAAGCTGCAGGGGACAGAGTGAAAAGAGTTCTCAGTTCGGCCACCTCCCCGGGGGCAGCGAAAGTGGTGCAGCTCTGAGGACAGAACTACAGCTGCAGTTGCATCTGTCCCCAGGCCCACCTGGTGGGAGGAATTAAGTGGCAGATCAGAGCAGGAGTGCAGAGCCTGCTTAAGATTTGCATCAGGTCCGGGCTGGCGGTTCTTGGGAAAGGAGGAGTGATGGTGTGGTAGAGCTGGCTGTATAGAAACAGCTCTGAAATCAACGGCCCATGCCCTCAAGCTTGGAACAAAGTACTCTTTACTCTACAAGCAGTCATACCCTGCTGAAAAACTCAAGGGTCAAGTAAGTTGGGTGGGAACATGGCCAGGCAGCGAAAACGCACTCAGATTCAGTCTCAGACTTTGGAATCTTTCTTTGGTGACAAAGAAGACCAAAACATACAGCCTGAAGAAGTCAACAAAGTCAAAGAGCCTACAACAAAAGCCTCCAAGAAAAACATGAACTGGTCTCAGGCCATGGAAGAGCTCAAAAAGGATT
>CM053622.1:700547603-700639028 GCA_028646595.1 Phalanger gymnotis | reverse complement strand
TCCCACTAACTTTCTCAGTTGTTTTTGCTGTTTGTGGGTTGTGAGGTCTGGTAAATGCCACAGCTCAGTAATTCAGGATGCTAAGGCACTCTCCGCTCAGCTCGTGGTCTCGGCTCTTGGTCTGGTGTCCGTGGTCCATGCGCACTGGGCTCTGCTTGGCTCAGCTCCACTCCCCTCAGCTGGGAGCTGGGAGCTCCGTGTGGGACAGACCTTACCCAGAGACCATCCAGGCTGTCCTGGGCTGGAGCCCTGCCTCCCTCTGCCACTTTGTGGGTTCTGCAGCTCTAAGATTGGTCCAGAGCCATTTTTTATAGGTTTTTGGAGGGACTTGGTGAGGAGCTCACGCCAGTCACTGCTTTCTGGCTGCCATCTTGGCTCCACCCCCTGGGGTTGTAGCTCTTCTTAATCAAAGGTAGCCAGCTCACCACCATATATTGTCATATTACTGGGAGACAGTAGCTCAGGGAAATCACAGTGATCAAATGAAGCTAAGAGAAAGTACTTGGCCACCTGCTTACACTTTTGATCAGCCAACTCAGGCAGGCTGACTACAAACTTGAGCTTGGTAAGAATGGCCTGGGCCTGGCTGTCCCTTTCCTCTCTATGCTCAACAATCTCAGGAATAGACTCAGCTTTGCTAATACAGATCAAAGACATGGGACCAATTCTGCAAGTAGACACTGACCTTGACTACATTGAGGCACATACTGATGACACGTTTGGTTCTGGTACAATAGTCCCAAATACAGGAGTAACACTTGAGGGGATTGCTGAGATCATCGGTCAAGATAATGGTCACCTAGGTCATCATGCCCCTCTTTGATGCTTTCTCTGACGGAGTTCTCTTTGTAATTCTTCAAGCCTATCTCCAGCTTCTCCTGTTTTAGCAGTGCCTTTTTTCTAGTGGCTTCCACCCAGGCTGTGTCCAGGGACGGGGGCTCTACCCCTCCCTCAGCGACAGCATCAGGAGCATTTTATAGCTTTCTGGTGGCCTCAGAGGGCGTCCAGTAGATCTTCTCATAAACATCCATATTGAAGGTCCTCTGCACAAAAGCATATGCCATCTTCAGGGCCTAGGGTAGCTAAGCTGTGGGCAGTGATCTTCCATAAACTGCAGCTGCTCAACGCACATTCACCCACTGTGACTGGATGCATACTGTTCCAGGTCCAGGGTGGAATTTTTCATCACATAGTTGATGTCTAGTTTATTCTGCTAATCCTCTTGAGGGGTGACATCAATCTGCATGGGTTACTCCCTCTAAATTAAACACATGAACCAGCAGATATATGTTCCTCTTACCCGCCATAGGCACTGTCAACATCCAGGTCAACTGAGGCCTCTGTTTCTTGTCTTTTTTTTTTTTTTAAAGAAGGCTGCTGAAAGCTTAACTTCCAGCAAATAGTCTGAGAATTGGCTATTTTCACATTCTGTCTGAGTGTAGGTTCATTCCCTTGACTGAGAAGCCAGTCTACCAAATGAGTAGAAAGTTTTACTTTTTTTTTTTTTTAGCCCCACTGCCTGGCTCACAGTAGGTGCTGATAAACTCTTGTTGAATGAATAAAATACCTGAGATAGGAATGACAGGCACTTGACCAGAATGTAATATACCTTAAAAGGGATGGTAAGAGCAGATTTGCCTGAAGTCTTGTAAATAGGGCTTTAAAGTGAAAAGAGGCAGGAAGGGTGGGGAGGTGGAAAGAGAGAAGACTGCTTACATATATCACCAAGCTGTATTGCATGGAATCTTGAGATTCTCCAGGGACAAAAATCCAATAAAGGAAACAGCAATAAAGTCCATAATTTCTGAAGTCTATATATAATCCCCACAAATGCATGGATGACAAGGAAGAGAAACTAGAGATACTAAAATTAGAAGGCAAAAACTACCTCAAAGATATCATGGAAATCTGGTGGAATAAGTCTCATGACTGGAAAATAACTAGTAGACACAGCAGAGGTAAGAGCTATGTGATCACTCCCTTCTTGAATCTCATACCACTCTCTTTGGACCTGTCCTACGTACTTAATTTGAATATGTATTATATTTATTTATATACTTGTCTTATCCCCCTTAGTAGAACATAAGCTCCTTGAGGGCAGAGAGTGTGTGTTATTTCACCTTTGTATATCCAGAGTTTAGTACAGTGAATTACACATAACAGATACTCAATAAACTTTTCTTAAATTTAACTAAAAGGGTCAGCATTTCTCATGTCTCTAAGCCATCATGTCAACTGCCAAAACAGCCAAATATGGTCCCCAATATAGCCCCTGCTAAACAGAAATGGTAAAGAGGCAAGAGAATAGGCACCTAGTTTAAAGACTATTACTTAGATGATATCATTTTTACCTATGAAAACAAAGCCTTTAAAGCCTCAGACCTCTGAAGCTCAATAACCTCTACCGCTAACAAACTGGTCTAGTCACTATTCTCTCAACACAGATATTCAAAGGTAATATGAAACATTGAGGTCACTGGTCATGTAATTATTCGTCTAGTAAGTGCAACTAATCTATTTTACAGATATTTTTATGGAAGTATAGAAACCTGAGAATTGCCAATGGTCATATAATCCAGCTGACAGCTGAAAAGGAACTGCCTTGCAATGTCGCTGGCAAAGTGGTCTCCCAGACCTCACTTGAAGAATTCTTACCTTCCTCAGGCAACACATTCCATTTTTCATTAACTGTGATTATTAGAAAGCTGTTTTTAACTTAAACATCTTAAACTTGACCTTCAAACACTGCTTCCTAGTTCTGCCCTCTGGACTAAGCAAAACTTTTAAGCAACACTGGTAAAATACTGGCATTAAAATTATGGGTCTATGTTTCTGGGATAAGTATCTTTGAGGAGGGAACCGAAGACCAGATACTAGCTTTCATAAAAAAAAAAAAAACACATTTTATAATGGACCACACATTCCATTTTGCAACGGACTAGAGATGTAAAGAATACAAGATCACACTATGTCTTTTGTTAGTTGATTATGAAAAAGCATTTGATAAAGTAGAGTAAAATAGTAAGACAAGGTCCAAAAAGATTCACAGAATCCATGGACATAATCCAAGGGATCCATTAAAAAAATGATCTTTATTTCAATGAGTGGTTTGCTTTGTAATCCTATGTATTTTATTTTATGCACTTAAAAACATTATCCTGACAAGGACTCTGTGGGTTTCACCAGATACCAAAGGGGTTCATGACACAGAAAAGATTAAGAATCTCTGACTTAAAGGCTAGTCCAAAAAGGTGTCTAACACCATACAACAAAATCATCAAAGGTTTTTTGAAAGATATAATAGTTCAACAACCTTCTGATTATAAACATTAAGCAAGGCACAAATAGGTGGATGTATAAGCTTTCTTCTACGATGGAGGAGTTGCAGAGTAGACTCCAATTTAAAGGGGGATTCCCAGTAGATGTTAAGATTTTCTAGATATTCCTGTTGCTACATACTGTGCTAGCTGAATCTAGACTTGGAATATATTGCGCAGACTTCTGAAACAGATCCATTAAACTCTCACAAGAATATGGACTAAAATATCCACATAGAATAGTTAATTGGTTGAAAAAATGTCTATTGCCCAGATTATGACATGCTGTTGTTGACTGATAGCATACGCAGCTTGTGCATAAAATACGTATATTGTGGTTCAAATGGACAATGAGTTGAGCCCAAAATTCAACAGGAGGGAGGCTGGATTATCTTTAGAAAATTGCAAAGCTCTTTTAAAAATCCAAAGCACCTTCCAGAAATTTTATATATATATCCCAATTAAATATCATCTTATTAGATTCAGTCCATCATTCTAAGGTCTTAGGATTAATCTAGCCTCTAGATCTTTTAGGATGCTGATTGACATCTAGCTTCGGGTCATTTGTATATTTTATAAGTACACGATGTATCCTTCATGAATTGGATTTTTAGAAAATCCAAAGGGTAACAAAGTTTGCCTGATACATCATAACTAGGAAGTAAAAAAAATGATATTGTATAATATGTTACAATTATATTGCAATATAGTAGCAGGGGTCATTAAATGAACAAATGCCAGCTGATATGGTTCATATACTACAATGCTTCACATTCTAAAAAGACACTCTTACTTAGCAGGGGAAGTGCTCTTTGGAACAGACAGGATGCTTAAAAGTTGAGGAAGGAACAGGCATTCTAGACACAGAGAATGAAAATGAGCACTATAACCTTAAGAAAGGAAAAACTGGACAAAGGCCATGATAGTTATATTTTATTAGAGATTAGAAAATGATGGTTTGAAGGATGAGGAAAGACAAGAAAGGCAAGAGTATGTAGGAGCCTCAATTTTATTTACCTAATCTTTCCAATATTATGAGATGCAGAGTGACCATGAAGGGGGAAGAAAAATGGGAGGCATGAAGACAACAAAGAGATTTTATCTTACAAATTTAAGAACCGTAAGCTTTGCTTCCCAATTCAGATCAGAGTCTATGCACCGGGAGATAAATCAGATCCTCCAAAATACTCAGTTTTTATGAACCATTCAATCCATCACCTTAAATCATTACTTGCTGTACCTTACCCATTATCTCATCCACTCTGTAGATCAAACGGCATGCATACTGATAAAGCTGCCAGGGGAAAGTGAGGATGCAAACTGTAGCTGTTGTTAATCAATTTCTTAGGCAGCTTCAAATAATTAGGGAAATGCTAGTTGCAGATTTTTCTTACATCCTTGGGTCTCAGTTCCATTGGAGTACAGCCAGTGCATAAAGATCCATCTATGCGTTCCAAACAATCTGTACATCCCTACAATGTGGGAATAAGATCAGAGAATTCAATTCTCTGAAAGTGTAGCTAAGTACCAACATAAAATCAATGAAATTAGCCATCTGCAGGGATATTCAATAGCCAGGAAATATGTTTTCAAATTAATCCAATTCAATATCTAACTAGGAACACAAAGAAAAAGGAAAAAGTCCTTGAGACTAAAAGATTATGGATTATTTTCTGCTAAAAGGATAAAATGTAAAACTAATTTGAGGAGGGAGAAAATCATTAGTAAATTCGGAGGTGGCAAAGGAGAGGACACAGGGAAGGTTTCACAGACAAGGCAGCACCTGGGATAAACCTTGAAAGAAGAAGTTGACAGCTAACAGTTTAATTTGGTGTGAAAGACAGTAAGGTGAAACAAAGTGGGTTCCTAACACCAGAGGTGTTGAAGTAGATGAAAGATTTCTGCAATGGAGAGGAGGTAGAACTAGATGCCTTTTGATCTACCCAGGCCCAAGTTTTTATGTTTTGAAGACTAGGATAAATCCAAAATTTCATCTTATTAATGGAAAATAAGTATTGATCTAACTAACTAAATCTCAAGGAATTCTGTTAGAACACTGATGGTCTACAGGGAGTATGCAACAAGGGAGGGTAAGGAAGAATTCTGCTGTGTGTCTCCAGCACTATCCAAGGAAATGCCTGCCTTGATTAGCTAATGAGTATTTTGGTTAGTTTGCAGGTAGAACCTGATGAAAACATTACCCAAGACTACTCTGCAAAGACCCTTTGAACTAACACTATAGTCACCAATCAACCTTATTCTGGGCCTTAGATGTCATCATCTATGAAATGAGGACCATATAACCTGTGCTACCTAACTCATAGGGGTGCTGGCAAGAAAACTGCAGTTTACTATAGCAAGTGCTATGTAAACATGAAAATAAGCTGTGAGAGGCAACACGATGTGATGACACAGAGTGCTGCACTTAATGACAGGTAGAGTTGTGTTTAAATCTTGCCTCTGACACTAGTTGTGTGAGTGAGCATCTACAAGTGTTACTTAAACTGTGTCCTCAGCCCACTCCATAAATAGACTAGATCCGTTAATTTGTAAATTGATAATCTGTGGATGAAACTGAAGGAATCAACAATGCTTAACATATTAATATATGCCACTACTTTTGCCATTACTACTGACCTTGCCTCATATACATATGCTTTACCTCAGAGAAATGATTTTTCACAAATGTGATTACATTACAAAATCATTCACTGCATTGTTGTTTTAAAGACTGAACTCCCCTAAACATTTAAACTGGTTTTTTTACTTCTTTATAGCATCTTAGAAACTTTTACTTGCAGCAAGGCACAAATGTAGAAAGTTGTGACAGCTAGGGAAGGAGGGTGGGAAAAAGATCTGAAAAGAAATCTGGGAGCTGCCAGCACAGGGCAAATCAATAGCTGCAATAATAGGACAGGTTAAAAATAAAAAACCCGAAACCTAACTCCGCCCAGTACACACACCAAAACGAGGAAACAAATAAAAAAATCAAAGGGATGAATAAGTCTTAAAAGAATATGGCAGCAAGGGAAGTGATAGTCTGATGGTCCTCTACCCTACTCAGACTACATCTCAGCAGAACATGCAGTTCTATGTACCACCCTTGAGAGAGAGCTGGCACTTATGTAGTACTCTGAATTTTGCAGAGCACCTTACATATGTTCTCCTTTGATCATCACAAGGACCCTGTGAAGTAAGTGACGTTTACTGACTCTCGTTTTACATAGGAGGGAATGAGGCTGAGAAATTCAAGTGACGTCCAGGATGACACAGCTAGGAAGTGTCTGAGGAGTTGAATTCAGGTCCTCTTGACTATACCAATACTCCATCCACTGCACCACATAACTGCCAAGTAGCTAGTTAGGGGCAGTGAGAAAAATCGGATTCAGAGTCACAGAAGCTAGATTCTAGTCCTGGTTCTACCACTTCTTACTATGTGACCCTGGGGGACGCCTCACTTAACTTCTTCAGCTTCAAGAAACAACTAAATGACTGTTAAGGTGCTTCCGGCTCTCGGCTACCCAACAGTATGCAGAGCATGGAGAGAACAAGGACTAGGAAAGAAAAGGGCCCTGACACCGCGCCGGATCCGGAGCAGTTCCACGGTACGTGTTTAGCCAGGGTTGGGGGTGGTGCAGGACAGCGGTCTGTGTGTGTCCGAGAAGCTGTCACACGTCACAAGGATTCAGGGGATCCCGCTTAGTTAGAGGGAGTCAACGATTTAGGTGAAAGGTTACAGCCCGGAGCCGGCCATAGGTCAAATGTCAGCGGAGGCCCGGGGCGCTCGTCCTCCCCGCTCCCACCCTCCGCGCGAACTGGATGATCCGGCCGGCCCCCGAAGCCACCCCGGACCAGCCCCGGGCGCTATGCGCTTGCCCTGCCGGCCCCGCTCCCGGAGCTCCCCTTCCTCCCTGGGCTGCGCCGGCGGGCGCTTACCTACGCTGGCTCGGGGCAGACAAGCTGAAACGCCGGCTCGCCCCCGGGCAGGCTGCGCTCCCCGGGTTCTGCTCCCCTGGCCTGGCCGGCCTCCCGGCTCCCGCTCGGGCTCCGGCCAGGAGGAGGCAGCGCCGGGACGCGGCCCCGACCGCCGCCGACGCGGCCAGCAAAAGCCGGACAGAGCTCAGAGTCGCCATGCTGCCTGAACAACGAATTACAGCCGAGTGCGGTCGACCTCGAGCCCCGCCTCTCACTGCCTCTTTCCCGGGCAGCCAAGTAGCCCAAGGCCGCAGGGCCTCCTACGCGCAGCCGATTCCCGGGCACGGATACGCTTCGTACCGGCTGCCGCCACGGCCCGGCGCCGCCCGTCCGCGCTCACTTGCGGAAGGTGCGTGCGTGCCTAGAGTAAGGCGTCCGCAAGGCCCGCCCCCTACCCTTGGAGTATTGGGCAAGGATGACGTAAAGGGCCCTGCGTGGTCGAGTCCGTGTCCCTGAGCTGGCTTTCTCTTTTTTTGCGGGTCAACGTTGTCCTCATGGCCAGCACCGCCCCTTGGGGGTGACTCTGTTTTTTTTTTTTTTCTGAGGAGCGGGGGACGGTTATCTTTGTTTTTTACGTATTCTTTAACGTATGGACAGACCCAAGGATCGGTCGTTTTCCAATGCTGCCCGGTAACCTTAGAGAGCTCCTTTTCTCTTAGGCAATGTAGGACCTTAGCGTTGGTGTTATTTTATTTTATTCTAAACTTAAAGACGCGTAGGCAAAAGAGCATTTCTGTTGTGGAACACGAAAGTGGCTTACATAGGAAACTTTAAATCTCAGTTTTATACTTGCTTCCTTTTTATTTTAAAAAATTTGTAATAAACAGAACACTGAAGATTGTATATGAAACCATAAGTAATTTCCTATCTGATACCGCTCCCGTTTTCTTTTATTTTTCTCAAAAATTCATCATAAAGTTCACAGTATTTAGAGCTGGAAGTAACGTTGAAGGCCACCAAGTCCAGCCCCGTCATAGAGATGAATAAACAGAACCCCACAGTTAAAATGACTTCAGATCAATGAGGGATCTTAGAAACCATCTAGTCTATCCCTTATTTTGTACAGATAAGGAAACTGAGGCCCAAGGAGGTTAAATGACTTGGCCAAGATCAAACAAATAAAAAGTCAGCATTGCTGGGGTTTGTACTCTGGCACTTGGACTCCCAGTTCATCATTCCTTTCATTGCACTAGAAAAATCATCTCCACACACTGAAATTCCCTTTTTTACCCTCCCTCCCTATCTCCTGCCAGGCCAAAACAAAACAAGTCTTGGAGAAGAATTGGAATGCTGAAGTAGTCAGCTGGTACCCTATACTTGAGGAAAGAAGATTTCAGGAAGTTCTGGTGAGAGATAGGTCATGTGGCCAGAGAATCTCAAAGCAAATAAAATGGTATGAAGGATAGGAAACACTAAAAATTCCATACAAAATTATACCTAATTTTGCTGATGAAAGGGGAAAAGCATCTACTAGGTCAAGATTCATTCAACAAGATTTCATTCAGAGTGTGCAAGGAAAGCTTTCTGAGGAGCTCAGATTTTAAATTGAACAGTATCTCTCACATCTGACCCTGTTTTACTATTCCCATTATCCCATAGTAGTTAAGATCCTTATTACCTCTCACTTGGTCTCTTGTTAATAGCATTCATTACTAGTCTCCTCATCACCAGTTTTTCTCTCCCATACCCATGTTCAGTCGATTCTTCATGCAGCTACTTGGGTTAATCTTCCAAGGAATCAATTATTTGAAAATTATTTGACAATTCTTAAGTGCTAGGTACTGTGCTAATACAAATAAAAAGCAAGTAAAATAAATACAAGTAAAAAGCCAAACAGCCCTCCACCTAAAGAAGTTCATATTCATTGGTTATACAATTCATATGGTTACACATACATACATATACACATAAGTAAAAATATACATATACCTATATACATAAATACATATATGCTGCCCAGAGACTCTGAAGCTCCTATCCCAACTCATATGGGGACTAACAGTCCCCAGAAAAGACTAACTATATGTCCCCTGAAGGTTCTAGGGATAATTGAGAGTTTGGGAAGTACCTCTCTATAGTACTGTCACAAATCTAATGTATTTTCCCTTACGTCAATTGCCAATGATTATCACGCTAATATTATTTTGCCCATATTAAATTTCCTTGATGTCCCTTATATCCACTTAACATCAATTGTCTTTTACAAAAAGATATTTACTGAGAAGACAGAGCAAAACCTAAAGTAGAAAAACCTCCCAAACTGGGAGTGTACTCTCTTCTCTCACCTCATTCTGAGCGGAATAGAATCAAACTTAATGTTTGCCTGATACTAAAGTTACTTCCTAGGCAGTGAGTCATAAGGAAGACCTGAGTTCAAATGTGACCTCAGACACAAGTTGTGTGACCCTGGGTAAGTCATTTAACCCCGTTTGACTCAGAGAGAAGGAAATGGCAAACCACTCTAGCATCTTTGCCAAGAAAATCCCCAATGAGTTCAACAAAGAGTTGGACATGACTGAAAAACAACAACAACAACAAACTTACTCTCCTCCCCCAACTACTACCACCAAATTCACTTCTGGGGATTGCATAACCAATGAATGAATAGTTCCCTTGCTTATGGATCAAATAGAGCTTATATATAACCTGAGACGTAGCAGAGCTTCACTGGAGTTTATTGAATATGAAAGAGACACACAAACTGAAGCCAGCACAAACTGGCTTCCAAGAGCCCATTGTTAAATGTTTAAGTGCAGCATTTATACCCTGGAAATCAATAAACATTATCAATCAGTGTTTGATTTATTGTTTCATTGATTGTCTAGACTTAAGAAAATGGTAGAGAAAATAATAATGAAGATTAAATTTAAAAGTGTGTTTTGTGTACATTTTTTTTTCTGTGTAAACAGTTGTTAAACATTGACCCGAACACCCCTGAGGAGAGGGAGAAGAGTTGATACATGGTCAGACCTACATTTTTGGAAGATAGATTTGGTGACTTTGTGAAGTTTGGATTAGAGAGAAAAGATCCAAGGCAGAGGGACCAGTTGAGAGACTGTTGCAATAATCCATGAAAGAGATGATGAGAACCTGAACCCCGGTGGTGTTTGTGTAAGTGAGAGGGAAGGGGAGACATCTGAGAGATGTTGTAGAGAAAGAAATGACAAGATTTGGCAATTGAATGGCTATGTAGGGCAAGTAAAAATCAGGAATCAAGTATAAGACTGAGGTTGCAAACCTCAGTAACTGGAAGAATGAGGATTCTATCAAAAATCATTAGAAAGCTGAAAAGAGGAATAGATTTTAGTGAAAATATAAGATCTCTTAAATTTGACTTATCTACAAGACATCCAAATGCCCAGTACAAAGTTAGTGTTGTGGGACTGAAGTTCAGGAGACTGGGACTGAGTAGATGGATAGATAGGTAGATGGATAGACAGATAGATGCATGGATGGATGGATGTAGGAATCATCAACATAGAGATGAGAATGTGAAGAAATTGTTCAGTCACGCTTGATAGAAATAGCCGTTGAATGGCCAAAGACTCTACTACACCCCGATGAACCTTGAAAAAGCAGGACATATTCTCTAGGGAGTAAACTGAGGTAGGTAACAGTTACTAGGAGTGTAACTTCTGACAGCAGAAGATGAAGTCAGATATGGAGGAAGAACTCAGCTCTTAAGAAAGACTTGTCCTTTGACTTTACCCTTCATTAGATGGCAGTGGCAGGAAAGGACAGGGGAAAATTTTTTCATCATCCCTGAATTCTTTCAGCAGAGATACTTGCCCAAAAGACAACACTGCATCCAACAGGAAACAGGCACAAGACAGGAAGAGTTTTGTGAGTCAAAAGAAAGTTAGACCTAGCCATCAGTACTCAAACTACAGAGAGGGGGAACAACATGAAGAAAGCATGAGGAGAAAGCACATGAGGGCTCTGCACTTCCAGAGGTGCCAGTTCCATGGGCCATGTGAGTTCCTTCTGTGTACGTCTTTCTATTGGTGTACTTTATGTAAGGGTCTATTCTTCCCACTGATGCTGTTTGAGCTTGTGAGAAAGTGTGTCCCAGATTTATGAAGGGAATTCTTTGATATATTATTCTTACAATACCACCTCAGCAAATGACTTTGCTTTGAGCTCACTGTGTCAGCTAGCCTTTAGAGGTAAGTGCATCAGTGTTGACTCGAGCTGTAGTTTAGAAGTGTGGACCCCCAAAGTACCTTAAACTGGGATTGTCAACTGCAAATATAAGTTGGGAGGGAATATTTCAACAATCTGGCTAGCAGCTGTTGTGGGGGTGAAAAACCAACACAAACCCAACAACAAGAACGCTGCCAAAGCCCAGGTTCTTTTGATCAGCTTTACTAAGGAAAGCAACATTAAGGGGTTAACAAGCTTATTTTAATCCAGCATACAAATATCACTCACTTAGTTCAGGGGGAAAAGCCAGCACCCTGAACTTCAGAGCAAATACAAACAAATTACGAACAGACCAAATACAATTCAAAGTTACCAAGAAAACCAAGTCCGGACATGCCGGCAAGCTGGAGTGCTCTTAACTACAGCTGCCCAGAGTCTTCACATCAGTGCACCACCAAGAGTGAGAGCCCTGAGCAAATGGCTCTGTCTTCCCTTTATTTATATAGTTTCAGACGTTATCAACAGTCATCTGAGCAACCAGAACTTAGGCTCCTATGATTGGCTCTGGAGTTAGCACCTCCCCTTAGGACCCTGGGAGTGTCACACCTACATAGGCTTAGCACCTAGTAATTAGGGGTTTGGGGCAAACTTAGGAGCAAAGATCTAATCAAGCCTCCCTTAGTTAGCCCCACCTTAGTTACCAATACATATCCACATAGGTTTAGCACCTAATAAGGGTTTGGGCTGGGGGCTTAGTACCTAGTAAGACTTAAAGACAATCATTTTAAAACAGTAAGAAAGCCCCAACTTAATTGATATTACAGGGAACTACCCAGATATTGTGCTACGTATACTTCATTTGTTCATTCATGATCACTGTGATCAAGCCAGACTAGCTTTTTTGTTGTTGCTGTTTTCCACATATGACACTCCATGGTCCATGTCAGTGTCATTGAACATTCCTATAATGTATTCCTTCCTAAAAGGTATTCCTTCCTAATCTCTTCCTCTTAGAATCCTGTTTCCTTCAAGGCTCAGCTCAGATACCACTTTGTAAATGAGGCCTTTCCTGATATTCTTAGCTTCTAGTGATTTTAACATCTCACTCCCCCACCCTACTGCCAATTACCTTATGTTTTACAGAGTCACAAAATTTGAGTGTTGTAATGGCAAGCAGGGTGGGAGTTTTTTCAGTCTTCTATGTTTGAAACTTTGGTGTTATCCTCAATGCCTCACCCTCCTTCACTCCACATAAGCAGTCAGTTGCCAGATCTTCCAGTTTTTACTTTCACATCTCTTTCATCTAACCCCTGCTCTTAATCATATTGGTTCTACCCTCATTCAGATCTTCATCACCTCTCACAGAACATATCACAATGGCTCCCTAGTTGATCTCCCTTTCTCAAGTCTCTTCCCTCCCTATCCATCCTCCATGCTGCTATCAAAGCAATTTTGTTAAGTACACATCTCACTATGTCACTCCCCTATTCAATTAATTCAAGTGCTCCCTTATTGCCACTAGTATAAAATGTAAACTAATGTGTGTAGCTTTTAAATCCTTTCACAACCTGGCCCCAACTTATCTTTCCAGATTCATCACACAATTTTACCTCCACACCCTTTGAGATCCAGCCGAACCAGCATTCTTTCTATTCCTCTTCAATCTCCATACCTTTATACTGGCTGGCCCCCATGCCTGGAATGCATCTCCTCTTCACTTCCACCTCATAGAATTCCTCTCTTACTTTAAGACATGGCTCAAGTACCACCTTTTAGGCGAAGCCTTTTCTGATCCTACCAGCTGCTACTGCCATCCCTCTCAAACTACCTTGGATTCAATTATTGTTTATGTATACCCTTTATATTTATTCTGCAAATACCTGCATATATTAGATACTTTTTGTCTCTCCTACTTGAACATAGGATCCTTGTAAGCAAGAATTGTTTCATTCATTTGGATTTCTATGTTCAGCACCTTACACTGCCTAGTATGGAGTAGGTATTTAATAAACACTTTTTTTATTTATTGATGACTGATTATGGTTTTAGAGAGTTGTCTTGAGCACTGAGAGGTTATATGACTTACTCAGTGTTACACAGCCATTATGTGTCACATGGGACTTGAACCCCCTTCTTCCTGACTCTGAGGCCACATTTTTATTTACTAGGCCAGGTTGCCTCTACCCTGATAAGTGATCATGCAAAGTAATACACATTACTATACATATCTTTATGTTTCATATATACTCATAGATATATATGTCTTCTCTCCTGATACTTACATGTACTTGTAAGCTCCTTTTGGCTGGGATTATTTTATTTTTGTCTTTGTATATCGACCATCTACCACATTGCTGGGCAATTTGGGAGGATGGGGTTGGGAGTGAGGAGAGAGAATCAGATCTTCAGTTTCAATAGTATTGAGAACTCTTCTTTTGAGTAAATGCCCTATGCCAGTTTAAATCAACATTTGCCCTGCAATTTGTATCTTAGAGAGTTTCTTGAGAAAGCTGAGAGATTACTTGACTTGCCCAGAGTCACAAAGCCAACATATATCAAAGACAAGACCTTAACCCAGGCCCCTGACTTTCTATCCATTTTGCCAGGCTATCTGACACGTGGTAGATACCTATAGATGCTTATTTGTTGATAGTAACTTTGGTGCCTCAAGTCTTGGTATCTAGGATGGATTGAAGTCTACTTTGGAACAGGTCTATCACTCTTGGCACCCCAATGATCAGGAATCTATAATGAATGAGTTAGTCAATAGTATTTACTAAGCATTTACTGTGGACTAAACACTGTACTAAGACCTAGGGATACAAAAAAGAGAAAAACATGGTCTTGCCTTCAAGGAACTCACATTCTGATGGGGGAGACAATATGCAAATATTGTACATCATAATTATTACATATAATGTTATATACACATATTGTGTGTGTGTGTGTGTGTGTGTGTGTATGTTTGTGTGTATAAATGGAAGTTAATTTCAGAGGAAGGGAAGGCAAGGGGGTAAGGTGCCAAGAAAGGCCTCTTGCAAAACGTGAGATTTAAACAGTCTTGGGTGAGAAGCCAAAAGGTGAACGTAAGAAAGGAGAGCATTCTAGGCATGGTGGGGACAGCCAGTGAAGGGGTACAGAGAAAGGAGATATACCGTCCTATGGGGGAAATTCAAGTAGAACAATGTAGCTGGATCATAGAATCAGTGGAGGGGAATAAATTTTTAGAAGACTGGAAAGGCAAGAAGAGGCTAGTCTATGAAGGACTTTACATGCCAAATGGAGCACTTCAAATTTGATCTGTGAAGCAATAGGGAGGCGCTGGAGTTTGTTTTTGTTTTTTTTTATAGTGGTGTGACATGGTTAGACTTGGTAACTTTGGCAGTTGAGTGGAGGATTGATTGTAAAGCAGAGAAATTTGAGACATTGAAATTATTCCAAAGGCTATTGCAATAGTCTGGGAGTGAGGCCTGTTTGAAGCAAGAACATAAGCATCACTAGGACTTGCTGTGATGTTTAATGATATGAAATATTATTCAAAAAGGAATAGGTGAAATAAAACAGGAAATAGAGTAGCATTGTATGTTAAAAATGGTATACTTACATGAGGAACTAGATGTAGAAAGTATTATGGAAAGCATTTGGGAGAGAAAAAATGGAAAGAGAAACAAGTGATCATGGTAAGAGTATGCTGAAAAATTCATTCAGGTGTTTATATTGGATGGGGAAGGAAAGAAGAGTTGGCCTTCTTTGTTACTTAGAACCCTAAGGGAACTGACAGGCCTCAAACCTATAGGTGAGTTAGGAGGGCATCTGCCTCAAGCTGATGAAGATTTTCCCCAGCAGAATAGGCAAATGAGAACAGTTTGTTCCAATAGCCTTGAAGGTGGCTGAAGCAGGTGCTGTGGAGTGGTTAGAGTTTGGTCAGGCCCCGAAGACATCAAGGTTATCCACTGCATCCTGGGCCATGGCCAGTCATCTTGACTTTTGTCCTGCTTCTGGAATTTTATAACTCAGGGAGAGTGAAGCTGATGACTTTATGCAACTCTGACTCACTTAAATCAATTCAAGGACCAGTCAAGATATCCACAATCTGTAATGTCGTTGGTCCTCTTCAAAAATGAAGGACAAACAACAACAGCAGATGAGATTAATATTAACAGAAAATAGACATCAGTTAACTAAATATCCTAGGAGGAATGGCATGGTAAAACTGAATAAAAGGAAAATGAAAGATTCTCATCATACTAATGTGGAAGAAAAAAGGGAGCTATCTTATGAGACTAATGTGATTGCACAGATAATCCATTTACTGAATGAGATTTTTTTAAAAAGACATTTATAGAAGATAGCTAACTTGGGATAAATAACCTAAGTAATAAAATTCATACCACTAAAAATGAGAAGAAAATCAGATCACATACCTTTCACAGCTATGGCTAGGGGGTAATCTTTTACCAACCAAATGATAGAGATGATAGCAACAAATAAAATAGGTAATTTCAAATACACGAAATTGAAAAGCTTATGAACGATTAAAATCAATACAACTAGGAACAGAATGTCCAGAAATCTTTTTATCAAATATCTCAGAGAAAGGGTCTGATATTCAAGATAAGTAGGGAACTAACACAAACGTAATAAAGAACTATTTTATTGATTGGTTTTGCTGAACAGCTTTTTAAGCTTCCTTTATTTTTCTTTTGTAGTATGTTATATTATGACCTAACTCTCTTAGGGTCACACTGCTACTTTGTTTCTCTGGATTCCAATGTACTCTGAGGGGTATGTGGTGACTTTTTCTCTACTGCCTTTGTCTTGGGCCCCTACTGGCTGGGTTCTTCCCAATTTTTAGGGGGCTAGTGACTAGCATCCCACTTCTATTCAATTACCCAACATTGATTAGATGTTACAAAAGAATATTTCACAGCAGGAATAAATACATACACATTTTCCCCCAACACTTTAGGGGTATTACCCCACCTTTAAAACCTTGGTCTGGGAAGAGGTAAAAAGGGGAAGAGGTGATTAGACTCACAATTTAGCCCAGTCCCTACATAGCACTGGTCCCACCAAGTTCATGTTTAAAGCCTCCATTGATTCCAGTTCTCTGAAGGGTACGTGGACTCATGCTTTTCAGGGCATCTGTGCTGGGCTGGCTTCAACACCTGACCTGAATTCCTTGACTTTGGAGATTCCACTTTCTTCACCTAGAATGGAAAAGAACAAACAAAAAGAACAAGGATCCAGGCCCAATTCTTAGGCTCAGGAGGGAAGGCCCCACAACTCTGCCTTTTACAGCATGATTTTCTCACTGAAACCCATATGTGAAGGAGACTCCTCAGTCTCTCAAAGGAGAATGCAGCAAAGAGAGAGATGGTCAGAGATGACTTAGGACCTTGTGGTAGGCCAGTCAGAACCAGTAATAGAATGTCTACAAATGTTCCAATCCTCACAATTCTCCTAGAAACAACTGTTCTTTGATATCCTCTAAGTGGATGACACCATCTTTGCAAACTCACGGAGTCTGTACATTGCACTTTGTTATAAGAATTGATTGATTCTCTGGGTAGAGAAGGGGAAGTAGTATGTTAGGAAATGAAAATAATATAAAAAAAAGATACTGATAGCATTTAAAAAGAAAGATGCTGAAGATAAAAGAGTTGCACAGGCTTTTTTATTACTTTCCAAACCACTAAAGCTTAGAATCAATTGGAGCTGGTGATGAATACTAAGAATAAAACCAAGGCTTTTAAAACCATGTTAGCGGTACAATGAAGATCAAAGAAGGAACATGACCTCTTACTTGGCACAGTCAAACAATGATAATGGATGACAGAATGAAGGCAAAAAAACCTTTTTTTATCTTGCTTCTTTTTTCTCTGCCAAGGAGAACAAGCTTTGAACTAGGAAGGATAGATTTCAAAATTCTGACAGTTTGTTGAAGCTCAAGAGAAGTGAAGAGATGGTAAAAATCACTCCGATGTCCTCGGTGAGTTCAAGTCACCAAATTTAGATGATCTATATTCTAGGATATGGAAGGAACTGGCATATGTGTATAGCAACAATGGTCAGAGAGCTCCCACTCAATTAGACTGCAGAATGCAGATCTTTTTTGGAAAAGAGAATCTCCTATAGAGTTAAGCTAGGTTGAATCAAAGACAATTTGTGACTGAAAGTCAGAAAGGACAGACTCTACTCAGAGGAACTTTCCCCACCTATCTAAGTGGCTCTATCCCTTGGGACACTTTACTATTCTTTTCTCTCGCTTGGATTTCTAGACCAGAATGATAGGTGGAAAGGATTTTTTTCTCCCCTTCTCTCTCACGGCAATAGTAACATCAAAAGTACATGGCTGTAGGAAACATGCATTCTCCTGGGCACACCTAAAATTGAAATCCCTAGACCCCCCACTTTTGGCTGCTATTTGTTTCCTTTTATAAGTATAAGTCAGTGACTGCCAAAACTGAAGGACATTTCCAGGGTTAGGGATAATTCTGAGTTTGCAAGTGTTTAAATTCGAGTTCAGTCACCAGCTGGTCAGAGGATGAATATTACTGTAACTGCATATGCTTTTTGAAGGAAAGGAAAAACACCAGTAGGAGGATCCTACAGTTAAAGCAATAATGCCAAGTCATAGCTGAGCAGGATTTCTGGACCTTACTATGAGTTGCTTGGACAGAGCAAGTGTAAGGTGAGACTCATAGAGGGTCTTCCAGTGGTAATATAATGGACTGAGTGTTTTGTGCTTCTTGATTAGTCTGTCAAAAATATTTATTAAGTACCTACTCTGTACCGAGCACTGTGCTAAGTGCTGGGGATACAAAGAAAGGTAAAAAGACAGTAGGGTAGACAAGATGCAAATAACTATGTGCTCTCTCTCTGTAGTACACACACACATATATACACCTATGCACACACACACACACACACACACACACACATATATATATATACATATATACAAAAATATCATATGTCATACATATATAGGTAAATATATATGGTACCTAGGTACATATCTAATATTATATGTGTATGTTTGTAAATTGGAGATAATCAATAGAGGGGAGGCACTAGAATTAAAGGGATTTTCCCCCTGAATTTGTTTATACATGCCTGTGAATCCTTTGTATAGTACACAGTTTCTGTGGCGAAGGAAATACCTATTGTGTACCTTTGCAGAAGGATCTTAGTTTACCCACATTTTGGGAAACCTTAAACAGAACATAACAAAGCTTTATCTTAGAGGCTTTTGAGGAGAAATCCAAGTGAGAATGTTGAACCTGGTGGAACACTTAAGCCCTTTGTGGTGAAGCCCTCAGTATCAAACCTGGTTTATTTGAGCTCAAAGATCTTGGTGGGGATGGGGTGTGCCTTGACGCCTCTATAGGACCTGGAGTTGCTGAACTGAGCTGCTGTCAAATGTTTTAGAATTGACAACCTGGTATCACTACATTAGAATCAGCAATGGAACTCAAGGTGCAAAACTATTCACTTTCTGGCAGTGCCCAAGGTAGGGCCCCTAACCCTTGCCTTGATCCATCTAAAACTCATTTCCCAACATAAGATCACCTTAAGGATCCATACTCAGTACCTCCTGGCTACTCCTAGGGAGTCTACAGAAGGAACTCTGTGAATCCACGTTCAGAAACTCTTGGCCTTTCTGTGCATACTTATACAGCAGACACACAACCAGTGATTATATCATTTATGTTTTCTCCTACTTTCACACCTCACTCATTAAGATTTTCATAACCGTATTAATAACTATAGGGGCAGCTAGGTGGCACAGTGGATAGAGCACTGGCCCTGGAGTTAAGAGGACTTTAGTTGAAATCCAATCTCAAGACACTTGACACTTACTAGACTTCAGATCATAATCAGTAAAATTGACTGCAAAAAATTCTCCCCAATTGTTTCTCTTCTAATTCTAATTGTATTGTTTTTGTTTGTGTGAAAACTTGTCAATTTTATGTCCTCATAAAATGTAATGCTAATGGGGAGTTCCAGAGGCTTGGAGAGCTCTCTAAGGACTTACCATTGCAGGGGCAGTAGAACCAGGTACATGCTCCACATGGAGACTTCCCTTTGTTCTGCTTTTTTAGATGGCTCATATGGGTGGTTACATGTACCTGACTCCATAAAGATGAATTCTCGTTATAGTCAGTTCCCCATTGGGAGTCTGCAAAGCAGGGAGTGAAGTTCCTATAGGAAATAGGTTCGATAGACCAAATCTAGGCAATCCTCCACGGTCTGCCACATTATATGACTAGGCCACTTCAGGGACAATGAGTTTCTGCCTTCTGGATAGAACCCCAACTAGTCTTAGACTTTAACTTTGATTCTTCCCTGCCACACAGCTATACAGGCTGATTAACTGGTGAAATTTGAGAAGAATGTTATGCAGTGGGTAAATACTGCTGTCAGTATAAATAGACATTCTGGGAATAGGGGAATGAAGCACAGAGCCCATCATCCTTCCAGATATGTATAAAGTGATGACGTCATTACCCAAAGGGAATTTTGGGTGTATCTCCAAAAACATGTGTTTGATAAGAAAATCAATTGATGGCCGGCCTATGGGAGTGCTGTAAAAACTATATTTAGTGACCAGGGCAATAGACGCCCTTCAGCCTCTGACAAGCCTAAGGTATCTTCTAAAGCTTCTACACTTATTTGGATCATTGATTATGTGTATGTATGTTGGGGGTGGGGCTGGGGGTTAGAGAGGTCATACCACTGAGGGAAGAGGGTATCGTGAACTCTTTGGAGTCGATATGCGTGTGCACCCTTTCAGCAGCCTCTGCAATTTATTGTAGGTAGGGCCAAATGGAAACCACTGGTATTTCCTGAACCATTTATCCACATAATTAATACAAACCAATAATATTGGATCCTCATGGGAGTGAAAGATATTTCTTGTCTAGTGATAGAGATGAAGGAACCTGGAATATATTGTTATACCTGCTCCCCTTACAACAACCTCGTGTAACCCGTGAAGAAGTCCTGGAAGATTATAGTAGACTACACAGAGCTAAACATATGTTCTACATTGAATTAAACAACTACATTGGAGCTGTTAGAAAAGCAGTAGAGGCTGGGAAGTGGTTTCACTGGCAATCTGGACGTGGAGGTGGCAATGCCATTTTGTGCTGAATATGGGCCCATATGATCTCCCTAATTAAAAATAGGGGAGGAGGCATCTAGATAGTGCAGTGAGTAGAGCACCGGCCCTGGAGTCAGGAGGACCTGAGTTCGAGTCCAGCCTCAGACACTTGACAAACTTACTAGCTCTGTGACCTTGGGCAAGTCACTTAACCCCAATTGCCCTGCCAAAGAACAAAAAACAGCCAAAAATTTAGGGAGCTATTCCTGTCTAACTAGGCTCCTTGTGTCATTTGTGTGATAAAGCAACACCACCTCAGAAAGGAAAAGGGCTTTCTGGTCCAGTGGTTTCTTGGATCCAGTCTCTAGGAAGATTTACCTGATAAAAAATGAACTGTTTTTTGTTCATTGTTCTGGTTGATGCTGTCTGACCTTTCCTGATTCCTCCCTCACTACGGAACTGATTGGGCCTCAAGATCCCTGCTCTTACCAAGGGCTCTGTCGTTGTTGTTGTTTGTCATTCTAGAAGAGGACCACGACATCAGAGAGGCGATGACATGACAGGCATGTTAATTGGATTTAAGTGAAGCAGAGCTGTGCAAAATCACAAGCCCCACATTCTCTCATCTGGGTCCAGTAGCCAGATAGATACAAATCAGGACAACTGGAGATGGTCCAGGATGCAGTGGGAGACCTTGGCCTTTTTAAGATAAGGTTGTTAACAGGTTGCAGTTTGACTGAGGCAATGTCTATTCAGTGGTTAAGGCGAAGTAAGAAATGAGGCAGAGACTGGCTTCTTTACCTAGTTCAAAAAAAAGTCTGGGAGGGGAAGGGGCTCAGAGTTTCTGCCCAGAACAGAAACAATTGCTATTTACATTCACCCTGAGCCAATCAGAGCCCAAACAATTACCACCAAGTGTGGCTTGGCCTGGGACCTATGGTTGGTGAATCAGTGAGAGCCAGAGTGATTTGAGTTTAAGGTGTGATCCTTAGGAAACAAACTGGTTTAAGCAATCAAAATTTACATTCCTTTGGGCTGAGCATGGGCAGGTAAGGATATATATATAATACGCTATGTGGACAGGAGCTCTCTGTACACTCTGGAGAAACTCTGGGAGAGTTTGCACAGCTCATTGCTAGAAGCTACTTGGTAGACTACAGGGTACTATGTTGGGAGGTGACTTGCTTTCTTAATAGCACAAGGCGAGGTAAAAGTGTCACTAAATGACTATAGTGATTGTGAATGTGCATGGAAGAAAGGAGATATCTTAGCCAACATGGTAGCAACTCTGTGTCCCTGGATCCCTGCAAAAGAAGGAGTCAGTGCTTTGGTAAAGGCCTCTAAAGGGCCTTTTGGGGTTCCCAAAAATGGAGAGGTTTTGGCGGATGGGTCAGGAAATATTGAGGAAATAACAGCATGCAGAGACCCTCAGGATCAACTTAGGTGTTGGGACAGGTTGCATGCAACAGGCTTGTGACCTTTTAGCCACTTTACCACAGATGACCCTGATACGTAATGAAGAATTATTAACTGTGTTGGACATGCCATGATGAAATCACTAACAGCCTTGGACCAGAGGAAGAAATATGGGTAAACTAGCAAGAGTCAGGGTTAGAGGAGGAGCCAGTCGATATCAAAGAGGTGAAATGCGTAGAAAGGGGTTGAAAGTGCCAGATGAATATTTTAAATCGAGTGAAGCTAATTCAAAAATATGAGACTGGGATCTTATATCATATCTCTTCTGTACATAGTTTGTACTCTCAAAAATCTTTTGCATAGTACTTAAATAGCCTGTACAGATTAAAATAGTTCTGTGGAGGGTCCTGCAATGGTCACTGTTAGAGCAAGGAAAGCCAGAAAGTTTCCAAGGCTTTGTTAATGGGACCTAACTAGAGGACTGTGTTTTATCAGACTGTGTTTTACCATGTTATGCATTGTATGGTTCAGTTGAACTATCTTATTTGCCATCTGTATAGGAAACATTTTTATTTCTCTCCTCCTGCCTACAGTATTTTTCCTCCTTCACCTCTTGGAATCTGTAGCTCCATTCAAGGTTCAATCTCCTACACAGGGCCTTTCTTGATTCCTCACCTTGGCAAAGATACTGGAGTGGTTTGCCATTTCCTTCTCTGGCTTATTTGACAGATGAGGAAACTGAGACAAAACATTTCCCTCGGAGTGTGACTACTTTCCTCACCCTCAGTGATTATTTTGCTTTGCTATAGCGGCATACATGTAGTTTCTCCTCAGTAGAAAGTAAGTTGCTTTAGAATATTAGCTATTTTCAATTCCATTTTTGTAACCCTAACACTTAGTATGGTGGTTGACATATACTAGGTACTTAATAATTGTTCATTGAATTGAACTGAAGCCCTAGGTATACCCAACTGGTAGCTCTTTGGAAGGCTAGCAAGAGAAGCAGGAAGGAGCAATGAGTCACAAGCTAGGCAATCTCCTCACAATGATGGGTTTTGGCTGGCTTCCCATTTTGTCTGATAGATAAAGCAGCCTTGAGTTTTGGATAATTGGAGTGCTATATTTAAACAACATGAAGTTTCAGGAAATTATCAACAGAAATTCTAATACTTCACTCTACATTATCTTATTATGAGAACCTTGGAAAACCTAGGCAAATACAGTGGAGATTTCAAATTGTGATCTAACACAAAGAAGTATTATTTCAGAAGGGGTATTGAGGGTAGTATAAAACAGAGCTGAGACCTTTACATTTCTCTGTTTTTGAAGTGAATGGTTCCAAAGCATCTATTGAATACCATTCTGATATAAATCTCAGTTTGACAGATTCATCACCTACTGAGCTCTACTTTTAATTTTCTGTCATGTATCTTTGCCTTTGAATGTCTTTTAAAAGTATCAGTAGAGTAATACCTCTCCTTTTCAATGCATAATATTTGTGGACCCTCTTGTCTTCTTATATTTGTATCCTCAGAATTTGGCATATGGTAAGTGCTTAATAAATGCTCTATTTGTCTATCATATATCTATTATCTACCATCTATCTATCTCTACCATCTCTGCAATCTCTCTCTCTCTCTCTTTCTCTAATAAAAATGGCAAACTAGGGCCTAATTTTTAAAAATTCAATTAAGCCAAGGTGTGCAACTATTAAAAGCTTGCCTTCCTGAGGAATGTAACACGTCTTGACCTCCTTTGAATCAAGATTGAGCAATGTGAGAGTGATTGCCATATTTCCCTAACATTTGCCAACAGAAGTTTGAGCCAACTCTGAAATGTGCTTATGTTTTCTTTCCTACTAGAATATCAAGTCCTGGTTGTGGAATTTGTCTTAAATCAGCTATAGAAGCATTTTAAAAATCCTTAATTTCTCTCTTGCTCACAGGAAATTATTTTTTATCCAGACCTGTGATCTCATTAGTGTAGGGAATTCTTATTGTGCATCATCAATGCAGACTGGCAAATCATTTTTAATTTATAGTCTTAGGATATTGAAAGGTTAAATGACTTTCTATGAATTCATGTTGAGGAACTACCCAGGAAGCAGGATATAGTGGTAGTAAATTGAAAGAGTCTTACCTTTGAGATGAAAGATTTGATTCAAGGGGGCAGTCTTCTACCAACATGCCTTTTGGTGAGTGGTTACAATGAGACTGTGAAGAGCTTAGGGCAAGTTGGAAAGTTCAGAAAGTTCAGCCTCTAACACAAGTGGCTAAGGGAATCAATGAAAAAAAAAAAGTGAAGGAAGGCAACTTAGCAGTACCAGACCTCAAACTATAAAGTGGTTATCGTCAAAACAATCTGGCATTGAATAAGAAATAAGAGTGCTTGATCAATGGAACAGATGAGGTACAAAATATACAGATGTAAATGACCATAATAACCCAGTGTTTGATAAACCCAAAGATCTAAGCTACCAAGACAAGAACTCGATATTCAACAAAAACCACTGGGAAAACTGGAAAGCAGTCTAGCAGAAACTAGGCATAGATCAACACCTCATACCATATACTAAGATAAGCTCAGAATGGGTACATGATTTAGATATGAAGGCTGATATCACCAGCAAATTAGGAGAACATGGGAAAAAATTACTTGTCATATCTACGAATAGGAGAAGAGTTCACAACCAAACAAGATATAGAAAAGATCAGAAGAGGTAAAATGGATAATTTTATTACACCAAATTTAAAAAGTTTTGCACAAACAAAAGCAATGAAGCCAAAATTAGAGGGAAGGCAGAAATTTCTGGGAGCAGGGTAGTGTAGAGACAGCACTCAGCTGAGCTCTCCCAACATCCCACTCTGAACAACTTTAATGCCTCAAACTGAATTCTGGAGTGGCAGTGCCAACATGAGACATTCTTCTAGCCATTGATAACATAGGAGGTCAGAAATAGAGATCTGTGAAAAGGGGAGAAGGCTGACCTGAAGCTCACAAGGATAAAACATCGGTGATAGCACTCAATGGTGGTGACAGAGGCAGCAGCAACTTCAGGAGCTCTGAAGCCAGAGAGAGTAAGGAGACCTGGAAACTGCTCAAAAAGAGATGATAGAGGACCTCTGTGCTAGCAGTAGACACAGGACCAGAACACTGTTTGGCAGCTCCATTTCCTATACCCACTTCTGGGTCATAGTTCAAGGGCAGAGAGGAGTACTTTTGTTCAAGAGAGAATGGAAGCCCTAACAGGCAATATTCCAGTGTCATGGGATCAGGGACCCTGAAGAACAGTATCATTTCCAGTCCCAAAGGAGAATGGCCCCTGAGAAGCAGTATTGATTGCAACCCCAAGGGATTAGGGCCCTTCCTGGGTAAGGACCAGAGTGAAGACCAAGAGCACAGTGACCACACCTCTCCCCAGATCGCACCACCCTGGAAGCACCAAAAACTTCTAAACTACCAGAGCTAGCTTGGAAAACAGCAGGGCAAACAATCCTGAAGCTTGAGAGAGCACCCCTCTCCCTCTCACCCTATCACACCTGAAACAGAGCCCAATGTTAACATAAAGTTCCAAATCAAGAAATGGGATGGGGAAATGAGTAAACAACAATAAAAAAGAACCAGACCATAAAAAGCTACAGTGATAACAGGGAAGATCAAGACATGAACTCAAAAGAAGACAGTGAAGTCAAAACAGCTACAAACAAAGCCTCAAAAGCAAGAAAATGTGAATTGGACACAAGCCTAACAAGAATTCCTGGAAGAGCTAAAAACTATTTTGAAAATCAAATAAAAGATAGAGGATTCTGGGAAGAATGCAAAATAAGATAAGAAATACTGGAGTCTCAAAAGCTCTCCCACAAACAAGATAAAATATCACCTCAAAGAGAACTTTGAGTGGCAGAAATAATTAGAAGACAAGGTAAAGCATTTGTCCCCCTAATACAACTTGGAAGGACTTTAGGAAAGACTCAACCTCAAGGGATGGAGATTTGGTCTGATTGAAGTGCAAACATCTCTATGCAGACTCAGCTGAAGTAACAAACAACAAGCCCTGGGGGCAGCTGGGTCAAGTGGGAGCCTAGCTTCAGGAACTTTCACCTCACAGACAATGTGGGGATTGGATAGCTGAGTAGAGGAAAATTAAAGCACCCTCTGCTATCACAGGACACCAGACTCAGTTGTACTGACTAGACATGGTCCTGGGCTATGGGAGAAGAGGAGCAAGCATATGCCCAGTGGGTGCAGTAGTGGAAGGGCAGGGACCCTGCTAACTGTGAGCACTTGCAGGAGAGCAGAGACCCGGGACATAGGGATGAGCTGAATTTTGCAACATTGGGAGAGGCTGCAGGGAGCAAGAGTATTTGCTAAGATAGCATTGATTGGGGCCCTAGCTATGGCTAAGAGGAGGGGAGAAATACCTGCGGTTATGTTCCTGACAGAGCTCAGAAAACAACAGTAGGAAAAAAAAAATGTGAAGCCTGAGGCATCATTCCCCACTCCTTAGGACTAGAACCTGACTATAATAATAAGCCACTAAAAAAAAATAAATAAACAAAGGAGAAGGAACCCAAGCATAGATGATCACTATGGAGATAGAGAAGATCTGGGTTTATGCTCAAAAAAAGATAGTGAAATTAAAAAAGCCACTTCTGTTTCAAGGAAAAATGCCAAATAGTCACAAGCCCAAAAAGAGTTCTTGGAAAAACTTCAAAAAGACTTCAAAAATCAAGTAAGAGAGGTTGAAGAAAAAATTAGAAAACGAAATTAGAGCAATCCAAGAAAATCAATAAAATTATGCTAAGAAAGTAAACCAATTGGAAAAAAGAGATCCAAAATCTAAGAAAATTACTCCTTGAAAACTAGAATCGAAGGAAAAGGAGTCTCTCTCCTCTCTCTTTTTGAAAAAAAATTTTTAAAACTAGAATTGGGCAGGTTGTTGTAGTTGTTGGGTTTGTCCTTCTTTCTTGAAGAAGACCATGACATCAGGGAAATGATGACATGACTTGCAGTTGACTTCGATTTGAGTGAGGGGGGCTGTGCAAGGTCACCAGCCTCACTTTCTCCTCCAGAGCCATCTGACTCCAATGGCCTGATATTCACAAGGATGACTGGAGATAGCCCAGGATGCATGGGCAAGAGGAAGCTGATGTTATAAGACATCAAGAAATAATTTTTTTAATTAATTTATTTTTAGTTTTCAACATTCACTTCCATAAGATTTTGAGTACTTAATTTTCTCCCCTTCTCTTCCCTCCCCTTTCCCCAAGACAGCATACAATCTGATATAGGCTCTACATATACATTCTTATTAAACATATTTTCATGTTAGTCATGTTGTAAAGAAGAATTAGAATTGATGAGAGGAACCACAAGAAAGAAGAAACAAAACAAACAAACAAAAGAGAGAGAGAGCAAATAGTATGCTTCTTCTGCATTCAGGCTCCATAGTTCTTTCTCTGGATGTAGATAGCATTTTCCATCATGAGTCTTTCGCAGTTGTCTTAGATCTTTGCATTTCTAAGAAGGGCTAAGTCTATCCAAGTTAGTCATAGCACTATATTGCTGTTACTGTGTTTAACGTTCTCCTGATTCTGATCACTTCACTCAGCATCAGTTCATATAAGTCTTTCCAGGTTTTTCTGAAATATGCCTGCTCATCATTTCTTATAGCACAATAGTATTCCATTACATTCATATAAAACAACTTGTTCAGCCATTCCCCAGTTGATGGACATCCATTACTTTACAATTCTTGGTCACCGCAAAAAGAGCTGCTATAAATATTTTTGTATACGTGGGTCCTTTTCCCATTTTTATGATCTCTTTGGGATACAGACCTAGAAGTGGTATCACTGGGTCAAAGGGTATGCACAGTTTTATATGCCTTTGTGCATAGTTTCAAATTGCTCTCCAGAATGGCTGGATTATTTCACAGCTATACTGACAATGCATTAGTGTTCCAATTTTACCACATCTCCAGCACTTATCATTTTCCTGTTTTATCATGTTAGCTAATCTGACAGATGTGACATGACACCAAGAAATAATAAAACAAAATCAGAATAATGAAAAATAGAAGAGAATGTGAAATATCTCATTAGAAAAAAACAATTAATCTAGAGAAAAGATTGAGGAAAGACAATATAAGAACTGTTGGACTACTTGAAATGGTTTAAAAGAGTCTAGATATGATATTACAAGAAATTATTAAGGAAAACTGCCCTAAAGTTCTAGGATGAGAGAGTAAAAGTAGAAATAGAAAAAAAATCATTCAATCACTACCTAAAAGAAATCCCAAGATTCACAAGAATATCATAGCCAAGTTTCAAAGCAACCAGGTTTAGGAGAAAATACTACAAGCAACAAGAAAAAAAAACAATTTAAATACTGTGGAGCTACAGTCAGGATAACACAAGATCTGTTAGCTTCTACATTAAAAGATCAAAGGGCTTTATATTATATTTTGAAAAGCAAAAGGGCTGGGTTTGCAACCAAGAATAACTTATCTAGAAAAGCTGAGTATAATCCTGACTGAAAAAAAATGGACTTTTGATGAACAGAAAGATTTTCAGGCATTTATGACGAAAAGACCAGAACTCAATGGAAAATTTTGACATATAAGTTCGAGGAGAAATATAAGATAAACATCAAAGATCAATTTTAAGGAACTCAATAAGGCTAAATTGTTTACTTCTTATATGGGAAAATGTTATCTGTACTCTTAAGAATGTTATCATTACTTGGGTAGTTTGAAAGAGCAGACATAGATGGAAGGCTTGGGGTTGGGTTGAGTATGATGGGGTGATTCTAAAAAATAAAAGTGGGTAGAGAGAGATAAAAATGGAGCAATTACTTCATACAAATGAGGCATGAATGGAAGAATTGTTACAGTGGAAGCAGGTAGAGTTGGAGTACTGGTAATGCTGGAATGTTATTCTCGTCATAACGGGTTAAAAAGGAAAAGATGAAGTTGTCTTAGGGTTTAAAAGTCTTCTAAATTTGTAAAGAAAAAGAGGGCAAAGGGACAGGATAAGGGAAGGACTTTTAGAAGGCTGTGTAGATCAAGAACTAGGAGAGTGGGGGGAGAAGACAAGGAAGAGATTCTTAGAGGGGTGGATAGATTAAAGAATAGGAGGGTAAGGGGAGAGGATAAGGGAGGTATTCTTTAAAGGAGTGAGGATCAGAGAGGTAGTGGTTAGAAGTAAATAAGTAAATTAGATGTATAAGGAGGGATAGAGTAAAAAAGAGCATGAGAAGGATAATAGGAAAAATATAATGGAGGGAAATGCACAACAAGTAATTATAATTTTGAATATGAAATGGATAAATACCCATTAAATGGAAATAGATAGCAGAATGGATTAAAAATCAAATTCCAACAATATGTTGTTTACAAGAAAAACATTTTAAAATGAGAGATACACATCGAGTTAAAATAAAGGGCTGGAATAGAATTTATTATGCTTCAGCTGATGTAAAAAAAAAAGCAGGGGTAGCAATCATGATGTCAGACAAAGTTAAAGCTAAAATAGATTTAGTTAAAGGAGATAAACAGGGAAACTACACAATGATAAAGGGTACCATAGACAATGAAGCAATATCAATACTAAACTTATGTGCCCTAAATGCTCTAGTATCTAAATTTTTAAAGGAAAAATTAAATGAATTACAGGTGGAAATAGATAGTAAAACTGTAATACTCGGGGGACTTTAATCTTCCCTTCTCACAACTAGACATATCTAACCAAAAAATAAATAAGAAAGAAGTTAAGGAGGTGAATAGAATCTTAGATAAGCTAGATATGATAGATATCTAGAGAGAATTGAATGGGAATAGAAAAGAATACACCTTTTTCTTGGTGGCATATGGTACCTTTACAAAAACTGAATATATGTTAGAGTAGGCCTGCGCAACCTGCAGCCCACCAAAGGATTTCGAGTGGCCAGTGAAAAATGTAGAGGAAAACATCCTCTGCGTTTTTCATGGGCTGCAGATTGTGCAGGCCTGCATTAAAGCATGTAGGCCTAGTCGTGATCTTGCTTGGTCAAAGAGCATGAATGCTTTTATGGCCCATTGGACATAGTTCCAAATTGCTCTACAGAATGGCTGAATCAGTATATGCTTCACCAACAATGCACTTAATATCTCAATTTTCCCACATCCGCTCCAACATTTGTCATTTTCCTTTCCTGTTATATTTGCCAATCTGATAGGTTTGGGATGGTAGCTCAAAGTTGTTTTAATTTAGATTTCTCTAATCAATAGTGATTCAGAGCATTTTTTTCAAATGACTATAGATAGATAGCTGAAAACTACCTGTTCATATCCTTTTGATCATTTATCAATTGAAGAACGGCTCTTACTTCTATCTATTTGATTCCATTCTCTATATATTTGTGAAACGAGGACTGTATCATAGAAATTTGCTGTAATTTTTTTCACATTTGTGATTATCAACTATGCATTTTCCTCCAACCCATTTCCCCCATTTGTCCTACTCTCTCCCTCTCTCCTTTCACCGTGTCCATTCTCAAAATTGTTTTGCTTCTGACTTTTACCTCCCCCACTCTGCCCTCCCTTCTGTCAGCCCCTCCCTACTTCTCTTATTCACTTTTCCTCCTTCTTTCCTACATGGTAAGAGAGATTTCTATATCCAACTGAGCATGTATGTTATTCTCTTTTTGAGCCAATTTAAATGAGAGTAATGTTCACATGCTCTCCCACATCCTTCACCTTCCCCTCCACTGTAAAACCTTCTTTTGTGCCTCTTTTATGTAAGATAATTTATCCCATTCTACCCCTTCCTTTCTCCTTCTCCCTATGCATTCTTCTTTACCATGCCTTAATTTTATTTTTTTTAGGTAATTATCTCATTGTATTTAACTCACACCCATGCCCTCTATGTGTACTCCTTTTAACTGCCTTAATAATGAGAAAGTTTTTAGGAGTTATTATTATTATATTCCACGTCAGAATGCAAACAGTTTAATCTTATTGAATCCTTTATGATTTCTCTTTCTTGTTTATCTTTTTATGCTTCTCTTGAGGTTTGTATTTGAAAGTCAAATTTTCTATTCAGCTCTGGTCTTTTCATCAAGAATGCTTGAAAGTCCTCTATCTCATTGAATATACATTCCCTCTCCCCCTCCCCCAAAGGATTATACTCAGTTTTGCTGGGTATGTTATTCTTGTTTATAACCCTAGGTCTTTTGCCATCTCAAATACCATATTCCAAGCTCTTTGATCCTTTAATGTAAAAACCGCTAAATCTTACATTAGCTTGATTGTGGCTCCATGATATTTGAATTGTTTCTTTTTAGATGCTTGCAATACTTTCTCCTTGAACTGGGAATTCTGGAATTTGGCTATAATATTCCTTGGAGTTTTCATTTTGGGGTCTCTTTCAGGAGGTGACTGGCGGATTCTTTCTATTTCTAGTTTACCCTCTGGTTCTAGAATACCAGGGCAGCTTTCCTTGATGATTTCTTGAAAAATGATTTCTAGGTTTTTGTTTTTTTAAATCATGACTTTCAAGTAGTCTAATAATTCTTAAATTATCTCTCCTAGATCTATTTTCCAGGTCAGTTGTTTTTCCAACGAGATATTTCATGTGGGTTTTTTTCTGAGTTTTTTTTCATTCTTTTGATTTTGTTTGATTGTTTCTTTATGTCTCATAATCATTAGCTTCCACTTGCCTGATAATTTTTAGGGAATTATTTTCTTCAGAGAGGTTTTGTATTTCTTTTTCCATTTGGTCAATTCTACTTTTTAAGGCATTTTTTCTTCAGTGAATTTTTGTGCCTTTTTCCATTTGGCTAATTTGATTTTTAAAGAGTTCTTCTCTTCAGTGAATTTTTATATATCTTTTTCCATTTGGTCAGTTCAGCTTTTCAAGGTATTTTTCTCTTCATTGGATTTTTGTGCCTCTTTTACCATTTGGCCTATTCTGTATTTTAAGGTGTTTTTTTTTTTCAGTATTTTTTTGTGCCTCCTTTACCGAGATGTTGGCTCTTTTTTCATGACTTTCTTGCATCATTCTCATTTCTCTTCCCAATTTTTCCTCTACTTTTCTTACTTGATTTTTAAAATCTTTTTTGAGTTCTTCCATGGCCTGGAGCCAAAATTCATAATTTTATTTGAGGCTTTGGATGTAGTAGTTTTGACTTTGTTGTCTTTTTCTGAGCATATGTTTTGATCTTTCCTGTCACCATAGTAACTTTCTATAGTCAGGACCTTTTCCTGCTGTTTGCTCATTTTCCAGTTTATTCTTGACTTTTAACTCTATGATATGGAGGGGGCACTGTTCCAAGCTGCAGGTTTTTTCATGTGGCTGTTTTCAGAGGTAATTCTGGAGACCTGTAAGTTTTTGGTTCTTCAAAGGTGGTATGATCTAAGAATAGGTGTGTTTACTGCTCTCCTGTACTGTGCACTGGTCTGTGAGTGACTACAAGCACTCTTTTCCACCGTGAGACTTTGATCATGGTCCCAGCTCCCTTGTGGCTGCAAGCTCTGCAGCGCTAGTGCTCCTCCATTCCCTAGGATTGAGACCCAGCACTAGGTCTGAGACCTAAATCCAAGTACCGGCATGTGTTGGTAAGCAAAATGGGCTCCTTAGCACTTAGTTCAACAAGTGCCCTTGAAGATTTTGGCTTTTGTTTGCTTTGAGTAATTCAGCATATTTCATTGAATCTTACTAAGTGCTAAGCCCCAGGCCCAAACCCCTATTAGGCGTAAAACCTGTGTGGGTGTGGATTGGCAACTAAGGTGGGGCCCAAGGTGGGACTAACTCCAGGGAGGGCCTAGTTTACATGTCTGGGACAGCAGAGACTTTTAGACCACGTGGGTTTAAGTCACCTCTTTGTGACGATTCTAGGTCACGTGGGTGAGTCGCGTATGTGACTCACCCCTGACGCTGAAACAGATATAAAAACCAGGGGTTGGCCTCCTCTTTCTTGGAGCTCTTTGCCGCAGCAGTGGTATGCACTTGACTCTGGGCCACGTGTTCTGAGATCCTGGGCTGAACCTAGATGTTGGTAACTATAAATTGTATTGGGTCTGTCTGTTGATGTTTGTAATTTGTTTGTATTTTGCTCTGAAGTTCAGTGTGCTGGCTTTTCCCCCTGAACTAAGTGAATGATATTTGTGTGCTGAATTAAAGAAAGCTTGCCAACCCCTTCACTTTGCTTTCCTTAGTTAAGCAGATCAAAAGAACCTGCTCTTTTGGCAGCTTTCTGGGTGCTGGCTGTGGGTGGATCTTGCACCCCCACCGAAGCTGCTGGCTGGATTGTGTGGAAACAGGGCAATATAACAGAATCCTGCCCCTGGTGCCAGCAAAGGGACCCCTGTAATCTCCTTCTGACCAGTTGTTCAACCCCCTTATCATTTGTGGGCTGAGAGGTCTGGAAACTACCAAAGATATCACTGATTCAGTCATCCCCAAGGCCTGCTCCTGATTTGCCCTAGTTTTTGAGCTCTTCCTTTTATGGGTTCTGCTACTCCAGAATTTGTTTTGAGGCATTATTTTAAGTTTTTTGGAAGAGTTTTGGGGAGAGCTGAGGTGACTCTCTGCCTTTTCTCCACCATCTTGGCTCTACCCTTATAAAATACTTTTTATACAAATAAAGTAAGATTTAAATAATTGGAGATATATTCATTTTTCTGGGTAGGCAGAGCCAATATAATAAAAATGACAATTCTACCTAAACTAATCTATTTATTCAATGCCATACCAATTAAATTACCAAAAAATTATTTTACTGAGCTAGAAAAATAATAGCAAAATTCATTTGCAAGAACAAAAGTTCAAGAATATCAAAGGAATTAATTGAAAATGTAAAGGAAGGAGGTTTAGCAGTACCAGATCTTAAACTATACTATAAGACAGTAATTATCAAAACTATCCGGTACAGACTCAGAAACAGAATAGTAGATCAATGGAACAGAGGACATATACAATACACAGTAGCAAATTTGTGTTTAACAAAGGTAAAGATTCAAGTTTTGGGGATTAGAATTCATTATTCAGTAAAAATTGTTGAGAAAATTGGAAAGCAATGTGGCCACAATTGGGCATAGACCAATATCTCATACCTTTTATCAAGATCAGGTCAAAATGGACACATGACCTAGATATAAATGGAAGTATTATAAGAAAACTAGAAGAACATTACCTATCAGACTTCTAGATAGGAGAAGAATTCATGAATAAACAATAGATAGAGAGCATGGTGAGATGCAAAATGGATAATTTTGGTTACATTAAATTAAAAGAACTTTGTGCAAAAAAAAAGCCTGTGTAGCCAAGATTTTAAGGAAAGTAGAAAACTGAGGGGAAATCCTTACAGACAGTTTCTCAAATAAAGGTCTAATATCTCAACTATATAAAGAACTTTGTCAAATTTACAAGCATATGAGTCATTCCCCAATTGATAAATGGTCAAAGGATATGAACTGGCAGTTTTATGATGAAGAAATCAAAACTATATATAAAGTCAAATGAAAAAATGCTCTAGATCACCATTGATTAGAGAAATGCAAATTAAAACAACTCTGAGGTACCACCTAACACCTATCAGATTGTCTAACATTAGAGAAAAGGAAAATGACAGATGTCAGAGGAGATGTGGAAAAAATTAGGACACTAATACTTGGTTGGTGGAGTTGTGAACTGGTCCAGCCATTCTGGAGAACAATTTGAAACTATGTCCAAAGGGCTATGAAACTATGTATACCCTTTGACCCAGTAATACTACTAATAGATCTGCATTGCAAAAAGATCAAATAAAAGGGCAAAGGACATATATGTATAAAAATTTTTATAGCAGCTCTTTTTGTGGTATCAAAGAAGTTGTGACATATGATTGTGATAGAATACCATTATGCTATAAGAAATGACAAGCAGGATGATTTCAGAAAAACCTGGGAAGGCTTATACCAACTCATGCATAGTGAAGTGAGCAGAGCCAGGAGAATATTGTACACAGTAACTGCAATATTGTAAGGATACTCCGCAGTGAAATATTTAGCTACTCTGATCAAGACAATGATCCAAAACAGTTCCAAAGGATCCATGATGAAAAATGCTATCTGCCTCCAGAGAGAGAGAGAGAACTGATGAACTCTGAATGCAGATTGAAGCGTAATCTTTTTTACTTTATTTTTATTGTTTTATTTTGTTTGTGGGGTTTTTTTGCAATATGACTAATATGGAAGTATATTTTGTATTGCCTTCGTATGTATAATCAGTATCAAATTGTTGCTTTCTGAAGGAAGGGAGGAAAGAAGGAAGTAATTGAGAACTCAAAATTTTTTTTAAATGATTCTTAAAAATTTTTTACATGTAATTGGGAAATATTGAAATAAATAAATATTTTTTTTAAAAAAAGAAGGAAAGCAGAAAACTGGAGAAAAAAAATTTAAAATAAGTTTCTCTGATGAAGGTTTCATTTCTCTAGTCTGTAGGGAACTGAGCCAAATTTACAAAAATAAGAGACATTCTCCAATTGATCAGTGCTCAAAGGATATAAACAAGAAATCTCTAGAAGAAGAAATAAAAATTATCAATAGTCATATGAAAAAATGCTCCAAATCACTAATAATTAAGGAAATGCAAATTAAAACAATTCTGAGATACCACGTCACACCCATCAGATTGGTCAATATGACAGTAAAGGAAAACGATAAATGCTGGAGGAGAAGTAGGAAAATCAATACACTAATGCTCTTTTGGTTGATCTATGAACTGTGAACCATCTGGAGAATAACTTGGAATTATGCCCAAAGGGCTACGAAACTGTGGATACTCTTTGACCCAGAGATACCACTACTAGATCTGTACCCCAAAGAGATCAAAGGAAAAGGAAAAGGATCCATTTGTTAAAAATATTTATAGTAGCTCCTTTTGTGGTAGCAACAAATTGGAAACCGAGGAGATGCCCATCAATTGAGGAATGGCCAAACATTGTGTGGTATACGATTGTGATGAAACACTATTGTGCTATAAAAATGACAAAGGTGATGGCTTCAGAAAAACCTGGGAAGACTTATATGAGCTAACACAAAATAAAGTAAGCAGAACTAGAAGAAGATTATACACAATAACAATGATACTCTAATGATAACCAACTATGAAAGGCAGCCATTCTGATCAATATAATGATCTACAGCAATTCCAAAGGACACTTGATGAAAAATGCTATCCATTTCCAGAGAGAACTGATGAACCTGAGTGCAGATTAAAGGAGACTTTTTTTCACTTTTTAAATTTTTCTTGCATTAACATGGCCAATGTGGAAATATGTTTCACATAATTTCATATTGTTAAGCCTGAAAGTTTGGTTGAAAAAGGCAAACAAGCTAGGTGATAGAAAAATCCATGTTGTTTATTATTTTCCTTTAAACCATAGCTAAGCTAACTTACTTGTATGTACAAGGAGTCAGAGCATAAGCTCTGGCTATCTGAACAAAGAAACGAGAAAACTTATATATGTTATTTTTAGTGGACTCAACAAGCCTGTGTTACCTCACTTTTATGATCCCCATGTATGTTTAACCATGATACAAGAAGAGGATTATCCTCAATGGAATAGATTTGTAAATACAATAAGATAAGAGTGTTGACAAGGGTCAGTTGAAATATATACCTGTAGAATATTAAGCAAGGTAGTCTCTCAGGATTAGGGTCTGATCCCCTAATGGTTAACAGGGGAAAGAATGTTCTTAGGTCAGCCGGATCAGGCCTTGTTGACAGAGAAAAGATATTATCTGAGCAAACTTGAGAGAACAAAGAAGCCCAGGTCCAGCTGATGATTAATTCAGGCCCTGGCCCTTGATTGAAATCACAAAAATGATATAAAATGGTACAAAATGTTCCACAATATGTATGCTGAGTATTTTATTTCTTGCTTTCTCAATCTGTGAGTAGCAGTAGTTGACCCACTGGGGACCCAACTGACCATTTGGGCAATCCTGCCATTCTTTCTTTCCTTCCTTCTTTCTTTCCTTCCTTCCTTCTATTTTTCTCTTTCTTTCTTTCTTTCTTTCTTTCTTTCTTTCTTTCTTCCTTCCTTCCTTTCCTTCTTCCTTTCTTCCTTCCTTTCTTTCTCTCTTTCTTTCTTTCTTTCTTTCTTTCTTTCTTTCTTTCTTTCTTTCTTTCTTTCTTTCTTTCTTTCTTTCTTTCTTTCTTCCTTCCTTCCTTCCTTCCTTCC
Organism: Phalanger gymnotis; assembly: GCA_028646595.1. Taxonomy (NCBI): domain Eukaryota; kingdom Metazoa; phylum Chordata; class Mammalia; order Diprotodontia; family Phalangeridae; genus Phalanger; species Phalanger gymnotis. The sequence goes on along the minus strand of CM053622.1, from coordinate 700,601,858 downwards.
TTCCTTCCTCCCTCCCTCCCTTCCTTCTTTCCTTCATTCTTTCCCTCCCTCCTCTCCCTCTGTCCACATGGGGAATCATACCCTTTCCTGTGGGTGCTCTGCCCAAAGAAATATAAATTTTGATCACTGAAACCTTGCAAGACATCTTGGAGTTTACAGGCTAGATTTTTTTTTCTCTTCCCTACTTATTTATTGTATGATTTTTTTTTTAACTGGGACAACTAACTCTTTTGCCTTGCGTAGTTTCATTTATGATTTCTTGAAAAAAAAGTACTGGAAAACCAGGCTTTGATAAAGCCATTGGGATTCAAATGGAGCTACTTACCCAAATCATTCTAGCTCTCAGAGACGGTTCAACAATAGGTCCCACCCCAACCTTCAGTCATTGTTTAAGTTTTGATGGCTTAGAGTGTAAATAGCAGTTTTTTCAATTCTGGTTTTTAGTAAGTAAATGTGGTCATTTTTTGCCTCACTACTTACCTAGTCTTAATCACTGAATGGGTGTTGTCTCAGACAAACTGAGTCCTGGGAAATACCTTAGCTTAAAAATGCCAAGGTCTCCCACTGCATCAAGGGCCATCTCCAGTTATCCTATGTCTTGCCACTGAACCCAGATGGCTCTGGAGGAGAGAATGAGGCTGGTGAGTTTGCGTAGTCACTGCCTCACTTAACTCCAATTCACTTGCAAGTCAAGACATCACCCTCCTAATATCACTGGTCCTCTTTGAGAATGAAGGACAAACAATAACAACAATCTCGATGATTGGGGGAGGGGTAGAAAGAGGAAGAGAATTTGGAACTGAAAATAAACATTTTTTAAATTTTAACAAAAAAGGCTTTTTTAAGTTTAAAAAAAATTTAAAAAAAGAATGCAAGCTTTTTGTGGACAGGCACTGTCTTACTTGCTTGTATTTATATGTTTGACATATGGTTGGTTATTGTCCTTCATTGTCAAAGAGGACCAAAATGACATCACTTTGTTAGTTAAGTTACATCTGTATCTGACTGTGGCTGATCAGACCAATATGAGCTCAGAATGCACTACCACAGGTTGGGCACAAATAGTCCATGTGAACATTAGTGTGGATTCTCTAAATTTGTGCATCTTGTCTTTCAATTCTGCTTTGCTCATAGAGCACAGCACCTTCTCTGATGAGGGCAGGCCGTGCTGGATGGTCTTGTGCCAGTGTCTCCTATGTCACACAATCAAATCCAAAGTTCTTAAGAGAGAATTTGAGAATATACTTGTAACACTTTTTCTGACCACCATGTGAGCACTTGCCCTGTGTAAGTTCTCCATATAATAGTCTTTTTGGCAAGCATATATTTGGCATTCAAACAACGTGGCCAACCCACTGGAGTTGTGCTTTCTGCAGGCAGAGTTTAATGCTTGGCAGTTTAATTCGAGAAAGGACCTCTGTGTCTGGTATCTTAGTGACCTTCAGACTCTTCATAAGACAAATTCAAATGGAAGTGATTCAGTTTGCAGGAATAGAGCTGGTAGGTTTGCAGACATACAATAATGAGGTCAGCACAATAGCTCTGTAGACTTTCAGTTTGATAGTCATTCTAATACTTCTTTCCCACACTTTTCCTCAGAGCCTTCCAAACACTGAGTTAGTTTTGGCAATGTGTGTGTCAACCTCATTATCAATGTGTGCATTCCTGGAAAGCCTACTGCAAAAGTAAATGAACTTATCCACCTTATTCAAAATTTCTCCATTTGTTGTAACTGATTATTCCACATATGGATGGTATGGTGTTGGCTGATGGAGCACTTGTGTTTTCTTGGTGTCAGTTGTTAGGCAAAATTAACACAAGCAGCAGAGAATTGATCTGTACTTTGTTGCAACTCAGCTTCAGATGCTGCATTGAGTGTACAACCATCTCCAAAGAAAAAATCATGTACCAACACTCCCTCCACTTTAGTCTTGGTTTGTAGCCTTTTCAAGTTGAAGAATTTACTATCAGTGTGGTAGCTGACCTTGATGCCGTGTTCATCCTCATTGAAGGCCTTTGACAACATGGCTGAAAACATGCTAAAATGCATGGGAACGAGCACATAGCTTTGTTTTACTTCACTGGTAACTGGGAAAGCATGAAGGCATCTTCCACTATACAGAACCCTGGCAAGCATGCCATCGTGAAACTGATGCCCAATACTGATGGACTTCTCTAGGCAACCAAATTTTGACATAATTTTCCATAAAGCCCTTATGACCAACAGTATCAAAGGACTTGGTCAGATCTACAAACATTGTGTACAGGCCTCTGTTCTGCTCCTGTCGTTTCTTCTGGAGCTGTCAGGCAACAACTATTATATCAACTATTCTTCAACCCTTCTGAAGCCACACTGGCTTTCAGGTAGGTGATCATGTTCTGGGTGGAGGATCAGCCTATCAAGGAAGGACTCTGGCAAGAATCTTGCCAGCAATGACTAAGAGAGAGACCCTCCTGTTATTATCACAGGATAATCTATTTTCTTTACCTTTATAGAGGTGGACGATGAAGGCATCCTTGAACTCTTGGGGGATAACCTCCTCTTGCCATATAACCCAGGAAATTTCAGTCAACCTTTGTAAATCTCAGCTGGAATAGAATCAGTACCAGATACTTTGTTATACAAAAGGAACCTAATGGCATTCAAAACCTCTTCTTCAGTTGGAACATTGCCTAGGGAGGGATTGACTTCAAGCTGAGGTAAATGGTCAATGACCTCAGCATGGATTGATGACAATCTATTGAGAACACTATGGAAGTGTTCAGCTCATGTCTCTAGGATCATGTCCTCATCACTAATCAATGTGGCTCCATTAGCATTGAGTTGTTGAGATGCAACATAGGTCTTTGGTCCATAAATAGCCTTCGGGGTATCATAAAAGCACTGGATTGTTACGATCAGCATTAAACTGAATTTCATCTGCCTTCTTATGGGGCCAAGAGTCCTGCATCTCTTTAAGCTTTGCTTGCACTTTACTTTTGATGGAATTAAATGCTGCCTTCTTAGAGATGGGTGAACTATCCTGCTGATAAACCCTGTGGAGTTAAATTTTTCATTCAGTGTGAGAAACATGGTTTTGGGCATCACTGGACTTCCTAGCAGGGCCAAAGTCCTGAGGAAGAACCCTGTGATAATCTCTAGGGAAGGCTGTACAGACCACAGGACTTCCAGAGGAAGACTAAGTGGTAGCCCACACTTTAATCTGTGGGGATCACAGGGCCTCCTAGGGGTCAGACCCTAAGGAGGACCCAAATGATGGCCCCTTAGGACGGTGGTCCCCTTAAGAAGGCTGTGCAGATCACAGGGTTCCCCAGGGAAATCCTGAGTGGGTGCCCTCTTAACACCACAGTGGGGATCACAGGATTCCCCAAGGCAGAATCAGGAAGTAAGCCCGAGACAAGCTTCTCATTGCTTTCATTGCTCACATTTCCTTAACCTTAGCAAAATCCATGTGATTTGCCCATTCTCATCCAGAGAACTCAGGACTAGAGTGGGCAGAGGAAGGCATTTTATTATGCTTCTCGAGAGAGCAGGTGTTGTGCTCGCTAGAACACCCACGCTGATAAGGCTGCAGGAGCAGGGGTAACCATTCCCTCCACTCCTGCTAGAGTTATGGTTAGTTTACAGTCTTTATTTTTTACATAGTTTTCCCAGGTTACACAGTTTATATAGGTAGGATAATAAGGATACAGAAGGAAAAGTGAAGTTAATTAGATTTTCCTTGCCTTAGTTTAGGATTAAACTACATTCTTTTACTTCCCCTACTTTTCCTCTTTAACATATGCAAATTATGCAAATCAGTAGGCCTGGAATTCTTGACCAAGACCAGAACCTAGATAAGCTTGAACTGGTTCAAGCAGTTTGGCCTCTCTAATTCCCCTGACTGCCTTCTCAAAAAGCATGCGCATACGTACAAGCCTCTGACCTCTCACCTGACCGACCTTGAGGCCTGGTTTCTGCTAAAACTGGGGTGGGGGAGGGAGGGAAGTACACCTTTAGTTCTGTGGAAACAAAACTCCTCCTGCCATTTCTTACATTTAGCAACTTCTAAATTTCCCTATCATTTTCATCAAACCAGTCTTGATGTTTGTGAGTGTTCTGATCCAGATGAACAAATGCATTGCTAAATCTCTGAAAGCTGCCCACTGCTTTTCTGCTCCACTATTGCCAATTGTGTGTTAGTTCAACTGTACCTCCAAGTTAGCAACAAATTTTTCTGAATTAGAAAAGCACTCTAATCAGCTGACATTAATTCTTCTGGTAGTAATTTTGCCTTGTGGCCACTGCTTTTGTTGAATAGTAATATTTCGCTTGGAGAGGATAAGTCTAGGATTAGTCCAGCACTCTGTACCACACATTGCCTTGTCACTCTCACATCTTATCTGTCTCTTCTCCTTATAATCGTAGTCTATTAAATGCCAGTGTTTGCTGAGAGGGTACATCCACAAAGTTTTATTGTCTTTAAGTAAATGGAAGACAGTGTTGGTGAGAAGGTCATGAGATGCACAAGTCTTCGGTAGTAAGTGACCATTGCTATTGCTGTTTCCAGTTCCACTCCCCCCAAAGCCTTCCTGCTATGCCTGATAGACTGAGCCTACTCTAGCATCGACATCACCCAGAGTTATAAGCTCGACCTCTTTTGTCACATTGATGATAAGGGTTCCCAGGTCTTCATAAAATTTTTCTTTGACCTCATCAAGGTTCATTGTGGTTGGAGCATAGGCACTGATGATGGTGGTGTGGTGTTTTCCTGCAGGTGGCAATTGCATTGTCATGAGTCATTTACTCCTTTTCATAGGCATACAAGCTTGTTGACTAGATTAGCTTTGATTGCAAAACCCACACCAGCTTCACAACATTCCCCTTTACTGCAGCCACTCTAGAAAAATGTGTATACAGCTCTGACTTCAGTAAGCTAGCCTTCATTTGCCAGACTTGTTTCACTTGGGGCTGCTATTTGGATATGATACCTGCTGAGTTTTCTCCCAACAAGAGCTGTTCATCTTTCAGGTCTACTGGATTTTGTTTCGTTTATAAGTGTGCTCGTATTCCACATACTGATGGTGAGTGGGATCATCTTTGCAGAAGTTTTTGCACATTTTTTTTTGTGTTTCGACCACAGAGTGGGACTCCTTTCTGCTGTGGTAATCAAGCCAGGGTTGGGTGAGCAGACAGTTTTTAGGGCACCTTTTCTAGCCCCATCCTCACACCAGGAGGTGAGCAGTATGGTTCTTAAAAGGCTGCTCAGACACCCAGGGGGCTGCAGAATCGCATTGCTGCTTCCAGTGAGAAGACTATGGCCTGGGCTGCCTAGGGGCAGGGTTGTGACTACAGCTCCCAGTGTATCCTGCTTCATCGCTTGCCTGTTGCCACAGGGATTTGAGATAGGTAAAACTGGTAAAATGGCATGGATAATATCTTTTGATTTGTGCACAAATTGGATTTGAGGCTGAATTGCAGGAAGTCATCGGCCTCACACTCTCTTCCAGAGTTGTCACAGTCCAGTGGTAGGACAGAATCAAGATGACTGGTGATGGCTTGAGATGCAGTGGATGACTTTGGCATCTTAAATGTCAAACCAAACTCTAAGCGCTCCACAGTGCCTGCTTTGCTACTTTCATGGCCTTTGGAACAATTTGTTCTCATCCACCCATTCCACCAAGGGAAGTCTTCAAACACTTGGGGTAGATATCCCCCTAACTCACCAATAGGTTTGAGACCCCTTGCATACCCTCAACTTGGTTTAGCCTGTGTGCTGAAAAGGTTTACAGGACTGTGGCTGCTATACATGCTACAGCTTCTTGAAGCCACAGGTGAGAGTTAGACGGATCAGGTAGACACCAAAGGTGGAAAGTAGCCCTGAAAAGGGCTCTGCAACCCCCACACCAGAGGTGCTAGTCTTCCCTGAACACACCCTATGCCCCATATACATTTACATGTAGACATGACATATAGCAAACACTTAATAAATGCTCTACCTAAAAAACTTTTAAATTAAAATTAAAAAAATAATATGAACAGCTGTGACTAACACTGTGGTAGATTATAACCCTATACATCATAGTTTACTTTTATAATTTCAATTCAGTAAATATACTTTGATCTACATGTAAATGAATAGTCCCTTCAGGGTCATGCAAAATTAAGAAAATTAAATCCAGTGAGAGTGGGGTCTAGAGTCATCTAATGTACTATTTTTGTGGAAAGTAATTTATACTTTTAGATTAAACTAGAAGACACTGGATTGTTGTGCTAAATAAGTGGAAATGAACTAAATGCTTACGACTTAGAACCTTGGAACCTTGGGTGTACTCATACATGGGCAGTTGCTTATCTTGCAGCATGAGCTTGGAACATCACCTGGTGGCTAGCGTAGACTCTGAACTCAGCCTCACAGTTAAGCAACTGGTCTTATGTGCTCTAAAAACATGAGTAAGCAGAGGTTTAGAAAGATTAAATGACTCATTCAAAGTCATAGAATGAGCAGGTGGCAGGACCAAGACTCAAGCCCAGATCTTCTGATTCTGTGTCTGTTACTTGTTCACTCTACCCTACAGTCTTCGTATACAACAGTGATTCTCAAATGGTACACAAGGACAGACTAATGGACTGTAAGTTTTGGCTAGGCTAAATCAACCACAGAACCATGGCACATTTACAATCACATGCACATGAAAGAGTCTCCTCACAGTTTCCCATGGAAAATAATAATGCCGTGCCATGAGCAAAAAAATTTGAGCATCACTAGTGTACTCCCTGAAAAAAATCCATTCCTCTCCTCAGGCTGTGTTTTCTCAAAAGATTTATCTAGGAACTGTAAGGAAATATTTTCTAGAGCACAAAATGACAGAAAAAGGAAAACTTCACAAATAATTGAGGTCTTATCAATTGTTCTTTGTGCGGCTGCAAGGAACTATACTTTCCTTAGTTTCCTTTGTATCATCCCACTCAGCCTTTGTTCTAAATTTTCTGTGCAGAGCCATTCTGACCCCAAACCAGTCCTACCTTTTCAACACACACACACACACACACACACACACACACACACTGTCATACCAGAATACCTCTGAATTCAGAAAGAATTTGTATATAATTCAGTTGGATGTCTAGACTGACGTACTGTATATTCAGACTTCCCCTGACTTAGGCACCAATAATTTAGGTCATTGCTCCACCACCATCATGCATGGGAAAGAAATGAAATCTCTGTAAAATCGGACAACTTCAATAAGGATTTTTTAAAATGTACCAGATTATAATAGCTCTCGGATGTCTTATCAATCTATCATACTTAGTACCCAAGACATGTCATTCAATGCACATGGTAAGCATTTAAATATTCATCAAACATAAGAAAATAGTGCTTTTAAAGGCCAGATGGACCCTTTTTCCTTGACAAAGGAAAAGTTAAAGGTTTTACTGTTTATTTGTTTGTTTTTTAAATGTTATAGATTTTGGGGTTTTTCGTTTAGTCTTTTATTTTCCCCCAATTACATGTAAAAACAATTCTTAATGTTTGTTTTTAAAAATTTGATTCCAGATTCTCTCCCTTCCTCCCTCCTCACCCCCCTAACTAAGCAGGCAAGCAGTTCCATATAGGTTATACATGTGTAGTCATGCAAAACATATTTCCGTATTAGTCATGCTGTGAAAGAAAACACAGACAGAAAAACCTCAAGAAAAATAAAAAAGTTTTTAAAAGTATGTTTCAATCTGTATTCAGATACCATCAGTTATTTCTCTGGGGATGGATAGCATTTTTCATTGTAAGTCCTTCAGAGTTATCTTGGATCATTGTATTGCTGAGAATAGCTAAGTCATTCACAACTGATCATCTTAGAATATTGCTGTTACTTTGTACACAGCACATTTCACTTTGTGTCAGCCCATGCAGGTCTTTCCAGGCTTTTTTGAAAGCAACTTGCTCATCATTTCTTATAGTACAATAGTATTCCATCATAATCACATACCACAATTTGTTTAGCCATTTCTCAGTTGATAGGAATCCTTCCAATTTCCAACTCCCTGCCCCCAGAAAAGAGTGCTATAAATATTTTTGTACATATAAGTCCTTTCCCTTTTTGTTTTTTTCTCTTTGGGGATACAGACCTAGTAGTGGTATTGCTAGGTCAAAGTGTATGCATGGTTCTATAGTCCTTAGGTCATAGTTCCAAATTGCTCTACACAATGGTTGAATCAGTTCACAACTCCGTTAACAATGCATTAAGGTCTCATTTTCCCCACATCCCCTACAACACTTGTCATTTTCCTTTTCTGTCCTATCAGCCAATCTAATAGATATGAGATAGTACTTCAGAATTGTTTTAATTTGCATTTCTCCAATCAATAGTGATTTAGAGCATTTTTTTTTCAGTGTGACTATAGATAGCTTTAATTACATCATCTGAAAACTATTCATATCATTTGACCATTTGTCAATCAGGGAATGGCTCTTATTTTTATAAATTTGACTTGGTTCTCTATACATTTGAGAAATGAGGCCTTTATTGGGGAAACTTGCTTCAAAATTTTTTCAGTTATGATTCCTAAATGTATTTCCCCCCTCTTTATTCTGTTCTCTCTCCTTTTACCCTGTCTCTACTCAAAAGTGTTTTGCTTCTGTCTACCCCCTTCCCCAATCTGCCTTCCCTTCTACTACACACCTCCCTTCTCTTATCCACTTTCCTAGGGTAAGATAGATTTCTATACCCAATTAATTGTGTATGTTATTTCTTCTTTGAGCCATTTCTGATGAGAGTAAGGTTCACTCACTCCTCTCTCCCTTTTTCCCCATCTTCCCCTCCACTGTAAAAGCTTTTTCCTGCCTCTTTTATGTGATATATTTTACCCATTCTACCTCTTGCTTTCCCTTCCACCCAGTATATTCCTTTCTCACCCCTTAATTTTTTTAGATATCATCCCTTCACATTCAACTCATACCTGTGGCCTCTGTCTATATATGCTCCTTCTAACTGCCAAATAATGAGAAAGTTCTTATGAGTTACAACTATCATCTTCCCATGAAGGAATATAAATAGTTCAAACTTACCAAGTCTCTTATAATTTCCCTTTCCTGTTTACCTTTTTATGCTTCCCTTGAATCTTGTATTTGAAAATAGAAAATTTTCTATTCAGTCCTGGTCTTTTCATCAAGAAAGCCTGAAAGTTCTCTATTTTATTGAATATACATTCCCTCCACCCCCTCCCCAAAGGATTATACTCAGTTTTGCTGGGTATGTTATTCTTGGTTGTAATCCTAGGTCTTTGGCTATCTGGAATACCATATACTATTCCCTTTGATCCTTTAATGTAGAAACTACTAAATCTCATGTTATCTCAATTGTGGCTCCACAATATTTGAATCATTTTTTTAAGATGCTTGCAATATTTTCTGGGAAACTTTGGAATTTGGCTATAATATTCCTTGGAGTTTTCATTTTTCAGGAGGTGTTTGGTGGATTCTTTCCATTTCTATTTTACCCTCTGGTTCTAGAATATCAGAGCAGTTTTCCTTGATGATTTCTTGAAAAATGATTTCTAGGCTGTTTTTTTTAAAAAATCATGACTTTCAGGTAGTCTGATAATTCTTAAATTATCTCTTCTAGATCTATTTTCCAGGTCAGTTGTTTTTCTAATGAGATATTTCACATTGTCTTCTATTTTTCATTCTTTTGGTTTTATTTTATTGTTTCTTGATTTCTCATAAAGTCATTAGCTTCCATTTGTGCCATTCTAATTTTTAAGGAATTATTTTCTTCAGTGAGCTTTTGTACCTCCTTTTCCATTTGGCCAATTCCACTTTATAAGGAGTTTGGTCCATCAGTGAATTTTTGTGCTTCTTTTTCCATTTGGCCAATTCTGCTTTTTTTAAAAAAAAATATTGAATTCATTTATTTTCAGTTTTCAGCATTCATTTCCATAAGTTTTAAATTTTCTCCCCCTCCTTCCCACCTCACTCCCCAAGACAGCATACAATCTGATATGAGATCTACACATATATTCCTATTAAACACATTTTCACCAGCTCTGCTTTTTAAGGCATGCTTCTCCTCATTGCCTTTTTAGGCCTCTTTTACCATTTGACCTAGTCTGTTTTTAAGGTGTTATTGTGTCTCCTTTACCAAGCTGTTGACTCATTTTTCATGATTCTCTTGTATTACTCTCATTTCTCTTCCCAATTTTTCTTCTACCTCTCTTACATGATTTTCAAAATCCTTTTTGGAAATTCTCTTCCACAGCCTGAGACCATTCATACTTTTCTTGGAGGCTTTGGATGTAGGAGCTTTGACTTTGTTGTCTTCTCCTCAGTATGTGTTTTGATCTTTCTTGTCACCATAGTAACTTTCTATGATCAGAATTTTTTCTGTTTTTTACTCATTTTCCCATCCTATTTCTTCACTTTTAACTCTTTGTTTACATGGGACTCTGCTTCTGAGGTGGAAGGCACACTTTCCCAAGCTTCAGGGGTTTTATGCAGCTGTTTTCAGAGATGCTTCTAGAGACCTGTAAGATTTCAGTTCTTCCAAGATGGTATGATCTAATGAGAGGTATCTCCTGGCCTGTGCTCTGGCCTGTGAATGACCAAAAGCACTCTTTTCTGCCCAGGAACTGTGACAAGGGTCCCTGCCCCCCATGGTTACAAGCTCTGGTGTGCTAGTGCTCCTCCTTGCCCTGGGATTGCCAGCTAGGATTGCAACCCAAATCTAAGTATGGGCAAAGCAACAGAGTCCTGCTCCCAGTGCCTGAGAAGAGAACCCTGTAATCTCCTTCTGACCAGTTTTTCAAGCCCCTTTCAGTCTGTGGACCGAGAGCTCCAGAAGTAGCTGCCGCTGATTCAATAGCTCCCAAGGTCTGCTCCTGGTTTGTTGGGGCCTGGTCTATGCTGGTATGGCCTGCACTGGACTGTGCTCTACTTTTACCCTGGTGTGATAGACCTTTCCTGCCTACCCTTCTAAGTTGTCTTTGGCTAGCAATTATTTCACCCTGTCCTTTTGTGGGTTCTGCCACTTCAAGAATTGTTTTATGTCATTATTTAAAGATGTTTGGAGGAGTTTTAGAGAGAATTCAGGCAAGTCCCTGCCTTCTCTCCAACATCTTGGCTCCACCCCCAGAACCCATTGTTTTTAAAGAGTTAGCTGTGGCTCCAGAACCATATCAGAAACACATACCCAGCTCTACCTAATGGCCTAAGATAATGCTTACAAGCTCTGAAGAAGAAATTAAAAACAAGTTAAAAACTCGGAGTTATCATAGGAAATGGCAAAGATATATTTTATTTTTTAAAAGTATTCATATCTTTTGTTTTAATATATCACCATTTCCCATTCTATCCCTCCTTCACTACCTACCTAGTAAAACATCCTTTGTAACAAAAATATAATAGAAAGAAAGTAGTCTCTTAAAGCCAACTTTAGGAAGAGTTTGTGTTTTAAGCATTTCTTTTGTTATAAAGGAAATAAATAGTTACTCTGAATATCCTCTTGAAATCTTCTAGGAACTTGTAAAATAATTTCCTAGGGAGAAAAAATTGGTGGTCACAGATATACATGGTTTGGGGACAGGAAGAAGTATGAGATCTTGCAGCTGCTGAAAGTTTGAGGGTTTATCAAGGCATGGCAGAGACAGAGTAGTGAATGTTTTAGTGAGCAGGTGCGCAAGGTGGGCACAGGGGACACCCATAAATAGAGTGGACCCAGAGAGGAAAGTGAGCCATAGTGGGGTTTATCACCCATTCATGGTGAAGGCAGGCTTCCCTCTTACCTTCTTCCCTTATCTCTGTCTTCAGAAAATGATATTTTCTGCTAGAATTTTTTTAAACTACTTAGGTATGTATCTTTTACTGTACAATTTTTTTCCCTTAAGCTTGATTCATTTATATAAAAATATTCTCCATTGTTTGCTGATGTTGAGTTTGGTGTTTTTCCATAGAGGCATATCTAGTAACAAAGTTGGGAGGATATCAGGGAACAATAGTGTTAGAGTTAATGGTTGTATTATATAGGAACTGGTAAACTGCTATGATTCTAACACTTGGTTTGTGATTTCTATGACCTTTCTTATGATGTGCATAAAGTTGGATGTTTGCTTCTTAGAATTTTATAACTGCAAGTGCTGTCTTTCTTCTAAGGAATATAATTGAACTGATATCGCTTGCTATAGAATAGATATGCACATGCCCACGTTTATATGTAGCTACATGAATAATTAGGACTTTTTTCTGCTTATTAGGATCTTTGTATATTGAAAATCTCTCCCCCACCTCCCTTTCCTAAAGAACCTGATTTAGCATTCATACATAGAATACAAGGGAAAAAATCGTGAGCTCCTCTATTCAAAGATCTTTTGATCTCCTCTGGACAGAGCAACCCAAGGCCATCTTCTTGGCAATGGTGAGGCAATTTAGACTTAGCTACTATCCTATATATTTGTGCTATTTTAATTAATCATTGTTTTATTTTACTTTAATTCCTGAAATCAGTCAAGGAAGTCTCCCTGTCTTTAAAAAAAAATTCTGAGAGGGGGTCCATAGGTTTCACCAAACTGCCAAATGTGTCCATGATACAAAAAGATTAACAATTCCAGATCTGATTGATCAGATTTTCATTCTAGGGGGAAGGTCCCTGGGTGGAGGATATGGGAACTCACTTTCAGTGATGTCAGCTTGCTGGCTTGGGCGGGGGGGGGGGGGGGGGGGAATCGAGATGTTAGTAAAAATCGTGATTTGATTTCTAGCATCCTAGTGGAGAAATAAAAATAATCTGTAAAGATGCTGATAGCTGAGCAGAGGTAGAATATTATTGAGATTCCTTTACCTTTGTTAAATCTTTGTGCCTTCTGTCCCTGGTGTCACCTCCTTTTCTTCTGATAAGTTAATGGACAGAAACTGAATTTCGAGGGCCCAAGATCCTATTTCGTGGAAAATTTTCTCTTCCAAGAGAACCCGATCTATGGGGTTCTTGATCAATGCTTCCTCATTTAAAAAGATTTTAAACTGATTCAAATGAGCCTTTGGTTTCTTATTTCTTTGACAAGCAGCTTGGTGGGTCCATTTGTGTCATTTGCTGCTGGAAAGGTAGTGGTGGCTTTAACTGAACTCCCATTCCCTTCCCCATCACCCCAGTTGAGAAGTGTGCATGGCTGGGTGAGGCCACATTTTTGGGTTAGAAATATTTGCTGTGCTCATATTTTGGTGTTAAGTCTGCTGCAGGTCTTTGTTGCAAGAGAAGCAAGACCCGTCTTACCAACATTTATGTTTAATTCTGCTGTTTTCTTATTGTTCAATTAAAAAATGGAATAGCAAAAAAAAGTTTTGATCTTCTCTGTCACCAAAAAAGGAACCAATAGTCTGCATCCTTTTTCACCGCCTGGCCATGTTTCCAGCCAACTACTTAACCTTGGAGCTTTTTGTCATAGTATGAGTGCTTGTAGAGTATAGAGTGCTTTGTCCCAAGCTTTAGGGGCTGTGCTGCTGTTTTCAGAACTACTTCTACTCCGCCATCAATGCAAATTCTTCCATACCAGCACTCCTCCTCCGCCAAGAACCACCAACCAGGACTGCAATCCAGATCTAAGCAGGTCAAAGCAAGAGAACCTGTCTCTGTGCCAGCAAAGTGCTCCTTGCACTCCTGCTGCGATCCACCACTTGATTCCTCCCACCATATGAGCCAAGGACTCCGAAAACAGCTGACACTGGACCTCTGGAAGCAGCCGCAGGAGCTTCCTGCTACAGCTGCTGCTCCTGCTGCTGCCACTGCCACCACACCACCTCCGCCACCCCCAGGGCTGGGACCGAACCCCTCTCTAACCCAATACAGCAGTTTTCCCACTAATCTGCTCTATGGTATTTGGCATTTTTGGGTTAAGAAGTCTGGTAACTGCCACAGCTCAATGATTCATGGCCCTCAGACCTGCTCTGCCCGACTCTCAGTCTGGTTTGTCCTGGCACAGTCCACGCTGGGCTGTGCTCCATTCCCAGCACTGTGCAATAGGCCCTTCCCAGCGACTAACCAGGCTGTCCTGGGCTGGAGACCTGCTTCCCTCTGCTATTTCATGGGTTCCGCAGCTCTAGAATTTGTTCATAGCCATTTTTGCAGGTGCTTGGAGGGATTGGGGGAGAGCTTAAGCAAGTCCTTGCTTTCCAGCTGCCATCTTGGCTCTGTCCCCTCCCCATCGTTTCTTATAGTACAATAGTATTCCATAAAAATCACATATCACAAATCGTTCAGCCCAATTGAAGGGCATCCCCTCAATTTCTAATTCTTTGCTCCAAGAAAAGAGTTACTATAGATATTTTTGTATGTATAGGTCCTTTTCCTTTTTCCTTTTTTCTCTTTTTGGATACAGACCTAGTAGTGGTATTGCTAAGTCAAAGGATATGCATTGTTTTATAGACCTTTGGGCATAGTTTCAAATTGCTCTACCAAATGGTTGAATTAGTTCACAATTCCACAACGTATTAAGGTCTCATTTTTCCCACATCCCCTCCAACATATGTCATTTACCTTTTTTGTCCTGTTTGCCAATCTAATAGATATAAGGTAGGTAGTACCTCAGAATTGTTTTAATTTGCATTTCTTCAATCAATAGTGAGTTAGACTATTTTTTTCATATGCTATAGATAGCTTTAATTACTTCATCTGAAAGCAGCGTATCTTTTGATCATTTATAAATTGGGGAATGGCTCTTATTTTTATAAATTTGACTATATGTTTTAATAATATTTAATATTTTAAAAGAAATTTTAAATTTAAAAATTTTAATGTAATAATTTAATAAATTCTTTATATGTTTGAGAAATGAGGTCTTTATCAGAGAAACTTGCTTCAAAATTTTGTTCACAGCTACTATTACTAACCATATTTCCATCCATCCTATTGCCCCCCTTCTTTCTATTCTCTCTTTCATTTCACCCTGTCCCTCCTCAAAAGTGTTGTGCTTCTGATTACCCCTCCCCCAATCTGCCCTCCCTTCTATCACCACTTCCCCTTTTCTTATCCTCCTCCCCTTTCCTGTATGGTAAGATAGATTTCTATACCCCATTGAGTGTGTATGTTATTCTCTCTTTGAGACAATTCTGATGAGAGTAAAGTTCACTCACTCCCTCTCACCTCCCCTCTTCCCCTGCATTGTAAAAGCTTTTTCTTCCCTCTTTTATGTGAGATATTTCACTCCATTCTACCTCTCCCTTTCTCTTTCTCCCCATAAATTCCTTTCTCTCATCACTTAATTGTATTTTTTTAGATATCATCTCTTCATATTCAACTCATACCTGTGGCCTGTCTATATATACCCCTTCTAACTGCCCTAATAATGAGAAAGGTCTTATGAGTTACAAATACCATCTTCCCATGTAGGAATATAAATAGTTTAACTTTATTAAGTCCCTTATGATTTCTTTTTTCTGTTTACCTTTTTATGCTTCTCTTGAATCTTGCATTTGAAAATCAAATTTTATATTCAGCTCTGGTCTTTTCACCAAGAATGCTTGAGAGTATTCTACCTCATTGAATGTCTATTTTTCTCCCAGAAGGACTATACTCAATTTTGCTGAGTAAGTGATTGTTGGTTGTAATCCTAGCTCTTTTGCCTAACAGAATATCATACTCCAAGCCCTTTGATCCCATAATGTAGAAGCCGCTAAATCTTGTATTATCCTGACTGTGGCTCAACAATAATTGAACTGTTTCTTTCTGACTGCTTGTAATACTTTCTCTTTGACCTCAGAACTTTGGAATTTGGCTATAATATTGCTGGCAGTTTTTATTTTGGGATCTCTTTCAGGAGGTGATCAGTGGATTCTTTCAATTTATATTTTACCCTCTGGTTCTAGAATATAAGGATAGTTTTCCTTGATAATTTCTTGAAAGATGATGTCTAGGCTCTTCTTTTGATCATGGTTTTTTGGTAGTCCAATAATTTTAAAATTATTTCTTCTGGATCTATTTTCCAGGTCAGTTGTTTTTCTAAGGCGATATTTCACATTGTCTTCCATTTTTTTTATTCTTTTGGTTTTATTTTACTGTTCATTTATTTCTCATAAAGTCACTAGCTTCCATTTGTGCCATTCTAATTTTTAAAGAATTATTTTCTTCAGTGAGCTTTTGTACCTCCTTTTCCATTTGGCCAATTCTACCTTTTAAGGCATTATTTTTTTGGACATTTTGGGCCTTTTTGGACCTCTTTTGCCATTTGTCCTAGTCTGTTCTTTAAGGTATTATTTTCTTTAGTATTTTTTGTGTCTCCTTTATTAAGCTGTTGACTCATTTTTCATGATTTTCTTGCATCACTCTCATCTCTCTTTCCAATTTTTCTTCTGCCTCTTTTACATAATTTTTAAAATTCTTTTTGAGCTGTTCTGTGGTCTGAAACCAATTCCTATTTTCCTTGGAGGCTTTGGATGTAGGAGCTCTGACTTTGTTGTCTTCTGAGTGTGTGTTTTGATCTTCCTTGTCACCATAATAACTTTCTATAATCAAAGTTTTTTCCAATATTTACTCAATTTGAATAATGCAACTACTTCAGGAGATTCACAGGGTATGATTAGGTGATATTGAGTATCTGTCAAATATGATATTGAGTATAAAACCCTACTGCTGCCACAAGCTCTGGTGTGCTAGTTCTCCCTCTCACCCTAGGACTGCCACCCAGGACTGAAACCCATGTCCAAGTATAGGCAAAGCAACAGAATCCTGCCTTAGTGCTAGCAAAAAGACCCCTGTAATCTCTTTCTGACCAGTTTTTCAACCCTCTTACAGTCTGTATGGGCTGAGAGCTCCAGAAGCAGCTGCTGCCACTGCTGATTCAGTCATTCTGAAGGCTTGTTCCTAGTTTGCTGTGGCCAGGCTCTGCTGGTGCAGCCTGCACTGGACTATACTCTATTCTCACCCAGGTGCAAGAGACCCTTCTTGCTGACCTTCCAAGTTGTCTTTGGCATCTGTGGGTGAGAGGTCTGGAAACCACTACTACTGCCAGTGATTCAGTCACCCTGAGACCTGTTCCAGATTTTCTGGGGCCCAATCTGTTCTCCTCTCTCACCCTGGTGCAACAGATCTTTCCTGTTGACCTCTCAAGTTGTCTCGGGCTGGAAATTTGTTTTACTCCATCTTTTTGTGGGTTCTGATGCTCTAGAATTTGTTTAGAGTAATTTTTAAGGGTATTTGCAGGGGTTTGGGGGAGAGCTCAGGCAAGTATTTTGGCCCCACCCCCAAATTGTTAAATTTAACTACTATGCATGCCTTGAGTTTCCAGCCTTGTGTTTATTTTCTTTTTTCCTCCGGGGCCTATCTATGAATTCTTTTGATTGGAATGTTCATTTCTACATTTAGAAATTTGCACAGTTTTCTTGTATTGTTACTTACACTACCATGTTCAAGTCTTTTTTTTAACTTATGGTGTTCTTTCAAAAGACCTATAATCCTTAATTCATCTCTATGCATCCTATTTTTGAGATCAATATATTTTGTTTTAGTAGAGATCATACTTTCTTTTAATATTATTTCTTTTTGTTCTTCTTCTTCCAGTTTGTCCTTTACTTCCACATGTTTGCATTTCCAATCAGTTGTCCTCTCTTTTGTTTCTTTACTGAGACTTGCCACCATGGATTCCAATTCTTCTATTCTGCCAATTATTTCTGTTGTGTAGGCCATGAGTTTTGCTCTCATAATTTTCAGAGATAGCATGCTCTGGTTCCATGCTTTCTTCAAAATCCACAGGGTCTGCTGCCTCATCAGGTATTGAATCATTTTTCCTTTTTTTTTTTTCTAAAGTGCTTAATCATAGAAGCCTAAATTTTTTCACTAGGTTTGCCGATAATGTCTTCCCTGTTGGTTTATCTGCTTATCCTCATGATCTTGGAGGTTTGTTCCTCCTGAAATCTTTGGTAACTTCAGTCTTTTTTCATCAGTTTCTCCCACTGATCACCTTCTGACTCTTCTGTTCTAGATAACAAAGTTGTGTCAGCTTCTTCCCACATAGGACAATTCAGTCTCTGCCCCCAAGTGATTTCTGGGGGAACAAAACTAGCCCCAGCTGGATGCTGGGCTTTTTCTTTCAGGTTTAGTGGAGTACCACACAGGCCTCCCCCTCCCCACCACACACATATTATCCTGCCCTAATTCCCTTTGTTCTTCAGTTCTCCGACTGAGCTCTGTTGCAGCAGAGTTCATGACTTTTGGTGTTCTGTGGCATTGAAAAGAGGGGGAATAGAGTTGAGATTTGTTGTAAGCCAGTGGGTTGGCTGGTGTAGCCCAGTCCGTGTGGTAGACAATGAGGGAGGAGGTGCTGAATGAACATGTTAAGATTAGGGATTAAGCTTCTCTTGCATTAGTTCACTGAACTGTTACCTCATTTTGGTTCTTAATGTCCTAATAAATAAAAATAGCTGGCATTTACATGGTACTTTAAGGTTTGCAAAGCACTTTACAGATATTATCTTGAGAAGAACCTTGGTATAGGTGCTATTGTTATCCTCATTTTACAGATGAGGGAACTGAGGCAGATACAGGTTAAGTGGCTTCCCAGGATCATACAGCTAAGTGTCTGAAGCTGAATTTAAAGTCAGATATTCCTGAGTGCAGGCCCTCAGCACCACCTTGTCACCTAGATTGTGGAGACAATTTAAATTGCCTTATCTCTTGTGCCTTGTTAACCTGAATAAGTAGAAAGGTGATGGTACTGTCTAAAGAGCTAAGGAAGTTCAGAAACAGGGGTATGTTTGAGGGAAGATATGAGTTCTGTACTAGACACGTTGTGTTTAGAATCTTTGACTTCATTGGTGCGGGTGCTCCCATTACTGATTCAGATTACAATTCTGCCATATTTTAGCAGATAGTTGCAGGGGCTGCTGTGGCCAAAAGAATCATTATCTTGTGGTAAACCTTTCAATAATGAGCCACTCTCCATTTAGCTATACTGGATATCATCCTGCTCCATTGCTAGGCTTGTCACTGGCTGGCCTTTGAGGTCCTTTCCAACCCTGGGATCCTGCGATAATGTGATTCTATCTGAGCCAACATTGGTTTCCTGTTTTTCAGTAGAATAAGAATAAGAACTAAGATGTGTATAGGTAGGTCTCAATTAGTGCAAATAAGGAATCCTCTGAAGTGGTGGAGAGTGTTCATGTTTTTACTATTCAAAGTTATAATGATGTAAAATATGGTAATTGGTTCCAGTCCCATGGAAATATGAAGTGTGAATTCGAATAATGCAACCACTTCTGGAGATTCATAGGATGTGAGTAGGTGATATTGAGCACCTGTCAAATGTGATATTGACTATATAACTATTTCTAAATTAAATCATAAAATAAACTGATTTTATTTTCAGGAAATATTTCTTTTATAAAATGAAAGGCTTGGCTTTTGTGATCTATAAGGTCCCTTACAGACCAAGATTTCTGTGGAAAATTTGAATAACATAGCTTTAATATTCCATGAATTCATGACTTAATTTAGGAAACCAGTTGGCTGAGACATGAAGTAATTAAGCCATTGTGTATTTTTTTTTTACATAGGAGGAACTATTCCTCAATAGAAGATTCCACTAGTGTCACCAAGTATAGGACCAAAGGAATGTTCTAACTCTTCATGAGTTTAGAAAAAAAAAATTAGTCATGAGCAAATACTTTGATATACTCTGGAACAAAAATCATGAGGTTGAAAATCCAGCAAAACTGCATGATGTTAAGCCCTAGTGTCCTTTGTGAAACATTAACTAAAACAAAACAAAAGAAAGTTTTAAGGCAAGGAAGGAAGGAAGGAGCAGGAGCCAGAAAAATTAGGGTGCATCCTTAGAGTCTGAAGCAAATATTGCTACAGCTCCAACTCTAACCAAGTACCATCTATTGCCATGATGACCAACTTTTCTGAAGCAAAACTAGAACAAAGAAAATTCCTTTTGTAAAGCCTGATATAAAAGTATACTTTCTTTTCTTGAAATACACAGTATACAAGCCACACAATTAAATATCATATTAGATTCAAATTTGATAGAGGGATAAGATATGAATAAGATGGTTGCTGATTTTTATAGATAACAAAATTTCCCATGACTCCTTCCTCCTTTTTTTCCTTCATCATCTTCTCTCCTGGATGCAGATGAATAAAGAAACAGAGGAAGTTAATTCTATTGCCCCTTTGATCATAGGATCCCAGAACTAGAGCTGGAAGGGAGCTTAGAGGGAATCTAGTACTACTTCCTTATTTCAGATGAGGAAACAGGCCTACTTGCTCAAAGTAACACACGTAGAAGGAAGGAAGGGTTCATTCCCTCAAGAAGTTTAGGTTCTACCAGAATAAAAGTAAAAGTAATCTTGATGCTTAACAGGGATATTCCAGAGCCGAGCTGGGGAGGGTGAGTTGTTAAATTTTCACCGTGAACATTTATACCTCAGAAATCCACAAATACTACACATCAGGACTCAATTTATTATAGTCTTGATCACCTAGACTTATGAAAGTAATGGAGAAAATGTTAATAATGTAGATTTAACATTTTAAATTATTATTATTATTATTTTGTCAACTTTCATTAAAAGTGTGTCCTGCTTTATTTTTTTTCAGAGACTCAGTTGTTAAACATTGGCCAGCACACTGTTGCTAGAGTGCTGAATCTGGAATCAGGAAGAGTTAAGTCACTTCATCTTAGAGTCTGAGTTTCTGTAAAATGGGGATAATAACACCTGTATGATGTGTCTCATGGGTTGCTATCATCACAAGTGAGGCAATCTCGATAAAATTCTTTGTAAACCTAAAAGCATTACATAAATTGTAGGGGGTTTTGTGGGGCTGGACCTATGATTTCATTGGTATAGGAAACCCCCTACAATGGAAACCCCCTCCATCAAAGCAGATAAATAACTTGTCTGTAAATTACAGTCTTAGAGAATTGCATGGTGCCCTGAGAGATTAAATGACTCATCTATTGTCACACAGCTGGTTTGTGTCTAAGGCAAGAGTGGAATTGATATTCACCACTCCTTGTCATCTTTCTCAAATCTGAATCTGAATACTCAAATTGATCTGTGCTCTGATTAATTTGGAAGTTCCTATACAGACAGCAACTCACCCCTGCCCTCCACATCTTCCCAAAAGTTTCCACAATGGGGTTTACCCAACAACTTGGAGGGCTCCCTTGCTTTCTTCCAACAACCCAAGGATACCAGTGGAGCAAGCTGCCTGTCTACTTGCCATCTCTTGCTCTTCCCATGGGACCAGCCCACCTTCTCTTTTTGTCATATAATTCTTTGATGCCCTAATTCACTTCAATTCTTCAGAATTTGTCATTAGTTAACATATTTCAGCACCCAAGGGACTCAGCGAGAATTTTATGGAAAAAGGAGATGAGAGAAGGGCCCAATGTCAAATAATCAGTGTTTTTGAAAAAAGTCTCCAATATGCATAGAAGAGAACAGGGAAAGGCCAGAAAGAATCACAGACAAGCAGAACAGCTTTGAAAGCTCTAGGTTGAATTTATTATATATTTTAAAAGACAAACAAGCTGTACATGATAGAGATCCTTAGTTTCACATATAATCCCTTTCTTCTATTCTACATTTTATTTGGAAATGCCAATTTTATTTGGTGTTAAGTTCAGAATAAAAATAATTGTTTAAAAAGGAATTTCCAACTTTCTACTCCCAATTAGACCCTGCTTTGCATTTCTCTTATTCTAGCTGTCTTTCTACTCTCTAATTGTCATTTATTACCTTTTTTTTAACCTGTGATCCAGACTACAATGTGTAGCTGAATGTATAATTTACAGAGCTCATCTATTAGTAGATATGTCATGGACAGGCACCACAAATGGACAATGAACTAGGACCAGAGATGAACAAGAAGAGGAGAGCACAGAGGATTGTACCTGAAGCATGGAAAGTTCCTTTAATAACCCCATGCTTCTTTCTAAAACTAAAACCCATCTTTTTAAATACCCATGTTCTTCTAGTATTGCTGTATGGCTGTGAGACATGGTACAAGGTTGTCTCCGACAACTTGAAGTTGGCAATCCCCCAGAGATGAAGAAGCACATGGTGGGCATGGGCAGGCTATAAAACATCATAAATAAGGAAATATGAATGAGAAGTGAAGTGAAAGATGACACCAAAGAAATATAAAATTAGGAATGAGGGGTTATTTGTGTATGAAGAGGGATTGAGTGCTAACAAATGAAGAGTCTGTGTGCTCTACTGTTCTTCTTGGGATATCAAGAGAAAATGAGGAACTCCTCTCCACAACGTTGGGCTGAACCCCCATAGTAAATTTATGGAAGACTTGGACAAAAGTGGCACAGGATGGGCAGGCACAGGGAAGGGTAGTGATCAACTTCATTGGAGGGCATATCCACATTGAATAGGTTCATTAGATATCATGGCTCATAATACACCCCATTGTATATTACCTTAAAATGCTGGACTTGAATATCATCTCCTATATGCTTCCACTAGGTGGTAGCAATTCCATTGTCTTCACGTCCATTTGATTTTCCATTAAGATTCACTGTAGGAACAAAGTGTATCTTATTTTCAAATCATCACATAAGAATGCATGATTCTTGCCACCAAAGGGATCTCAAGTTATTGGGTGATTATGGCAAGACTAAGACATACATAAGACTAAAGGGAAGAGAGAAAAGGAAATCACTATGCTTAAAGTGATATCAAAAGCATTTCCATCTTTCATCTGCTTGGGCAGATGTGGGTAGAGAAAGGGTGGCAAGGCAGGATACAACAAGAAAGCATGTCTCCTTGTGGACTAGAGACCCTAGGAACATAAAAACTAAAGATGCATCATTTCCTCAATGGGAAATAGGAGATAGGAGGAAGACTGAAAGTAGCTTGTGAAGTCTCTAAAAAAGAAGGAGGCCATGTTCCAGTGTGTGGAGCAGAGTAGATGCCAGGGATCTGTCAAACCTTAGTGCTGCCCTGCTCCCTTGACTATGGAGACAGATTGTTGTTGTTGTTTCTCTTTCATTCTAGAAGAGGGCCAATGACATCAGGGGTTAGGGAGATAGACTTTGCTGGGAGACAGTGAAATGCAATGGAAAGAATGCTAAACTAAGAATCATAGGTCCTGAGTTTGAATCCCAGCTCTGCCACATAAAGCCAGAATTCCAGCTCAGGATCCATGACTCTTAAGGCCCAGGTGGCCTTAAACAAGGCTCTTTAACTCTCTGGGCCTCGGTTTCCTCACCTATAAAAGGAGAGAGTTGGACTTGATGACCACTGTGTCCTTTCATCTCTAGATCCATGATATTAGGGCTGCCTGAAAGTGCCATTTAGGCTTGTATCAGCTCTACTCCAAGAATTATAGGCTGGATTTAGAGCTTTATGCTAAATAAGGAGAACAAAAACAATATTTAGTAATGAGCTGCAATCATGGCCAGCCTTTGGCAAAATCATAAACTAGATAAAGAGGTCCTCTACTCTTCTTTCAGGGACGCTTCTCCTTTTAGCACTGTTTCTATCTGTGCACCAGAGGTGTCAAGTTCACAACCCACCAGCCTCCAGGACTCCTTCCCATGAGGGAAATAGCTCATAAAATAAATATACAACAAAATATAGAGAACGTTATATTTTGAAAGTGTCAAGCTAGAGCCCACAGGGATCCCTCTGTACAGATAAGTAGTCACGATTCTATTTCAGTCTGATACCACTGCTCTATACTGTCCTGTCTCCCCTCCCCCCCGGCCCACGTTCTTTATGTTTTTCTGAGAGACCGCATATGTAGTGGTAAAAAGGCAGACTAGGAGTTAGGAAGACTTGGGTTTGAATCTTGTCTTTGACACCACAGGTGTGAAACTTGGGATGGGTCCCTTCCCCTCTGTGAGCCTCAATTTCCTCAATTATAAAATGAGGGGGTTGGATCAAATGGCTTCTAGAAGTCACTTCTAGCTCTGGCTCTACAGTCATTATGATGTTCAAATGAGATTCTGTAAGTAAAGCACTTTACAAACACTCCAGGTACTAGATCAGGGGTGGGGAAACCTGCAACCTTGAGGCTACATGGGGCCCTCTAGGTCCTCAAGTGCAGGTTCCATTAAAGGGCTGCACTTGAGGACCTAGAGGGCCACATGTGTCCTTGAGGCTGCAGGTTCCCCACTCCTGTACTACATAAATGTGAAGGATGGTTATAATTAATGGAACCATACACTGCATGGCACCACCCAGTTTTCAACTGTGCAGAGACAGTGTGATGGAAAAGGTGCTGGTCTTGAGGGTCAGAAGATGAGCTTAATTCTCAACTTCATGCTTGCTGTCTGGATGACTTTGGTGAGTCTCCTGATTTCTACCAGCCTCAGTTTTCTCATCTGTAAAATAATAAAGCTTATACAATCTACATCATAGAGTTATAGTTTGGAAAAGGTTTTGTAAAACTAAAGCACTAAAGATGTAAGTTGTTACCTCACTAGCCTGTTAGCAAAGCATTATGGTATTTTTTAAAAAACAAATTATTATAATGTATCTTATTTTATCTAATCATATAACTCCTTTGCTCAAGAGGCTCCAGTGGATTCTTCTTGCCTGTAAGATAAAACACAAACTCCTCTGTTTGGCTTTTAAAGCTCTTCACAATCCAGACTTCAACCTATCTTTCTAGACTCATTGCAGATTAGTCTTCCTGCAAGCTACAGTGGAGCCAGATTGGGCTATTTGCTTTTCCATACAGAATGGTCCATCTCTCGACTCTGATTTTTTCAGGCTCTTTCCTGCCTGGCATATCCTTCCTTCTCACCTCTATCTCATTGTGGGATGCCCTATGCTTCCTACAAAGCTCAGCTGGGGTGCTACCTCCTACCCCAGGCCAATCCTGATTTTCTCAGCTTTTAGTTCTCCCCTTTCCCAAATACTGTTGTATCTACCTTGCACATTTATCATTCTTTTTTCTGTGTGCTTACTTTTCCCAACAGAATGTAAGGTTCTTCAGGGCAGGAACTGCTTTGATGTAGTATTTGAATTCTCACCACCTAGAATGGTGCCTGGCACATATTAAGCACGTGTTGTTGAATGTTAAATGAATTTTTTTCCTCATGACAAACCTTTGAGGTAGACAATATCACCATTTTACAGATGAGGAAACAGGCTCAGAAGTGAAATGTCTCACTTTCACATAGCTATTATGTGTAGTTGGTCAGTCAGCAACCCTTTATTAAGTACCTATATACCAGAAGTTGTGCTTAGCTACTGGGATACAAAGAAAGAAAAAAGTCATCTCTGCCCAAAAGGAGTGTACATTCTAGCTGGGGAGACATGTAAATAACTAAATACATACAAGCTATAAACAGAGTAGATGAAAGTAATATGAAAGGGGGAGGCATTAGCCATTGGAGGCCTGGGAAACACTTCCAGCAGAAAGTGAGATTTGAGCTCTCTTGAAGGAAGTCATGGAAACCAATAGCTCTAAAGTAAAGGGATAGATCATTCCAGGCGTGGGGTGAGGGAGCAGCCAGTATAAAGCTTAGAGACAGGAGATGGAGTTTTCGAGGAACTTCAAGGAGGTCAGTATAGCTGGATCATAGAGTATATGGAACAGGGTCAAATATGAGAAGACTAGAAAGGTGGTAAGAGCTTTAAATACCAAATAGAGGAGTTTAAATTTGATCTTGGTAGTAATAAGAAGTCGGTAGAGCTCCAAAAGCAAGGGATTGGTGGGAATGGGGTCGGGTTATGTGATTAGGTGCATGCTTTAGACATCCCCTTGGCAGCTGAGTGGAAGATGGGCTGGAGGGAGGAGACTCGAGATAGGGAGACCATTTAGAAAGCTATTGCAATAGTGCAGATGAAAGGTGAGGGGGGGCCTGAGTCAGGATTGTGTATGTATAAGTAGAGGAGAGGAGACGTATCTGAGACATGTTGAAAACGCAGAAACTACAAGATTTGGTGACGTATTTATTGAATATGTGGAGGTGAGTGAGAGTGAGAAGTCCAGGATGACATGAAGGTTTCAGGCCTTGGTGCCTGGGGCTATGATGGCATTCTCAAACAGCAGTAGGAAACTTCAGAAGATCCAAACTAACTATGAAAGACTCCTGATGGAAAATATTACCCACATTCAGAGAAGGAACTGATGGACTCTGGATGAAGATCAAAGCATAATTTTCATTTCCTTTATTTTTTTTTGTGACTTTTTTCCTCTTTTGGTCTGTTTCTTCTTTCACAACATAACTAATACGGAAATATGTTTTTACATGTTTTCACATTTATAACCTATATAAAATTGTTTGCCATTTTAAGAAGAAGAGAGGGGAGGGAGGGAGAAAAATTTGGAACTCAAAATTTCATAAAAATGAAGATTAAAAATTTTCTTTACATATAATTGGAAAAAATAAAATGGTATTAAAAAAAGAAACTTCAGAAGAAGAGAAGGTTTGGAGGGAAAGATAATAAACACAAGTGTCCATACTATGCTACATATCTTCTGACTCCAAGTCTAGTGTTCTTTCCATTGTCCAAAAGTACAACTGTTCCTCATGCCCTTGATGTCTATTTGACATACATGGTTCATGATTGTCCTCTTTTTAAAAGCAGTGCCTAGAGGGACAGCCTTTATATCAAGGAGATCTGGCCTCCAGTCCTGCCTCTGATTCACAGAAGCTGAGTAGTGAACATGGGCAAATCAGCTCTTAGTGCCCCAGTCACCTCTATAAAACTAAGTTACATATAGACAACTTGCTTATTTGCATCAATGGAGGGAATGCTCAGGGGAAGGGGGTAGTATCTAAACAGATAAGAACACAGGTCTGGGCCCAGATCCCCTCCACCAACAATGATTTTTGTCTCACATTGTACTATCTCTGAAGGTGGGAAATCAGATCTTAAAATCCTTTTGTAATACTGTAGAAAAACTAGACTGGAGAATTACACCAGAATGAGAAGATAGGTTCAAATCCTGGTACTGTCAAATTCCCTTGGTCAAGGTTTAAACTCTCTTTGACTCAGTTTTGTTATTTGTAAAATGGGGATAATATTGTTGCATTACCTTGCATTATCTACCTCATGAGGTTTATAAAATATAAAGCTTCAGGTAAATTTGAACTATCATTAGCCCAGAAAGCCCTGAACTAAGTAGAGAGCACTCAATGAGTATAGCATTTGTTGATTCTAAGTACTTGTGAGTGTCAGTAGTTGTTTTGATGGCTACATGAAAACCAAAGTCTGAGACTGTCGAGATACTCAAATGAAACACCTTCCATTTCTATTAGTTCATTTTCCCTTTTTCATTTTACTAGAAAAAAATTTAAACATTTTGACGTGTATGTGTGTGCGTGTGCGTGTGCGTGTGTGTGTGCTGAGAGAGAATAGAGTCCATGAGTCAGGTTTATAGTTGTTTTTAAAATGATGTGTATCCTAAATTTAAAAGTTTTCAAGAAAGTCAAAGTATTTTTAAGATATTCAGATTACTGAAAAACTGCTGAGCTCTGAGACTCTGGACTTTCCAAGAAAGGAATTCATCATCAAGGATTACTTACTAACCAAATTAGAAAGAAATATGGTTTAAAATTAAACAACCTTCACTGTCTTTTAATGTCTATTGAGTACTCATGTACTAAATGAGTAAATGAAAAAGCATTCATTAAGCATTTACTACCTGGAGAAGGCTAAGGTTCAAGCGCTCCTGGTTGAGTGCCACCTCCTCGTCTGTTATGTGGGGATTGTTGTCATGATGCCAAGCTAGAGAAAAGGGTGAGAACTTTCCTCTCCTCAACCTACTCCACTTTCAGGGATATATTCCAATAGTTCTGACAAGATCCACATTGGGGAATGTGAAAGAAAGTAACTAGCAGAAGATTCAATAAGTTAGACCATCTGGGAAAAAAAATATGATACAAAGGAAGAAAGATTGCACTACGAATCTGATTTGATTTCTAATTCCAGCTCAGTTCACTAAATAGCAGTCTGACCATAGGCCGATCAATTCACGGCTCTGTGTCTAAGTTTCTTTGTCTGTAAACTGGTTATATTATTACCTATCTTACCTCACAGTGTTGTTATAGAAATTAAATGAAATAATTAAAATGCTTTGAGGAAAATACTAAGTGCTATATGAATATAACATATTATTTGTATTATCTACATTACTGAATTGCAAAGTTAGAAAGGATCTAGATCAACACCCATATTTGAAAAATAAGGAAATTGAACCCTAGCAAGGTTAATAACTTGCCTAAGCTCACAGAGTTAGTTATTATTTGGATCAAAATAAGAACCTAGTTAAAAATTAAAACATATATAAATGTTTTCTGGAACTTGCCTATTATATACATAGGCATTAAATGAGGTAGAATATCTTTAAAATATCTTGGCATGTACTATGAGCAGAAGGCATGGAAGTGGTTTGCTTTTTATTTCATTCTTTTACAATATAATCTTTCTATTTCATTAAGAAAAAGTTTTAAAATTTGTAAAATTAAATACTTATATATGTCCAGTTTTATTTATGGCATTATTACTCCCCTTAATGGGATCCAGGTTCCAATCCCACTATATGACTTGCTATTTCCCTTTCTCATCCTCATCAGGCATTCTTGTAATAATAGTAATTTTTAAAAGCTCATGTCCATGTAGTGCCTTAAGCTTTGCAAAGCACTTTACATATGTTATCACATTTGAATTCCATAGCAACCTCATGAAGTAGGTACTATTATTGTCTTTACTTAACAAATAAGGAAACGGAGGTTAAGGCAGGGTAAGTGACTTGCCTAGGTCAGTATCTGAGACAGGATTTGAACCTAGGTCTTCTGGGCTGCAAGTCCATTATTTCAAACTACATGTTTTTTATATTATTTGGAGCTGGAACATATTTTAGAGATCATCTACTCAAATCTTTCTTTGTTGGTTGGTTGGTTGGTGGTGTAATAGCAAGCAAAGCGGGGACTTTTCACTCTTTTTTTCTTTTGGAGTGCTTCCCAGCACCGAGTTAATCAAGTAATTGATTGAGCCTTGCCTCTGTTTCATTCAAGAGTCTTTGACTGAATCAAGAGTCTTTGATGACCTCTTTAAGTCACAAGAAAGTCTAAGTCACAGGAGTTTGAGCCACATGGTTGTGATATCCTTTGACCCTGAAGAAATGTATTTTTACTCCGAGGTTAGCATTTTGCTTGGGACTCACTCATTGGAAGAGTGTTCCTGTGATTTGGCCAGATGAGACTCTGGGTAGCTGTTAAGGAGCCCCCTAGCTTTGAAAACCCAGACGTTGGTGTTTCTCTCTCTGGTAACTATATATGTATTGCTATAGACAGACAGTTAGAAGCCCTATTTGCTGATGTGTTATTTGCTCTGTTTATATAATTTCTGCTTGTAATTCCTGTTTGTGTTTGCTCTGAAGTTCAGGGTGCTGACTTTTTGTCCTGAATTAAATGAATGATATATGTATGTCTAATTAAAGTGAAATTGTAAACCCCTTAAAGTCGCTTTCCTTAGAAAAGCAGATCAAAGAACCTGTGCTAGCAGCCTTCCTGTGTTTTAGTGTTGTTGGTCTTACACAGCCACAGTAGCTGCAAGTAACATTGTTGTTACAGGTAGTTATTGTCCTTCATTCTTGTAGAGGACTAAAATGACATCACTATGCTGGAGGGAAGTTTCAATGGCTGTGGCTGATCAGATCAATATGAGCTCGAGATGTTCTACCATAGGTAGGGCACAAATAGTCCATGTGAACATTTGGGGTAGATTCTCTAAATTTGTGCATCCTGTGTTTCCTTTGAGCTGTTTCACTTCTGCTTTGCTCAGAGAGCACAGCACCTTCTCTGATGAGGGAATGCCATTCTGATAGATCCTGTGCCATTGTCTGCCATGTCACACAATCAATTCCGAAGTTCTTAAGAGAGACCTTGAGAATGTCCTTGTATAGCTTCTGACCACCATGTGAATGTTTGTCCTGTGTGAGTTCTCCATAAAACACTCTTTTTGGCAAGCATATGTTTTGCATGTGAACAACGTGGGCAGCCCATGAAAGTTGTGCTCTCTGAAGCAGACTTTGGATTGCACAGATGGGGAAATAACAAACACGAGCTTGGACAGACTTTGAGAGGTGGTGAAAGATGAAAGACCTCGACATGCAACGGTCCGTGGAGTTATGGAGCAGAGGACGTGACTGAATGACTGAACAACAACAGCAACACAGATGAGAACACTGAGGTCCGTTGTTGAAGTGACTCACCCAAGGTCACAAAAGCTGTATGGATCAGAGCACAGATGCAAACCCAGCTTCTCTGACTCCACATACAGTATTCTTTCTGCTGTATTATAATACTCCTCTCTCTTATCTCTGCGCCTTTGCTCATAACACACCCCCTGATAGAAATGGACTCCACACCCCAAATCTCTTTCTAAATCCCTTCTTTCCTTTTAATTATGATACTTTCCTTTATCTCCCCAGCTGCAAGGGATGTCTTCCTCCTCAAATTTCACGTAGCGCTTTGCACCTCTTATTATTATTCATGTATATATCTGTTCTTTTCTAACATATCAGAAACTTTAGGTCAGAAAGAGCATCTTATTCATCTTTATGTCTCCAGTACCTAGCCCTATGCCATGTTTTATTTAATTAAATTTATGCAAAAAATTATTTCTGTTTTCTTCTCAAGGGCTTATGCCTAATTTCAGATACTCTAGCTGTGGAAGACACAAGGGAATGGGAGCCATTTACAAATCCTGACTCATTAAGGACTGGAAACAGCAGCATTAGCCTAGACCACTGACAATCCAGGGACTGGGACCACAGGACTGTAGATCTAAGGACAATGAGTACGCAGAACTGACAGACAGTCACCACCAAAAGGTCTTCTACTCTGTGACTGGGCTGATGTGTGATGCCTCAAGTATAACGAGTTGCATATTGACACATAATTCTCACTAGTGAAATAGATGAAATATTTACCCTAACATGTTATATGTTGTGGTTAAATTCTGTGCTTAGTCTACTATATGCAAATTTGTTATGTAATGCTTTTTCCTATGTAATTGAATGTGATCCGTTCAACCACAGTTAAATCACATTAACTCTTTGAACTTCAGGCACCTCCTTGAGACTTATTTACTATGTCACAGACAGGTTGCGATAAGCAAGATTATTAAAACTGGAAATTTTGTTTCCCATCTTTCTGAAAAACGTTAGTCCTTCACAAACTGACTTTTGGGGCTTCTTTTGACTTTTATTAGGTCCCTTACACAGATGGTCATTTGCTTAATTGATGAACACTTCTTTAAAGAGCTACCTGCTATTACATATGACCTTCCATCTTCCATCTCCACCTTCATCTATTTTCTGCTTTTACTTCAGCTGTCTGAGAACAGAGTGAGTAGGGAAGAAAGCCCTTCCTCACTGAAAACTGAGAGGCCAGTGTTTGTAACTGCTATTTCTTTCATTAGGCGCAGTAGCCACAGTTTACTACAGTAAAACAAATAAGACAGCCATTCACTTGACTTTTTTCCTAGAAGGCAGCAGTGAAGCCTGGGCACCAGGAAGCTAGGTGGTG
The DNA here is from genome assembly GCA_028646595.1 of Phalanger gymnotis. NCBI lineage: Eukaryota > Metazoa > Chordata > Mammalia > Diprotodontia > Phalangeridae > Phalanger > Phalanger gymnotis. The sequence continues at coordinate 700,570,387 of CM053622.1, read as the reverse complement.
AAGAAAATGTAGAGTTGGCCATGGAGTCAGGAAGACCTGCTTTCAAATATAACCTTGGACACTTACTAGCTCTATGACACTTAATCTCTATCTGCCTCAGTTTCCTCAAGTGAGGTTAATACTACACCTGCCTTCCAGAGTTATCGTGAGGATAAAATGAGAATGTAAAGTGCTTAGCACAGTGTCTGGCACATAGTAAGTGCTTCCTTCCTTCCTTTCCCTGCCCTTCCTTTCTTCCCTTCCTTCCTTCCTTCAAAAGAAAGCTATCTTTCCAGTAAGGGAGAGAGAGTGAGTTGCTAGGCAAGGAAAGACACACCCCAGAAGAAAGTATCTTATTAGGAAAGCCTTACTCACCCAAAGGAAGGAGGAGCAAGTTGTTTAGGGCCCCAAATTCAGGTATATTAATATCAGTTTGCTCTGCTCATCAGCACCACCTACTGGTTCATGATTAAATACTTTTGCTTTGAACTAATTGTGTCCTCTAGCTGATTTTAAAGGTAAGCTCATGGGGATTCAAGGAGGGTGGGAGTGGGGGTGAGGGTGGGAGGGGGAAGATGGTATTGAGTTTTATTGAGATTTGTGTATTGAGATACAGACCCACAGAGAATCTTTGCACCTGGTTAGCCCTCACTGGAGGACTTGCCCTACGATTTGGGTTGTGCAGCAAGTATTACATTGATATGTGAAAGTATGTTTGGGAAAAATTTCCATTTCTCTTCTTTCCTGGAGGGAGTATCTTCAAGGAAAAGCTTGTTCTGAACCACTGTGGGCAACAGAAATGTAATTAATGCTAGAAGACACTCAGGACCTCTCCAATTTACCAGCCATTTTCTCTTTAGTATTTTCATGTCCTTTCATTGTGTTTGTGTCATGTCTGTCTAATTTAGATTATGATCCTCCTGGGCACACAGCCCCATCCAGCCCCATGTTCCGTATCTCACCAAACCAGATTTGCAGGGCCCAAATGCAGAATAAATTAGTTACTATTGGAAAACTGCTTTAACTCTTTCAGAACATTAGGGACCATTTTGTGCAATAAAGCTCCAATTTACCAAACAATTCCTGCTGGTCTGAAAGTTACTCAGGATTTCTCATTGACTTCATTTATTTTCAGGAAGTTAGACAAACAGAGAATGTGGCTAATAAGGATAACTGGGTAATCTTGAATCTTTCCTTTCCTAATTGAAATGGATACTGTTGCCTGAGTGTGTAACGCAAGTTACGTTGTGTGCAAGCACAATATGTGTGCACAAAGGTACAAGGCCAGCTTGTTGAAAATTGCAGTGTGGTGTTTTGTACCTTTCAGAAAATCTCCCGAAAGGGATTCCTGTTTCTTAGTATAATTTCTCTTTGGAATTTCTCCGCCAAAAGTTAATCATTGACTATTTGTATCAAGTGATGGTTAAAAACATTTTTTCCCTGAAATGAACTTGTAAAAGGGATCCGAAAGTGGTCTCTGATGGGTTGTGCTGACCCTAGGCTACAAGGTACAATACTTGAAAACCTAATACACTTTAGAAAGAGGAAAAGTCCTGCTACAGATATTTTTCACTATTTTATTTCCTTTATCAATATTTAACATGTTATAGAAAATTCCCTGAGATGATACTACTATATAGCAAGACGTATTGTATTTATTTCATATTAAAGTTTTATAATAAATTCAAAATTAATGACCAGAAGTATCAGTGCTATTGTTTACCTAAAAAGAGTAATAAGGTAATGCTTATGGACTGCTCTACAAATCACTAGCATTAGATTTCCGGATGTCTGCTAGCAAGTCCTAACATTTAGGGCCATCCTGGGCCGCCACCAGTCATCTAACGTTTGTCTTGCCACTGGATTCCTGTAATTCTGGAGGCGAGAGAAAGTTGGTGGACTGCTCATCTCTGCCTCACTCAAATCCAATTCACATGTAAGTGAAGTCAGGATATCACCCTCCGGATGTCATTGCTTCTCTTACAAAACAAATGATGAGTTTAATACAACTATGAAGGGAAATTTGGTGAGTAATTTCTTTTAACATAATTTGAACAGATCTAAGCTGACTCCTCTTCAATGGCTATTTCTAATAAAAGAGCCACTGACTGAACATGAGGTTAGTCATTGATCCCAAATCCTAAGGCCTCCTAACATTACTCAAACTATAGCACTCTAATGTAATAGAGGACTGGCCAGCTGGACCTGAGTCCTTTAAGTAGGCACAATTTGCTCTTCTTGGTTCCAATCCATGTGAAGATTTGGGGGGCCTGCTTCTGAAATGTTGTAATGTTGGTAATGGAGTGGCCCTGTCTCCAATTCAGAGGATGTATAGGTATTCTGACTGTTTCCTATTGGATTACTGTGTGGTGATGAAAAGCCTTTTAATTGGAAGCTGAGACAGACCTAAGTCTTTATTCAAAAGGCTCCAGTGGAAGCACATGACCTCTCTCTTGTCTGACAGCATTCCAGTGAGGTAGAAGAACTGGTGTAAGCCTCCTCTATTATAATAGGGACTTTAGGTCAGAAACTGTTGTATTCATCTTTGTGTCCCCAGCACCTAGTTCCATGCTTATTTTGTTTAATTAATTGGATATGGAGAGCAGCTGGATGGTACCACCAGATGACATTGGTAGTGCTGTAGTATCAGAGATGTGAATTTTTCCAGTCACACATAAGCCCTGTCTTCATGTGTCTCTGGTGTATATTCTCTCCTGGTGTGCGTCCTGCCCATACATGAGTCTAGACTATGTACCCCTTCACACGTCTTCCCCATCTCAACCTTCCATGTGGTCTTCCTAATTCTATGTGTTTTCTACATGTGTGGCATATGGTAACTTCTCAGAATATACACCCCAATATGTGCCTGGGGAGATGGGTCTTTTTCCCCCTTTAATTTGCTATGCTATAAAAGAACTAGAAACAAAAATGCTCATTGATTGAGGAATGGCTAAACTGTGGTATATGATTGTGATGGAATTATGAAACATAAGAAACGATTAAAAAAAACCACAAAGAGGTAGAAAACAACAACAAAAATCAAACTGAATGCTCTGCTATCCTAACGACCAAGACTGGCACCAAAGACGATATATAAGGATATACCTCCCTTCTTTCTTGGCATTGATAATTACGGATGTAGGACATTGCATATATTTAGTACTTAAATGAACTGCTTTTTTCCTTTCTTTTTTTATCCACCCCATCCCTTTTTTTCTTTTTCAATAAGGGATGGCTTTCTGGGTGAGGAAGGGAAGAGAGGGATATTGGAAAGGAACATGATATAAAGACAAAAGAGACCAATATTTTAAAAAAATGATTTGCTATGGTCTTCCATGGTGGTACACAACTGTAGTCCCTGTTGCTAATCAAAGTTGGTGGATTGCTTAAGTTTGGGAATTCTGAGCTACAGGAGGGCTAAAGCCAATTGAGTTTCTGCTCTAAGTCTGGCACCAGTATGACAAACCCTGAAGAGTGGAGGAGGCACTAGGCTGCTTAGAAGGGGTGAACCAACCCAGATTGGAAAAACAAAGAAGGTTAAAGCATCTGTGCCAGTCAGTATCGGGACAAACTTGTGAGTGGCCAATGCACTTCCAGCCTGGATGAGACAAGCAGACCTAGTCTCAGAAAAAAAAAAAATTACTGTGTCGTTTAATCAAATATTTTTTGCTTTGAACTAATGGATCTTCTAGTCAGCTGATAGAAAGTGAATGCTTTGACCCACTTCCAGAAGGGAAGAAGAAAATATTGACTGCCTACCAATGATAGCAACTCGCCTGAAATTGATGATTTCCACTTCAACTAGTTGTCTCAGTCTGAAAAGTTCCTTTTGTACCATTTTAGACATTGTTTTGTTATTTGATATGTGCTGAAAATTGAATGTGGAACACCAAGAAACACCCAGAGTTCTCATATACAATTCTATAGAGACAAAGTACAGAGGACAGGAGTATGCTTGGGTGGATTCTCTAACCCAAGAGTCAGAAAACAAATCTGTTTTGTTAACATTTACACATAGTGTTATGTGGGGATTAAAGCGTTTTCTTTGACAAAAGTCAAATGGCTAGCTCCTCAAAATATATTAGGAAAAGTACTGGATTTGTACTTAATGACTTGGGTTTAAAACCTGGCTTTTGCCCTTTGCTGCCTATGTAACCTTGGGCAGTCACTCAACTTTTTTAGGCCTTAATTTCTATAGCTATGAAATGAAACAGATAGACTAGGTGATCTCAAAGTCCTGCTCTAAATCTTATGAAAAAAAACCTCATTATTTTATACTTATTTAAGGAAAAATCAAAAAGTAATCAAGGGAAATATTAATTTTATATTCAAATTGTAAATAAATGCTTTCTTTTTAAAATCACACTCAAATATGCTGCCATTTGAGCTGCCATTACTAAGTAGGAGTCTCATGAGGCCTACTTTAATAAATGGACAAAATCGATGACTAGCTCTGTGCCATTTAGAGAGCAGTTTCATAAGAAACTTATTGTTTTGTGATTGTCACAACATAAATTAATGTTGCAAAAGCTCTTGTAAACAGTTTGTACTCTTATGCAAGATAAATTCCTCCTCATTAAACTTCTCTTTACCATAAAAAAAAAAAAGCAAAGCTTTGGTGGGGACTCGAAAGTTATGAATATGAGTGGGTGTTGACCCAAACTGAGTTAAATTTTCTAATGGTGGGGTGGAGGAGGGGAAGGAAGGTACTCTATAAGAAGACTAAAGCTACCCAAAAGTGGAATGGAGTGAGGTAATGGGTCCTCCCTACTGGGGAAGCATAGGTTGGATATCCATGAGTTATTTTTTTAAAGGCAATTCACATTCAGTATGGGTAGCTTCTGAGGTCCGTCACACTTTGATATTTTGTGATTCTGCAATGATTACCCAAGCAGGAAGTATATTATCCAGTCCCCCTTTTAACTACAATGGTTGTCTTTGAGTCTCCTACAGCACTATTCCACATACTACCTTTGATTGTTTGTACCCATGCCTTAGCTCCCCTGATAAGCCAGAGGCAACTCTGGGGCAGGGAGAGGTTCTCTTTATCTTGGTAACTTCTACAAGCCCTCTCTCTCTCTGTGTCTCTCTGTGTCTCTGTCTCTGTCTCTGTCTCTCTGTCTCTCTCTTCCCTTCTACATTCCCTACATTCTACATTCTCCCTCCACTCTGACTATAGCTCCTTCACTGGTCTTAGCTTTAGGCTTTAGAAGTGGGAGTAAAAGGAGGGGAATTAAAGGAGAAGGAAGAAAAGAGGTGGGTGGGTGTGGGTGTGCTAGGGAGAATGTGAAGGGGGAAGGGTGTGAGTGGGTACTTCCCAGTGGTTTGCAAAAGTGTAGGAGTAGAATTAGAGACATCAAGAAAAGAACTGGAGGGCTTTTGTGCTTAACTCCCACTCCCCGAATACTTTCCAACTTCCCCTAACTCTATCCCAGTAGCTGGATATTTTTCATTTGTTATAAAGTTATTTGTTTCCTAGCAACGAGAAAAGATGCTATTTCTTTTCCTTTTGTGGGGGGAAGGAGGAAGGCAGGGCAATTGGGGTTAAGTGACTTACCCAAGGTCACACAACTAGTAAGTGTGTAAGACTATTTCTAAGAGGTAAAAGTCATTGCTACAGATTTGCCCAACCTAAACCTTACAGACTGGTTTAAATCAGCCTGTTGCTCAATTATTTTCTGACTTTAACTTTCCCTACTTTATACTCGACTTTTAAATCTCTTCCTCCAGTATTGCTTTATATGGATCCAATGAGAATCAGCACCCTGAAGGAGCCCTGAAGCAAAATTGGTTTGCATTTTTAATATCTTTAAAATTCTTTCTGCACAGACTGACTTTTTAATACCCTGGACTCAGGAGCTTGGTATTATAGCAGAACTAATTAGTACACATAGGCACTGAACTAGATGCTTTATCAGCACTGTTGGGCTTTGTTGGGGGTTTTTTTGGTGGGGTTCGGGGGAGGGAGGAAGGGTGTGAAATAGAGTGCATGAGAGAGAAGTTCTTTTCCTAATCTCCTTTCTGTGAGTTCCCACATCCTGAACTGATGGCAGGCACAATGCATCACACTTAGAGGCCAAAAGGCATTATTGGAGCACCAGGCAGTTCTGGACTAGCAATTTCCTTTGCAAATAAATTGAAGAGAAATTAAATGGCTTCCATCATACATGCTGGAAAAATTGTTACATCACTGAAGACAATGCTTTTCTAGGCCCAAGGATTGCTATGTAACTATATCTTTCCCATAAGGATAAATTAAATAGCCCAATTATCATGTAGTTGACTGAGATCTTCTCTACTGTCTGTTTTGCTTATTGATATTTACTTAAAGATCAAAATATAATTTCCTGTGCTGTATTAAGTTATTACTAGTGTTAACTGAATGGAAAGATAAATGGAAACACATTTTGTGACTTAATGATAAGGTCTTCATTTGGCACTCATTCACAAGCAAAAAATCAAGCATGCATAAAACAGATCAGATATGTATGCAAATTAAAAGACAGTTTAACAAAACAGAAGCATATAAAAAAAAAAAACCTTGGCGTCAGAGTGATCCTAGTGTTAGAAATTCTGCAACTGAAGATTCCTTACTCAATGAACAGGACCTATTCTACTGGATTTCTATGGTTCTTACTTATGACACTTGGGTTTTTTGAACTGATGATAATTTAGGTGACAGTCTGAGCAGAATTTTGTAGTACTTCTCATGCAGACACTCTGGCTCTGCTTAAACACTGCTACTACTCCATTGTCCTTAGTAAGAAAATTGATGCAGATCATTTTGTTGGGTAGCAGACATCAAAGGGAGAAAACAAATGATGCTTTTATGATCTCATCTACAGTGAAATAATATTTGTACATATCTGATGGATACTTTTTTGGTGCTGTTGTCAAAGTCCTCGAGTTTTATCAGTCAGATAATCTGTCAACAAACACTCAATGAGCACCTAATATATGTCAAGTATTATGCCAAACAGTAAGAATGCAAAAGTAAGATACTTATAGCCCTCAAATGATTTATATCTTATGTTATATTCACTATATGCTAGATTATGTACTAAGACAGTTAGGTGGCAGTGGATAGAGTCATGGAGTCAGGAAGACCTGAGTTCATAACTAACCTCAGATGCTTACTAGCTATGTGACCCTGAGCAAGCTGCTTAATTTCTACCTGCCTCAGTTTCCTCATCAGAAAATGGGGATAATAATAGTCTCTACCTTCTGGGTTATTTTGAGGATCAAATGAGATAATATTTGTGAAGCACTTAGCACAGTGCCTGGCCCATAGTAAGCACTATATAAGTGTTAGCTATTATTGTGTTTATTGTTATTATTAAACTCAGATAAGGAAATACATGAAATAAATTCAAAGTGGTTTGTAGGGCACATTAACAACTAGGGGAATCAGGAAAGACTTTTTTTAAGATGGCACTTGAACTGAGCCTCAAATGGAACTCCAAAATGTGGAACTAAGAAAGGAGTTGGGTGGTACAGCACACAGAGTATTGGACTTGGTGCCAGGAAGACATGAGTTTGAATCCTACCTTAGACACTTACTAATGGTGTGACTATGTTCAAGTCACCTAACTTCTTTCAGTCACAGTCTCCTCATCTGTAAAACAGGCATAATAGCATTGCCCCATAGGGTCATGAGCATCAAATGAATATGTATGTATGGATATCTGTGTATATATATATATATATATAGCATATATATGTATATGTGCATGTATGTGTGTATGTGTATATATAACTTTGTAGTCCTTAAAGCACTATGTAAATGCTAGCTATTAGCTATGATGAGGATGATGATGATTTTGCTAGGCAGGGGGAATAGCTTTTGCAAGGGTAGAGGGTGGGAACTGAAATGTTTTATACATGGAACACAAACACAACAAGTTTGACTTGAATGTAGAATATGTGTGAGGGAACAATATACAATAAATAGGCTAGAAGTAGACTACGAAGGGCTTTAAATGCCAAGCCAAAGAGTTTGCATTTTATTCCAGAGGCAATGAGGATATACTGAAGTTTCTTGAGCAGGAAAGTGACGTGGTCAAAGCTGGAAGCTGTTTCGGAAGGTCAATTGGAAGGGGGGGAAATTGGCAGCCAGCAAGGAATCCATTTAAGAGGCTATTGCAGTACTCCAGTTAAAAGGTGATAAAATCCTAAACTAGAATGGTTGTGGGGTATGGAGAGGGGAGATATATTTGGGAGAGGTTGAAGAGGCATAGTAGGATTAATAAGACTTGGAAATTGATTGAATATGGAAGGGTGGAGTGGCTAGTGAAAGTGAAGAGTGCTAGGTTTAGGTTACGTGACTAGAAGAATGGTGGTAACCTAGTTAAAATGTAGCAATTAGCAATAAAAAGCTTATTACTTTGTTTCTGTGCAAGTACATGTCTTGAGCTAATGAGCATGTATGTTAAGCAGAGGTTAGTGGTCTTCAACGTGTTTTTTCAGCATGTGTGTGTGTGTGTGTGTGTGTGTGCGTGCACACAAATGTGGCCAAAGTTGTGGATGCAATTTCTATGTAAACAAGATAGTTTCCCATAGAAAAAAACGCTGTTTTATGGCCACACATTTTTACTTTCCAAATTCAGCCAAGGATGACTGAGTACAGAGCATGAATGTCTCATTGTAACTACTAGTAGAAAAACAGCTGAAAACACATGACCTATTAATATTTCATAGTATCATCTTTGTATATAAAGAATAAGCCATTTCCTCTTCTAATATAGACAAAGGAGAACTATAGTATAATTATATGTATATATATATATATACAAAATATGTGCATATACACATGTATATATGCACATATTTCACAAAAGCATACTCCTGAGGCTTATATAGACTTTTAAAACAGTGATATTATATTCATGTTCACTTATATGAAGCTCTAATAGTTAGAATGGGTTCATTTAATAACTGTGCTTATTTTAATTCTACTTAACACGATCTTACTCAGTCACAAGTCCCTTTCACAGAGTATATTATAATAGAGCTATAAGATCTTTTCTTATTTTTAGTTTATTTTTATTTTGCTTTATTTTTCTATTAACAAATATTTTAAAAATTAATCTGTTCCTCCCACTATTTCCCTCTCCCGCTGAGCAAATAAAAAACTTCGAAAGTCTGAAAAACAAATCCCTCACCATATATCTACATGGTCTGACAAAACAAATCTTCATATTAATCACATCTGAAAGTGTCTGCCTTTTAAGTTCATCACTTTTCTGTCAGGAGGCAAGGGGCATATCACATTTTCATTTTTTTCAACTTGTGGTTTATCATTATTTTGATTAGATTTCTAAGATCCTTTGAAGTTGATTTTCTTTATTATGTTATCATTGTTCTCATAGTTCTGTTTGCTCTACATCACTTCATAAAGGTCTTCTCATTTTTCTCTGCAAATATGCATTTTGTCATTTCTTATGGTGTAATAACATTCTATAGCATTCATATACCACAGTTTGTTTAGCCATCCGCCAGTTAATGGGCATCCCCTCAATTTCCAATTCTTTGCCACCACAAAAAGAGCTGCCATGAATATTTTCATATAAATAAGTCCTTCCCCCCACCCCAACTCTTTTTAAAAATCTCTTTGGGATATAGAGCTAGTATTACTGGGTCAAAGGGTATGCACAGTTTTGTAGTGCTTTGGGCATAGTTCCAAATTGCTCTCCAGAGTTGTTGGATCAGTTCACAACTCCACCAACAGTATGTTAGTGTCCCAATTTTCCCACATCCTCTCCAACATTTATCATTTTCCTTTTCTGTCATATTAACCAATCTGATAGATGCGAGTGGTACCTGAGTTATTTTAATTTGCATTTCTCTAACCAATAATTTAAGAGATAAGTCATGAAAAAAATAACCACTTAAAATCATAAAGATGGTACCTTGCATCTCTCACATTAATTTCCAGAGTCAGCACAATAGTTTCATATTTGTTTGACAAGTTTGTCATTTTAGTATGAAAATAGCACAAAGAATTTCCTAGATGATTTCAAGGAATGAAATTAGCAAGTCCTATATAATGTAATTTGACATACCAGATACAAGTCCAACTGAAAGATCACATTTTATTTAAGAGGAAAACCAAAACTAACCAGCTACTGTTGTTCCAAAATTGATGCATACAGAAGAGTAAATGCAATTAAACAGGTCTTGCATCTTTTAAATAAGCTATTTTCAGGGATAAAGCCAGGATTACTGGTAGGGAGTTCCACTACTAGGTTGGTTTTATAAGTTTTAATAGGATAGTCTTTCTTTTTCAGCATCCTAATAGCTCACATTTAGATAGTGCTGCCAAAAGTCCCCAAATATCTGAAGTGGAACTTGAACTCAAGTCTCCTGAATCTAAGTCCAGTGCTCTATCTATTAGGATACACTGAAATTACTAATTATAAATTACTAATATGTGAACAGTTGTTATTCTGTTTTGAATTAAGTCTTGTTTTAAAGTGGGGGGGGAGTTGATTAAGTAACTTTTGAGGTCCTTCCTTTCCTGCCTTATTATTCTATACTTATCACTGTTTCTTAAATTGAATGTGACTGATGAAATTATTACTTATAAGATATAACAGCTGACATTTATATAGCACTTTAAAGTTTCCAGTTTGCTTTTACATACATTTTCTAGTTTATGCTTCACAACAATCCTATGAGGTTTATTATGTTTAGATTATCCACATTTTATAGATATAAGTAAAGTGAGGCTTGTGGATGTTAAGTGATTTACCCAAGACCACTTAACAAGTTGTGATTGTGGCAGGATTCAAGTGTTTCTGATTCTATGGGCAGTCCGGCACACTATCCGCTACCCCATCATGCCTTTACGTACAAATATTAAAAGACTGATCTATCTCTTCCACATCACTTATACAGATGTTTTGAATCATCTGTCCTCCATAGTTAACAATGTCCTTATAATGAAAAACATTTGATAAATTCCTTCATGCAATTCTTGTAGGAGTGAGGGAAAGGGAGAAAAAGGGTGGGGGGGAGGAGATGAGAGAGAGGATGCGGAAAATAATAATGTAATTAAATAAATTTAAACCTGGTAAAATGGACAAATTTCAAGGTAGACATTAATTATTCAATATCAATTTGGAAGGAGGTTTCCGTGGGAGTATCTTCAAGAGTCTGTGTTTAGCAATGTGCTATTTAATATTTTCATCAATGAGTTGGATAAAGATATAGATTGCATATTTTAAAAGATGAGATGGAAATAAAGTTAGTATACCATATGACAATCAGGAGCTAAAATGATATTAATTAGTATTTAGACCAAATCTAGTAAGATGAAACTTTACAGGGAGAATGTAAAGTCTTATACTTGGGTTCAAAAATTTGACTGCATAGGTATAAGAGGGTATAATAGCAATTTAGATTTAAAGATCTTTCCCACCCATTAATAGGCCATGCGACCTGCTTACATCACAGGAAGCCTAAGTCACATGTGGTAGGAGGAGCTTCCTGACAGGAAAAGGAAGTTGTGTCACAGGAAATACTGAAAGAGCAGTTATGCCAGTTAGAGCTGAGGGAAAGAGCAGATGTGTGGTGGCTGTGAGTGAGTTTGTTTGTGGGAAGGCCCCCAGTGGCAGGGCAGAAGGTTTTGGGATGGACCGGTTCTCTGCTATGGTATTGTAGACTTATTGGGTACAGGATCTGGTTATTTGGTACTTGAATAAATGGTTTACTTCTTGTACCTTCTATGTGGAGAGTCTCATATACAAAACCACGTAGGCATTTTGACAATGATCATCTACATTGTGATTACTACCTTGCTAATACAGAGGGTTATTTTTAAGCAAGGTCACTAGGTGGCACAGTGGGCTTGGAGTGAAGTAGGACATCACAAGACCTGCGTTCAAAGCTAATCTCAGATACTTATTACCTGTGTGATTCTGAGCAAGTTATTTAACCTCTGTCTCCTTCAGTTTCATCATCTATGAAGTGGAGATAATAATAGCACCTACCTCCCAGGATTGTTGTGAGCATCAAGTGAGATAATGTTTGTAAAACACCTGGCACATAGCAGGCACTACTGATAATTGTATGGTTATGATTATGACCATGATTACAAGCTAGAGAGTACCTAGAGGATGGCAATAGCATTGTGAATGGCCTTAAGTTCATAGCGTATGAGGATAAGTTAGAAAGCCCGGGGGTGTTTAACCAGCGGAAGAGAAAAATTCTTCTGCTATTGTGTCCTGGGGACAGAATCTAAAACAGTGGGTGGAAGTTTTGGGCTTTATTTAAAAGAACAACTTCTTAACATCTAGTATCATGGAAAAGGGAAATAGTCTCTGGAGGTAGTATTCCCTTTTACTGGAAGTCATATATTAAAGGCTAAATAACCATTCTTCAGTTATGTTGTACAGGGGATTCTTTTGTGGTGTACTAGTTGGACACTGAGGTCCCTTCCAATTCTGAAATTCTATTTGTATCTCATTAATACAATCTGTTCAAGGTCCTAGTTTGAATCAATTCACCCTACTTCCAATTGTTCTTTATTGACTCCAGTCACCACTATTAATATTTCCCTGTGAAGTTGAGCTGCTTTAGACTTTAATATTTTCTGGGTAATGAAGTTTAAATTTAAGGAAATAGTATATTAAGAAAAGTAGCAATAGAAGATTCTCATATAAACTTGGGGCATGCTCTGACACAGATACACATAACACTAGTGGGAATAGATAATATACAATAATAGATAATATACAAAGGGAATATACGTGGGTCATACACATACGGAGAATGTGTGGTCACCCCGCACATATGAGGACACACATGTAGGGAATTTGTGTGTGTAGCATACACATAGAGGGGCTATCAGGAACACAGATATATTCAGTACAACTGATGCTTCCAAATTGCTTTGCCACTGTACTCTAAAGACAACAGGACTTTCTGTGTGACTTGTTGCTGAAGTCTCTTATTTGTATTTTCTTCCTTTATTAGGCTGTCTTGCTTTTCTATGTGTAGCCCCAGGACTTAGAATAGCACTTTGCTCATAGTGCTTTTCATTCATTCAATCTCTCTATTCCAAGGCTATTGATATCTTCTGGTGATGACATTATATTGCTTTCCTCCACCCTGATGAGCATTAACTAAGTCTCTACAGCTCTCCACTAGATGTCACATCTCCATTGCTCCCTGATGCTTTCTTTTTTTGCTGGGCTGTTCTTGTTGCTTTCAACTACTGTTCCTCAGCTCTAGTCTTCAGCTGAGGTACTACTCCTCCCCCATCTCTTTTTTTAGCTTATAGTCCAAAGGCTAAGCTTCAGCTATTTTAGTGAAAATGCAGTCATAAGACTGCTCAGTCATTAGACAAGGTTAAAAAAAAAACTCAACCCTCAGCTGTGTGCTGCTTTCTCTCCGTAAAGAGAAACATTTTTAAGCTCCCAAAGTGTTAGCTAAACTCTTTCAGAACATAGACCAACCAGCAAGCTATGTAGAATTCAGTTTGGCTTTGAACTTCTTTCTCCTGTTTGCAGGATCCATATCCTTGGTCCCAACTCGCTATCTGATTTAAAGTTAGAAAGTCCCCCTTAATTTCAGTTAATTCCTGATAGTCATCCCATATTCTGCTTCAAGCTATTTTCAGGAGTTTCAGTACAACAAACTGAAACTAGCTTTGTGGATGTGAGTCTCAGTGGCTTCTCTCAGTCCCCAAAATCCTCCCTGGGTGTGCTATGCAAAAGAATGTAAGGAGGAAAGTAAAAATAAAAAAGATAGATGTGATCCAATTACTCAATTTTTACTTCAAAATTCACAGCTTTCACATTCAACTGTGATTGATAGCAAATCATCCAGGCTCTGAGCGACTCTACAAGGGGTTATTCATCTAATGAAATTGTTAGGTAAGAGGTTAATTTTTACAAACATAAGAACTGAGTTACAAAAGAGTTACTTGTCTAAGATGTTGATCATTTCCATGTATACAAGATAAAAATGCCATGATTTGGCAAAATTTTCTATGGTTAAGAGAATTTTCCATGTAAAAAAATTTTTTTTAAATAATTTTTTAAAGGTAGCTGATCCTTACTCAATGCAACTCCAGGAAAGATGAGATGATATAGCTATTTCTGTAGAGCTAAAGTGTAGCAAATTTATCCAATAAATTCTAGATCATCTATGCAGCCAATTCAGATAACAGTAATAACACTTAAAGACAATAGTACTTTACTTCTAAAATACTTTAAATATCTAGGTCTCATTTGATCTTCAACATATCCTTGGGAAAGAGGGAAAAATAGGTAATATCTCTACTAATAGGAAATCTAAGTGTCTTGTTCAAGGCCACATAAAGATACCATGATATGGAAACATTAGGGAATAGAACCCATGTTTCCTGACTCTGTGCCCAGTGGCCTTTCCATTTGACTAAGTTACATGGAAGGTCATAAATTCACAATAATCTGCTGATTTGACTGGGGGAAAAACACAAGGAAAATTCATCAAGGGCTGAGGCTTGTATTTCCATCATCAGTTTCAAAATTGTACTGAAAATTTTCCATTAAGATCAAAATCATGAAGGACAGTGTGGAAGACCTCACTCCCTCTTAAGTTTCCAAACTTGAAGCAGACAAAACCATATGGGAAGTGTTTTCCTGCATAGTTTAATTATGCTCCTTTTAATCTAAGTATCTTCCCTTCTCAATATAATTTGATATATATTGAAGTCAAAAGTGAATTGAGTTCTCCCAAGAGATTATTTAATAAAACCCAATGTTTTTCTATTTATCTAGGATATTATAAGGCTTGATTAAATGTAGGAAGAGGTCTTTGAGATTTCAGGATTTTGTGGAAAGGAAAGGTACTCTTTCCCTGCAGAGAAGATAAAAACCACAAATCATTAAATGTTTGTGGTCTGGCAAAATTCAAACCACATTTTCCCAAGTGCTTTCCCCCTCAGTTCTAAATCCTTTGAATATTTTAAGAGAAATGTAAGCTCTATGTTTCTTATTCCCTTAGACTTGGCTCATCAAAATATTGCTGTGTTAGACATGTTTGTGGTCTAAAATCCTTTCTTTTGAGTCAATTTTCTAGGGGGGAAAATAATCACAATTTAATCAGAAAACTCAATGTGCAGGTTTCATGTTTGTCTTGAAACCTCATACCTAGAAGGTACAGGTAAGTTTTAACCTTCTCATATACATACAAATCACCCTCCACCAAATGAACAATGAGTTTTTCTAGTGAATCATTCACACTGCATTTCTACTTCTGTTTCTAAAGATTAGGCTCCTGCTCTCAGTATCTCTCAGTTCCCCTATCTCCTAGTCATTCAAATTTATAGTGGAAGCATATCACTCAGATTTGCAAATAAATTTAAGCAGCACACATTTTTATCAACCTGAACATTTTCCAGTAGTCCTGCCCAACTATAATTATTATAGTAATGATTCATCCCTCAGATGAAAGCAAAGAAATAGAACAGTTCTTTAAGCCTAACATTTAATTACCAAAATTGAAGGAAAGAGCACTGCATTTGGAAAGCAGAGAGACTGGGTTCACATCCTGACTTATTTGTGTGATCTTAGATAAATCACTTAACCATAATAATTATTAGTTATAATAACTCATATTTATAGAGCACTAATTTAAGATTTTAAGGCTCCTTAGATAAATGATTTCATTGATTCTTCCCAAAACCTTTCCTGTAGGGGCTGTTATTATTATTCCAATTATTATTACAGATGGGGAAAATCAGGTTAAATGATTAAATGGTATTTGAATGAATTTGAATGAAGTTTGGGTTACCATCCTGGCTCTATGACCTCTAAGTCCAATATTATTTTTACTGCTAAGCTTGATCCCAGCCCAAGCTAGAATCAAATATATTGCAGATCCTTTCATTAGTAGCCCTAGGCACTTTTGGCACAAAGTGGGTAGACAATAAGTACATGCTAATTTTGGCACATAGTGGGTAGACAATAAATATACAATGATTGATTAAAGCATAGAAAAACCTGGTCACCTATTTAGTGGCCCAGATATACCTCAAAGACAAAGGTGATACTTCTAAGAAGTATGGATGGATTAGCAATGTGGTTAGAGTGGCAAGCATATGAGGTGCCCAAACCTAATCCTCTCCCAGCAACTCAAAGTTTTTAGCATTTAGTGGAGAAAAGGCTCATCTTTTCCTTCTCACACAGTCTAGCAGAACAGCTGTCCTTGTTTTTTGTTATTCACTATGTGGTAGCCTGCACACACTCTGGAGTTTGCATATTTGGAGTGCCTATTTGAGAAAATTCCAATCTCAACACTAGGGAGACTGACTTTCACTTCATTTTGGTTGCTGTTTGTGGTACACAGTTTTTAGTGCCACTATGGCTATAAGAGAGAATTAGAATTGCTGACTTTGCTAAGCAAAAATCCCCTCTTCTGGGTGTTTCACTAACGACTTGTTGACCAAATGTAGTCTCATCTGTTAAAGAGTCAATTTTTATCTACTTGGGAGAAAGAATGGGTTGGTATTTTTCTCTATATAGGAGTATTAAGATTTTTACAAAATAGTAAGTGATCCCATTGGCTCCTTATATTATGACATTTTAACCAAGTGTCCAAGTAAGCAAAATAGAATGTGTTCATTTAATTTACATCAACCAGAAAACTTGGACAGCACAGAAGATAGATAAACCTTGATAAATTGGAAAAATGATAAATTCAGCAAACAGTTATTTAATTTCTTTTGTGTGCCAAGCACTGTCCTAGGCACTGGAGTTACAAATACAAGGATGAGATAAGAACTTCAAACTACAATGATGGAGAGATCACATCACCGTGATACAAAAGAAAGTGACAGAGGTCCAACAATAGTACTTTAAGGAAATAAAGCAGGGGTGGTCTCTGATGATGATGGTGATGGTGGTAGTAGTGATGATGATGATGATAGCATTAATATGGTACTTTACAATTTGCAAAGTGCTTTATATCTATTATTTCATTTGAGCCTTGCAACACCCCTGGACATATTCTGCAGCTCTTCTGTTTTTTTTTTCTTTCTATTCTCTCACTTTGTGATTTCTGCAGCTTCAATGGGTCCAATTACCATGTAAATGAATCCCAGATCTAAATATCTACACCTAGTTTTTCTCCTGAGTTCCAATCCTGCATCACTATTGGACATTTCAAATTGGATAATTCATGGACATCTCAAACTCAACATGTCTAAAAACAGACCCAATATTCTCCCTCAAAACCACCCATATTCTTAACCCCATCCAGGTCTGTGGAGGGTACCACCATCATACCAGTCATACAGGCTCTCACCTCTCCTCACCTGAACTATTGCAGTTGCTTTCTATTTGGTCTCCAATCTTTTTTTCCATTGAAATCCATCCTCCACAAAGTTACCAAAGCAATTTTCCAAAAGAATAGATCTGATCATGTCACACACCACTCTCTCTCTCTCTCTTTCTCTCTCTCTCTCTCAATATGTTCTGGTGGCTCACTATTATCATATAAACACATATCACATAATCCTCTCTTTGACATATTCAACTCTTCACAGGTCAAGGAGTTTATATTTTATCCTAAAGGCAATTTGGAAGCACTGAAATATTTTCTGCATCTTAATATGTTCAGGTCCATACACGAGAACAATTATCTGGATAATTGTATGAAGGATGCCCATGCACACCTTCTTCTGACACCCTGGAAGAAGATTGGTAGTCAGAAAACTACTACAATAGTCCAAGTGATTGGTGATAAAAGTCTAAATTAGGATGCTGTCCATAAAAGCATAGATGATCGTGCAGAATTGAGAGGTGTTTCAAGTGGAAGAATTGAAAGAGATTTGCAATGGATTAGATGTGGGTGTCAATAGTTACGGAAAATTCAAAGATAACCAAGTTTTCAAGCTTTTGTGATTGGGAGGATGGTATGCCATTGACAAAAATAGAGAAGTTAGGGGAGAAGGTGATGAGTTCTTTTTTAGATATGCTGAGTTTGGAACATCCATGTAGAGCTGTCCAGAAAGCTACAGATGATGTGGGACTGGAATTGAGGAGAGCTCCAAGCTGAATATTTAGGCTTGGGAATCATTGGCATAGAGAATGAATTGTAATTGTAATCTATGGGAGGTAATGAGGTAACTGAAAGGGAGGAGGAAGAAGAAAAGGAGAAAAAGGAAAAAGAGGAAGAGGAAAAGAAGAGGAATCCAGGACAGATTCTTGGTAACATAAAAAGAAGAAAATGAACCAGTTTAGGAACCCAACAAAAGACAGGCAGACCGTTCAGAGGAGAATCCAAAAGAAGAAGTGTCATGGAATGATGAGTATAAATTGTTTTGCAAACTTTGAAGTGTTGTATAAATGTAGGTTACTATGAAAACTGAAATGAAAGAATATCTAGAAGGACTTCAGGAATATCAAGGAGAATGAGAACTGAGAAAAGCCAATGGATTTAGTGATTTAAAGGACATCTATGACTGTGGAGAGAGTAGTTTCAGTAGAATAGTGTGGTATGGAAGAGGGTCTCTGAGAACTCTTTAATATCTAATACTCTATGATTCTGTCCCATAGAATATGCAGTGCTCATGACTTATATTACAGTGAATGAATTCAAAAAATGGAAAGGCTAAATATCTCTGTTCACTCACATTTGGGCAGTAGCTAACTAACACAGCTATGATGAGATGGAGAACAGTGCTGGTTTTGGAGTAAGAGTTTAAATCCTAGTTTTACCACCCTTTTTGCTTTGGGTAACTACTTCATCATTTCATATGTGGCCTCGAGCAATTTATTTTACTTGTCTGAGCATCAGTTTCTTCATCTATAAACTGAGGATTTTGGACTAGTTGACCTCACAGGCCCCTTTCAGTTATAAATCTATTTTTCTACTTTTTTCAAGTGACCTTAAAACCAAATCCACCCACCTCCCAATCTTTCCTCCTGTCCTAACTCTCTAATCTTTTTTTTTTACTATGTCTTTAATTTTGTGGAAATAAGTTCAGTTGTGATCAATTTCTTTGTAATTCCATCTTGAAGGATAATAAGAGCTCACATTTGAGGTTTACAAAGTGCTTTCTTCATAACAACCCTATGAAGTAGTGTAAGTCTTATTTGCCCCAATTTTCGCAGATTAGGAAATTGAAACTTAGAAAGGTTAAGGAACCTGTCCACAGTCATCTTGCTAGCCATTGTCAGAGTCAGGATTTGAATCCAGATCTCCTGACTCAAAATCCAGGGCTCTTTCCCTTCCTTAACTTTGCCTCCCTTGATGGAGAATGTCAAGGGCCATTTATATAGCTAGCTACTTGTCTGTTTTCTTACTTTACTGTTTGTTACTGCAAGTGAGTTCAAGAGCTCTATCTAGCACCAGAGGGAATCATTCTAACCCGCTTTCTTGCAGTCACTCAACTTGATAGCATATCTATCTTTTATAATCTTATAATAATGCCCTGTAAATTCTTCCTGAGACTCCAACTGCTCACTTTGGCCTTGAGGGCTGTCTTTTCAGGCTGTCTAGCCACTAATGCAAGAATTTCACTTGCCCTAGGTTTGAGGAAGGGTGATTATTTATGAGCCTGTTCCTGTGAAATCAAGCTCTCTCCTTTCTATATTAAATTTATGTACATTGTCTTTTCTTAACTTTTTCTGTAGAATTTATGAGACAATAAAAAAGAGAAGCCTGAAAAATCATGATGACAATGTGTTGCCCCTGATCTGTAAATATTTGTCAATCCCACTTTTCCTTCCTTCAGTCCATGAAGCTCTCATTTTTCAAAACAGCTTTTCAAAGTGACTTGGCTAAATGTAGGCTTCAAAGCTTTTCCAATCTTCTTGTCCTTGATCTCTTGTGCAGGCTAGTATTTTCATATAGTTGAACTCCAAATAGTTCATATTATCTGTCTAAATATAATAGTATCACCTTTAATGTTACCTTTTTTTTTTACCAACTCACTCTTGGAAATATTTGAAAAAAAAATGTAAACCCCTTGGTTTAGAATTTCTTTGACAAGATATTCCTCATCTCCACAGAGGACAAAACCAGAGGATGTGGGCTTCAATTGGAGGAAGAGAGGTTTAGGCTCAGCTGGCAAAAAAGATCTTCCTGACAATTGTGAGGAAATTAAATAGTGGAACATGATACAAAGAGACACCATGGAATTGCAATTCCTGGAAATTTCAAGGATCAGATAAGAATCCATTATCTAGGAACATTTGAGTCTAGTCTTACAAGAAGGCTAAAGGCCAGTTTAGTTGACCTCTAGAGAGTCTTTTCAATGTATAGTTCTATGATTATATGAATCTAATAAGTAGCAATAGTCATGGTCAACTTCTTTACTTTTCTCTATTTCCCCCTTTTCAGAGTCAGCTATCCTAGAATTCTCCTTGATGCTCCTAATTCCCAGCTGTAAAATTACTCTTTCAGGATTCCAGCAATTGATCAGACAGTGCCAAGTTCTATAAAGTGTATTTTAAATTATACTGTGAACTAGCTAGGAAGTGTTGTGCATTTTTCTGTGAATTAACATATCTGAGATTAGCCATGATAGATTGTTTTGTCAATTACCGTAACTAAAATAATATGCTTATATGAATTTACAAAAAAAATTGTAGTGTTTAGAAATGCACCAACAGCTTGGCATTTCAGACTCCTTTCTAAAAGCCCAGAGCTATCCAGAGCAAAAGGTTCACCCCACTTAGAGGATACATACAGCCCCTGACGAGAACTCAGGAAAAGAGGTAGTGTGTCCTGTTCAAAAGGAACTGGTTAGATAAAGACACCTCCACCAAGATGAGCACTAGGTGAACACTTGAAGTGTACATAATGAGCCTAAGCAGGTATTTAGCAATACCCATTTTTAGAATAATGAAAGGATTAGAGGGATAAACTGAGAGTGGAAGAAGAGGAATGCCCTGGGGAGGTAAGTTTAGAGGTAGAACTTCTTGAACTCTCATATGTACATACACACACACACACACACAAAGACACGCATATACTACTACAAAATGAAGTTCTGGGAAGCCCAGGATTAATGCTCCATAAGAACTGAGCTAAGCTGTTTGTATATTTGTTATTATACCCTTTGAAGTAAATATTTCTTTGTAAAAACTAATTTATTAGTGGTTAAATGGAACTAGGGTACTGGGAGACATCTGCTAACCTTGGGGGAACACCATCCATGGGTGTTACAGCCATTGGCAGAGAGCCTAGACACCACCACCCCCAACTCTCTTAAGGTATCAGACAACCCTGGAGGAGGGGAGAGATGTAATACACCTGGCCTTTTCATGTAGTAGGGGCAGGATAGTGTTATACTTGGAAAACAAAAACTAAATTAAAAAGCCTAGACCAATAATTCCAATAGAGCAAGCCTATAGGGCTTTGTTATTTTATTTTGCGTAGACAAAGTGGATGACTAAATTTGTGATAGGATTTCAGGAGAAAGTCAAATGCTTATTCCCACACTTTATTACTTACCTTTTCCCCTCACCACCCCTAAAAAGTCTTCCCTTGTTTAAAGAAATTCCTTTCTCAAAATCTCATCCGTTTAGCTTAGGATAAGCTAGCTCTTAAAATACAAATGCCAGGTAAAAATAACAAGCCAGCATTAACCAGCTTGTTATGAATAAATTTTCATTGTGAGCACATATTTATACCACAGAAGTCAGCAAACACCACTAACCAAGGTTTGATTTTTTATTGTTGTTGTGTTTTTCTTGCTATCTGGACTCTAAGAAGTATTAACAACACAGATTAAGTATAAGAGCACATGTGCACATACCTTCCTCCTCCTTCCCAGCCTGGTTGTTAAACACTTACCAGCACACCCTTGTATTACTCTAAAAACTCTGCTTGAACTCAGCAGCAGGGCAACAGAAGGCTGAGGCAATGAAGTCATCACCAGACTAGAGGCCTGCTGAGATGGGCTAATAAGATCAATAACTAGTATTAATATATCATTTTAAGGGTTGCAGTGCTTTACACCATTATCTCATTTGAACCTCATAACCCTTGCTTCTGAACAAGGTTACTCACAAAATTACAGAGCTCAGAGACTGGAACAGCCATCTAGCCCAACCCATCAATCACATTCCTGACCAAGTATTCTTCATGATTCTGCTTGAAGACCTTCAAGGAGGTAGAAACCATCACCTCTCTAAGCAGCTCAATTTCCTTTAGTTTTGAGTCATTTAGAGAAGTGGGAAGTACTATTTAAAACTATTATGAATATATTTAACTGCTGGGCAAAAATAGGGGTAAGTTCTTCTTTCTGGATACAGAGGGTGCTGTTGTTTTGCACTGAAGCATGAGTCTTTTCAAGGACAAATGACAGAAAACAGTAACTGATGATTTGGCTAATAAGAATTCACTTATAACTGCAGCATGATGTGCCCCTCCTCCAGATATCTTTTTTTTCTTATTATTTTATTTTTAATATATTTAGTTTTCAGCATTGATTTTCACAGGAGTTCGAATTACAGATTTTCTCCCCATTTCTACCCTCCCCCCCCCCACTCCAAGATGGCATATATTCTGGTTGCCCTGTTCCCCAGTCTGCCCTCCCATCTGTCACCCCACTCCCCTCTCATCCCTTTCCCTTCCTTTCTTGCAGGGCAAGATAAATTTCTATGCCCCATTGCCTATGTATCTTACTTTCTTGTTGTCTGCAAAAACTTTTTTGTTTTTGTTTTTGAACATCTATTTTTTAAAACTTCGAGTTCCAAATTCTCTCCCCTCTTCCTTTCCCACCCACCCTCCCTAAGAAGTCAAGCCATTCAACATGGACCACATGCGTATCATTATGTATAACCCTTCCACAATAATCATGTTGT
>CM053622.1:700527106-700547103 GCA_028646595.1 Phalanger gymnotis | reverse complement strand
GACCCTTGAGTTTTTCAGTGGGGTATGACTGCTTGAAGACTAAAGAGTTCTATGTTCCAAGCCTGGGGGGATGCGCCAGTTCTTCCATACCAGCACTCCTCCTTCCCCAAGAACCCCCAACACAGAATGGACATAGATCTTCAGCAGGCTCTTCACTCCTGCTCTGATCCACCACTTAATTCCTCCCACCAGGTGTGCCTGGGGCCAGAAGCAACTGCAGCTGTAGTTCTGTAGCTGCCATACCCCCACTGCCCCCCGGGCGGTGGCTGAACCACAAACTCCCTGTCCCCAGCAGCTTTTCCCACTAACCTACTCTGTTGTCTTTGGTATTTGTGAGTTGAGAAGTCTGGTAACTGCTGCAGCTCACTGATTCAGGGCGCTAGGGCATGCTCCACCAGGCTCCTGGTCTCATTGGTCTGCACCACCCACACTGGGCTCTGCTCAGCTCAGCTCCACTCCCCTCTGCTCCCAGCTCCATGCAATAGGCCTTACCCAGAGACTATCCAGGCTGTCCTGGGCTAGAGCCCTGCTTCCCTCTGCTACCCTGTGGGTTCTGCAGTTCTAGAATTGGTTCAAAGCCATTTTTATAGGTTTTTGGAGGGACTTGGCAGAGAGCTCACACTAGTCCCTGTTTTCCAGCTGCCATCTTGGCTCTGCCCCCCTCTCCTCCAGATATCTTAAGATTCATGAAAGAATAGCCTGGCACTTAGCCAGACTTACAATCAGTTTTGGGTTTTTTTTGTTTGTTTGTTTGTTTGTTTTTCCAGCATTTGTCAAGCAAAACTATAGGGTTGTCTAAGCAAGGACCAATTATGTAAGGCTCTGTCTCAGAAAAACAAAGATTGCCTGACATCTTGTCTAATATTTCTGATAAAATTTTTAAATAAGTAGCTATGATACAAAGATGATTGAGATAAACACAAGACTGAGCAAACTGCTATGAGAGATCTGAGGAGAAAGAAAGATCAATTTTATGTGAAGGGGAAAGGGAGAGATAAGAAAGGCTTCCTGGAGGAGACAGCACCTGAGTTGACCTTTGTAGGAAAAAAGGGATTTTGACAAGGTACAGTTGGGAGCTGGGATGGTAAGAGGGAAGAGTCTATACCAGGCATGGATTAAAATGCTAGCAAAAGTAGAACAGTCAGGATAAGGATATCAGGTGGAAAATAGTCTAGTTTGGCCATAATATAGAATATGGGGGAAAGAATAGAAGTGAGAGAAAGCTGGAGAGTTTGGTTTGACTTAGATTGTGGAGTGCCTTGAATGCTAAGAGGGCTGTTACTGAAGGGGACCCCTGCAGGTTTTGTAGCTTCAGACTGTTGTATAGTCACTCTTCATTCCATTTAGTTCATTGTAACACTTAGTGGTGGCTAGAATTGGGAAGAGCAGAAAAGATGAGAGCAGTTTTAGTCTCCATCCAAACATCTCCTAGCACTTCTAAATCAAGGACCCAATAAAATCACAGCATGATACAGAACCGCAAAATTTTAGAGTTGAAAGAGACCTCAGTAGCCACCTAGTTTACCCCATGCTTAAACAAGAATGTACACTACAGCAACACCTCGAAAGTACTCACCTAAGTTTTGATTGAAGACTTTTAGTAAAGAAAATGCACTGCTTCTAAAAGCAGCCCATTCTAAACTAATTTATATGCTTAACATACACATTATATATTTCAATATATAAATTATATATTTAATACATAAACTAATTTGTATATTCAATGCCATCTCAATTAAAGTACCAAAAACTTATTTTACTGAATTAGAAAAAAATGACAAAATTCATTTGGAAGAAGAAAAAAGTCAAGAATATCAAAGGAATTAACAAAAAAAATTAAAGGAAGGAGGCTTAACAGTACCAGATCTTAAGTTATATTATAAGGTAGTAATTATCAAAACTATCTGGTGCTGGCTAAGAAATAGAAAAGTAGATCAATGAAACAAAGTAGACATATAACTTACAGCAGCAAATAAATATAGTAACCTTGTACTCATCAAGCGTAAAGACTTAAGATTTTGGGGTAAGAATTCATTATTTGGTGAAAAAAAAAATTGTTCGGAAAACAGGAAAGCAGTATGGTAGAAACTGGTCATAGGCCAATATCTTATACCATTTACCAAGATAAAGTCAAAATGGATACATGACCTAGATATAAGGAGAGACACTAGAAGAAAATTTGAAGAATGTGGAACATTTTACTTATCAGTCTTATGGATAAGTGAATAATTTATAAATATCCAAGACATAGATAGTGAGTAAATTATAAAATGGATAACTGATTACTTTAAATTAAAAAAAAAGTTTTGTACAAACATAGCCAAGATCAGAAGGAAAACAAAAAACCAGGGTTAGAAATTTTGTAGATGGTTTCTCAGAGTTTTGTCAAATCTATAAAAATATGAGTCATTCCCCAACTGATAAATGGTCAAAGGATATGAGCAGGCAGTTTTCTGATGAAGAAATAAAAACAATTTATAGTTATATGAAAAAAATGCTCTAAGACCTTATTGATTAGAGAAATACAAATTGAAACAACCTTGAGATATTGTTTTAAACCTATCAGATTGACTAAAAATGATAGAAGGGGAAAGTGACAAATGTTGGAAGGGATGTGGAAAAATTGGGACACTAATTCATTGTTGGTGGAATTGTGAACTGATCCAACCATTTTGGAGATCAATCTGGAATTATGCCCAGAGTTATCAAATTGCCTATATCCTTTGACCCAGCAATACCACTACTAGGTCTATTTCCAAAGATGATTAGGGAAAAAAAGGAAAAGAAACTATATGGTCTAAAATATTTATAGCAGTTCTCTTTGTGGTAGCAAAGAACTAGAAATTGTAGGAATACCTGTCAATTGGAGAATGGCTGAACAAGTTGTGGTATATGATTTGATGGAATAGTACTGTGCTATAAGAAGTAATGAGCTCAATGATCTTAGAAAAACATGGCTAAACTTGCACAAAATAATGAAGAGCAAAATGAGCAGAACCAAGAGAATTTTGTGTACAGTAATAGCAATATTGTTTTAAGAACAACTTTAAGCAATTAAGTCATTTTGACTATAATACCCAAATTAACTTACAAAGGACATATGAAGGAAGATGTTATCTGTATCCAGAGAAACAACTGATAAATAGAATTATGTGTAGAATGATTTTACACATACATGTATATCTATATATACATATTTACATTTTTTGGTAGCCATCTCTAGGGTGGGGGGAAGGGAAGAAAAAGAGGGGGGGAAAGAAATGTATCTGATAACTTTATTAGACATTTAAAAGGAAGAGCAAGTTGTAGATAATGGATTTACAGTTTCATGTGCAATCATCTTTTTTATTATACTATGTTATGGAAATGTTTGTTTTATTCCATAAATTAAAATTTAAGTATTTTTTAAAGCAGCCCATTCTACTTTTGGACAGCTCTGTTTGACAGTTTTTCTTTACATCAAGCCTAAAGTTTCCTTTTTGCAAATGCTACCTATTTCTCCTGGTTCTACCTTCTGGGGACAAAAAGAAAAAATATATATATATATATGTATATATATATATAATCCCTTTTCCATGTGATGATGATCCAAATATTTGGAAATACCTATCACACGTCTCAAGTTTTCTCTTCTCTGTGTTAAATATCCTCAGTTCCTTCAGCTGACCCTCTTGTAGCATGGACTTCACCATTTTAATTGCCTTCCTTTCAGTTGCTTCTGCCTTATTAATGTTCTGTGTAAACAACGATGTTACAGAGTACAAAAATCCAGATATATCTGACTAGGGAGAGCACGGTGAGACTACACCTCCTTATTCCTGGAAGTTAGGCCTCTTTTAATGCAGCCCATGTAGCTTTTTCCTTTGACCTGCCATATCACAATGTTTCATCTATTAATTTTATGATATTAATATCTCTAGCTCTTTTTCAGACAAACTGCTATCTAACTATACCTCTCCCATCTTGTACTTATGAAGTTTTGTCTTAAACCTAACAATTTATCCCTTTCTAATTTTATCTCCTTAGGTCGATCCTAATATTCTTCCTTGTCAAGATCATTTTCAATTAGCCTCACCTAAGGTACTACATTTATTCAATGTTCATTCTCTTGCCAAAGATATATAGACAGTTCTTAAATACTGATGGGCTTATTATCTGGATCACAGAATATATAGGTCCTTTTATAGCTTTCTCTTCCTTTATGGTCATAAGTTCTTCAAAAGAAAAGGTTAGAGAAGAGAATGAAGAAAAACTAAACTAAAAAGCCAAAGCTATCACTTTGGTTCTTTGTTAGTTGTTGTAGGAAAATATTTCTCATTTTAGGGATTTGAAGCTATTGATGAAACATTTTTTTAAAAAATTTATGAATAAAAAACCAGAATGTGACAATATATTGTTTACATGAAACATACTTGAGGCAGACACACACACACACAGAGAAAGAGAGAGAGAGAGAGAGAGAGAGAGAGAGAGAGAGAGAGAGAGAGAGAGAGAGAGAGAGAGAGATAATAAAGGTAAGAGTCTGGAGCAGAATCTGTTATGCTTCTATGAAATAAAAAAAAAGCAGGAGTACCAATCATGATCTCAGACAATAGATCCAATTAAAAGACGTAAACAGGGAAACTACATTGTCTACTACCATAGACAATGAAGTGATATCACTACTAAACATATATGCGCCAAATAGTATAGCATCCAAATTCTTAAAAAAGATAGTAAAACTATACTAGTGGGAAGCCTTAACTTTCCCTTTTCAGAACTAGATAACTCAATCAAAAAGTAAACAAGAAAGAAGTTAAGGAGATGAATAGAGTTTTAGAAAAGTTAGATATGATAGACCTCTTGAGAAAATCAAATGGCAATAGAAAAGAATATACTTTTTTTCTCAGCAGTACATGGCACCTACATAAAACTTGACCATGTCTTGGGATATAAAAACCTCACAACCAAATGCAGAAAAGCAGAAATAGCAAATTTATCCTTTTCAAATACTAATGCAATAAAAAGTACATCCAGTAAAGGGCCATGGAGACATAGGTTAAAAATTAATTAGAAATTAAATAATCTAATCTTAAAGAATGAGTAGGTCAAAGAACAAATCATAAGAACAATCAATTTTATTAAAGAGAATGACAACAATGAGACAGCATACAAAAATTTATGGGATGCAGGCAAAGTAGTACTTAGGGGGAAATGTACATTTCTAAATGTTTACATCAACAAAAGAGAAAAATAGACAAATGAATTAAGCATGAATTTAAAAAATAGAAAAAGAGCCAATTAAAAAATCCCCAGTTAAACATCAAATTGAAAATCCTAAAAATCAAAGGAGAGACTAATAAAATTGAAAATAAGAAAACTATTGAACTAGTAAATCAAACTAGGAGCTGGCTTTATGGGGGAGGGGAATATGAAATATATAAAACATTGGTTAATTTG
The DNA here is from genome assembly GCA_028646595.1 of Phalanger gymnotis. Lineage (NCBI taxonomy): Eukaryota > Metazoa > Chordata > Mammalia > Diprotodontia > Phalangeridae > Phalanger > Phalanger gymnotis. The sequence goes on along the minus strand of CM053622.1, from coordinate 700,541,664 downwards.
ATTTTTTTTAAAAAGAGAGAGAAACCAAAATTACCAGCATCAAAAATGAGAAAGGTGACTTCATCACCAAAGAAGAGGAAATTAGAGCAGTTATTAGAAGCTATTTTGCCCAATTATATACCAATAAATCTAACAATCTAAGTGAAAAGGATGAGTATTTACAAAAATATAAGTTGCCCATATTAACAGAAGAGGAAATAAAATACTTAAGTAACCCTATCCTAGAAAAAGAAATTGAACAAGCGATAAATGAGGTCCCTAAGGAAAAAATCATCAGGACCATATGGATTCACAAGTGAATTCTACCAAAATTTTGAAGAAAAAATAATTTCAATAGTATAAAAACTATTTGGAAAAAATGGTCAAAGAAAGAGTCCTACCAAATTCCTTTTATGACATAAATACAGTGCTGAAACCTAACACAGGAAGAGCAAAAACAGAAAAGGAAAACTATATAATTTCCCTAATAGTGATGCAAAATTTTTAAACAAAATACTATCAAAGATAGTATTTGCAATATAGCACAAAGATCATATACTATGACTGGGTGGGAGTTATACCAGAAATGCAGGGCTGGTTCAATATTAGAAAAACCATCAGCATAATTGACCATATCATAACATAACCAACAGAAATCATATGATTGATTATCTCAATAGAAGCAGAAAAAGCTTTTGACAAAATACAACACAAATTCCTATTTAAAAAAAAAAACACCAGAGAGCACAGGAATAAATGGAGCTTTCCTTAAATGATAAGTACTGTCTATCTAAAACCATCAGAAAGCATTATCTGTAATAAGGATAAGCTAGAAGTCTTCCCAATAAGATCAGGGATGAAGCAAGGCCCATTGTCACCAATATTATTCAGTATTTTGCTTGAATCTATTTGAGGAGGCAATCAGTGGATTCTTTCAATTTCTATTTTGCCCTGTGGCTCTAGAATATCAGGGTAGTTCTCCTTGATAATTTCTTGAAAGATGATATCTAGGCTCTTTTTTTTGATCATGGCTTTCAGGTAGTCCAATAATTTTTAAATTCTCTCTCCTGGATCTATTTTCCAGGTCAGTGGTTTTTCCAATGAGATATTTCACATTGTCTTCCATTTTTTCATTCTTTTGGTTCTGTTTGATAATATCTTGATTTCTCATCAAGTCACTAGCTTCCACTTGCTCCAATCTAATTTTTAAGCTAGTATTTTCTTCAATGGTCTTTTGCTGGCAAAGACATCCCTGCACAACTGCTCTGATCAGCCCCCACCATCTCTGGGCCTGGAGCTCCAGAAGCCGCAGCCACTGCTGCCACCACTGCTGCCTCAGCTACCTCCACTGCCCCAGGGCTGGGGCCGGATCACATCCCTCTCTCACCCAGGTCCAACAGTTTTCCTACTGACCTGCTATGTTGTCTTTGGCATTTGTGGGTTAAGAAGTCTGGAAACTGCTACAGCTGCCAGTGATTCAGTGCCTTCATGCCTGCTCCACCTGCCTGGTCTGTCCTGGAGTGGCCCATGTTGGGCTGTGCTCTGCTCCCAGCACAGTGTGATAGACCATTTCTAGTGACCATGCAGGCCATTTTGGGCTGGAGACTTGTTTCACTCTGTCATTTCATGGATTCTGTAGCTCTAGAATTTGTCTAGAGTCATTTTTACAGGTGTTTGGAGGGATTTAGGGGAGAACCACAGTGAGTCACCCCATGTTTTCTATGCCCCCTGGTCTGTGTTTTCTTTTGCAACATGGCTAATGTAGAAATATGTCTTGCATGGCTGTACACTAGTCTATATCTAATTTACTGCCATATCAGGCGGGGAGGAGGGAAGGAGAGAATGTGGAATTCAGAATTTTTAAAAATGAAAGTTAAAAAATGTTTTTATGTGTAATTTGAAAAAATGAAAGATGAAAATTTTGACATTAAAAATGTATGAATGCATTCAAAGGGGCAATTTATAAAAGCTTCTTGGGTTAGCCATGAAGTTGGGCAATTTTCTACTCTCTAAGAGGGTAACTTATGCACTTGTAGTATAATGTAATCTGCTATGATCAGTCAAGTTGCTATACTTTTCAAGTATATTTTGTTAAATTAATACAATCAAAATATCTGAGAGAAAGATTTCTTGGGATCTAGATGTATTATTTAAACAGTACAGAGAATCCTCAATGTAGAAACTTCCTCCACTGCTGCAGATGGGCAGTTCATCTGTGACATAGTCTTAGAGTTAGTATGTGTTAGAATAGGACTCTATGCAACCTTTGGCTGAGTTAAATCATCACTTTCTTATTTTTATGTGCACCTGTGGATAATTCTAAGAAGCTTGTTCCCTGTTTAAACAAAGCTAAGTTGTTTTATGTTTTAAGATAGTGATATTGCTTTACATTTATCTCCTCTTTTCAGAAAACTTATTGCTGTTCAGTTGTTTTTCAGTCATGTCCAACTCTTCATGACCCCATTTGGGGTTTTCTTAGCAAAGATACTAGAGTGATTTATCATTTCCTTCTCCAGCTATTTTTACAGATGAGGAAACTGAAGCAAACAGAGTTTATGACTTGCCCAGGGCCACACAGCTATTACATGTCTGAGGCTAGATTTGAACTCAGGAAGAGGCATCTTCCTGATTCTAGGTTCAACACTCCATCCACTGTGCCAGAAATCTACCTAACTCCATTTCCACATTTTGTTTTTTGGAGAAACATAGATATTATTCATCATCCCTCCTCTCTACCAGCTTTATCTGCCACAAGTCTGTCATCACCAAAGACCAGAAGAATCTATTTAAGTATTTATTAATTTAAGGTTGTACGTCTCTTTGCAACTACATTTCTGTGTTCATATCCACAATGTTGCTCAAACTTGCAGGTATTGATTAAAAAATAAAGTTGCAGCTCTAGATAGCCTAGCTGTATTGGATAGTGCCTCAGTTCAGACCCCGAATTAGTAATTTATTAGAGAACAGTCTGTTTATGACCTTTTCAACTTCTTTCTCTGTTGCAGTTTAGAGGCAATGTGGTATAGTGGAGGGAATGTTGGACATGGTTTGCCCAAGGACACACGGCTAGTAAGTGTCAGAGTCTGGGTTTGAACTCAAGAATGCCATTCTTCCCACTACATTGTTCTATCTTTTGCTTTTTGTTTTTTGTTGTTTATTTCTTTGATTTCTTTGGAATAGGGAACTCCTGGAAGAAGAAACTCCTGTAACAGTGCAGGCCTATGGCTGTTCTGCAACTTTTATGTTTATAGAGTTACCTATGTTAAATGACTTGCCCAAGTTCTCTCAGCTGATATGTGTAGTAGGTAACCTTCAAGCTGTCTCCCTCCCTTCTCATTGCTGCCTTTTATATAGTTGAGAAAATGTAATTAAACTGCTTACATCAAGACCTGTTTCAAAAATCAGATCATATGACTAATAATAGCTAGCATTTATATAGAGCTTTAAGGTTTGCAAAATGCTTTGCATGTGTTATCTCATTTGAGCCTCACGACAACCCTATGAGGTAGGTGTTATTGTCATCTCCATTTTATGGATGAGGAAACTGAGGCCCAGAGAGGTCAAGTGACTTATTCAATGAAATAGCTAGTAAGAATCTGTGGGCAGATTTGAACTCTGGTCTTTAACACACTATCTGACTCTTAGGTATGAAGAATAAGTAAACAAGCTCTGGATTATAGGATTGGAGCTGGAAAGGACCTTAAAGTCCTCAAATTCCCTCATTTTACAGATGGGGAAACAAAGGCTCACAGAGTTTAAGTGATTTGAGCAAGGGCACTCAAAGATCTATGATAGAGCTGCAATTTGCCCAAAAGTTCTCTGGTTCCAAAGATGGCACTATTTCTACCCTAGTAGCAGTACTGGAGAATCTGAAAGATGGCAAAGCTTGCCCAGTATCACCACTCTGTCAGGCCAAAAAGGCTAACCTTATTCATTGGTTCGCCCACATTCACTTCAGATGGGGTTCAGGGGAGGAACAGGCATTTTCTAACACCCCAATCTGAGTAGGAAAAGGGTTAGTGAATGAATACCTAGTGGCCCGATGTGGCAGCAACACCACTCAGAAGCCAGAAAATGCTGGTCGATGTGGGAGAAGAGCAAGAAGAAACAGAGGCATAAAAGGCTTTGGATGTAGACTTTGGAATAGCTGCGGATGTATCCACTGGGAGGCATTCATTAATTTTTCTTGTTTCCCACCAATTCCCCCTCCCCAATACACATCATGTGACAACATGTAGATTAGGCATGTGTGAACAAATAGACAGACAGAACTGTAGCAATAGATAGTCTGCATTTCCAATACATGCCTCAAAATTGTCTTTGAAGAACAGCAATCTCATCACTGTCACTGCGAATAAGTTGGGAGACAGAGAGCGCAAAGGCATGAAGACGGGAGGTAGAGTATTGTGTATGTGAAAGTTTGTCTGGATTATAGAGTGTGAGGAGAGTAATGTGTAAAAAGTCTGAGATCATCTAGTTCAAGCCCTTTATTTAACAGGTTAGGAAAATGAGGCATAGGAAGGTTGTGACTTGTCCAAGGTCACACAGATAATAAGTACAGAGCAAGTATTTGAATGCAGGTCTACCAAATAGAAATCAAGTATTTATCAATCAATAAACACTTATTAAGTACCTACTGTATGCCAGGCACTGTGCTAAGGGCTGGAGGCATTGTCCTCAATGCCATATATTGCACAGCATGCCGTCTCAAAAGAGTGGGAAAGGAATTATAGCAACTGTATTTTTGATGTACAGATGTATCTGCTGTGGTATAGTCCCAGAAATGTGGGATACAATTTCAGGCAGTCACCAGTAATGGGACATTAGTTTCAGTTACAAAACAGCAAAGGTCTGGTAGATTACAGTAGTTATGCAAACAAAGTGGTAATGTTTGCTGTGGTAGACAGAACGCTGGACTTGGAGGCAGGAAGACCTAAGTTTGAATTTGAACTTCCTCTGTAGAACAATCAAATAAGAAGATCATGTGATAACAATGTAGCCCATTCTTTTCCTCCTATTTAATGCTAGGCCTATCATGGGACATCCTCAACAACATATATAATACGTGCAATATATGGCATAACTTACATCATAAAAATGATACGTTATGCCAGCACAATAAATGACTTGTTATGCCTTATGTTCTTCTTTGACATCCTGACTGGAACCCTGAATTCAACTGATGTCCATCCCTCAAACTCCTGGGTCCAGTGGGGATTTACACTTGCACCTGAAACCGAGAAACTTAAGAGAAATGGATCCAACACAGAAATATCCCAGACCTATTTCTTGGAGCCACGTGGTGGAAGGAGAGTAATGGACCCCCCTTCCCAGTTCATTTTATGGCACTGACATTATGGGTGAACTGTGTGATCTCACATAGGCCGGAGAGTGAGACTGTCCTGTTCTGGAGGTTTTTAAGACCCAGAGAATGATACTGTCCCATTGGGGAGGTTTTTAAGATGGCAGCCTGTTTTATCTATGCACCCAATTGAAAGAGTCTCTTCCTACCTAAGGGTATTGCTAAGGGAATGCCTCCATGTTAGGAGATCTGAGTGTGCTCCAAGTAAGTATCCCTCATATAGTGATTTAAACACATTTTAAATAGGTGTTCATAGACTTTAAAAGACTGCCAGGGGGACTATGACAGAAAAGGTTAAGCACCCCTGCTACAAAGGATTAATTATTGATTTTATTTTTGATACAATGCATTATAGATGGTACTTAATATTTATTTTGTGGAACTGAACCTTGGAAATCTTCCAGCTTGATCAATTTTTTTATGTTTTCAATATGCAGATAACTTTATTATATAAACAAAAGGGTAACATCATCTTACATGTGCTTATTTTATTATATTGGCTCAAAATTAAAATCAAATAACATTTTGTTTGGTGTGGCTGACATTGCTCCTCTTTCTGAGAGGAAAATTACAAATTGCACATCCATAATACCATGGTGAATTCTCGGCACTACATTTTAAAAAGAATATTACTGAGTTGGAGAGTATACAGTGAAAGTCAACCAAAACAGTAAAGGTTCTTGACCTTATGTCATATGAGAATTAGTTGAAGGGAATGGGTAGATATAGCCAGCAGAAAAAAACTTGGAGAAGGTGTGATATCTGTCTTTCCATATATAGAGGGTTTTCAAGGGGAAGAGAAATCAGTCTTGTTCTGTTTTGTCCCAGAGGGCAAAACTAGGAACAATGGGTAGAAATTGCCAAAAGGAAACTTTAAGCTTAATGTCAAATTTCCTAAAAATTGGAGCTATGCAAAATTGGAATAGAATAGCTTGGAAGATAATAGATTCCATCACATTGAAAGTCTTCAAGCAAAGGCCAAGTGACCACCAGGTTTGATTTGTTGAAGAGAGCATCCTTCAGTGAGACTAGATGGACACTCGAGCTTTTTCCAACTTAAGAATTATAGTCTAGCCTCAAGCTGTGAAATAATAGTCAAACCTTACTACTTCAAAATTTGGAACCTTTAAATGTTAACACATTTCCTCACTGGTTCTAGAACTAAGCATCACAAATTTAGAGGTAGAAGAGACTTTTAAATATCATCTAGTCCAACCCCCTCATTTTAGATCTGAGGGAACTGAGGCCTAGATGCACATCTATATGTTAAGTAACTAGTACAAGGTAACACAAGTAGAAAATAGCAGAAATAGAATTTGAACCCAGATCTCCTGAATCAAGGTCTGGCATTCCTTCCACTGAACTTACTGGGATTCTAGTGTCAGTTGTTATTATGACACCATGTAACTTGCTATATAAAAGCTATGAGGCATTACAACAGAAAAAGTGGAAACCCAGATATTGTTTTTATGCCATTGATAGGGGCAGGATAATGAATATTATATTATATTATTTTAAATCTGGATAACCTATCTTGTTTTATTAACTTTACTGAAACTCAGTGAGATAAGTGCTATGTTTACCCCTATCTAGTCTCTCCCTTCCTTGATTTATCCTATACACCATTGCGAGATTATCCTTCCTTTTTCTCCCCATAATCTAAAAATCTTTTTTTTAATATAGTCTTTCATGTCATGAATTAATGGGGGATTGGTTCCTACAGCTTGGGTTCCTTGTCATTGGTTCTCACAAAGTGCACTTCTCTGAGTGTAATAAGTTGACACTTCAATTGAACCCATGTGCCTTTTTCTTTGGCTTCCTTCTTCTAAATATTTTCTTTCACACACTTCAAAAACATATCTCTGCTTGTAGAGTGCTTAATATGCTCAATATGCAATATATAATTTTCTTGGCTAGAATCTTGCCTTTAATCTGTTTGTTTACAACAATGCCTATAGCATGCAGAGCAACCCTATAAACCCATCCAGTCTTGCCATGGTATATGAGGATTCCCTCTTGAACTGTGCCCATACCCTTGATAGCTACAATATTCCCCTTCTTGTATATTCACATATACATAGCCAAAGGGAGAACCCCATGTTTTCAAAAGATCTAGAAAACATGTATCAAGTCCCTCTCCTCTTTCCTTTTGTGTTCATCATTTTGGCAACTCACTGGAAAATGGCAGAGCTGACAGGAAAGATAAGATTATCCTTCCTAATTGGTACATACAAGTGGGGTCATCACTCTATATTCTATTCAGAAACTTCACGTGGCTCCCTAAGGCCTCTACCATATAAAAAACTAAATTCCTGAGCCTGTCAGTTAAGGCCCTCCACAATTTGAGTTCAAGAAGATACCTTTCCAGCTTCACCTCACACCTTCAAACCCCAACCCTGCATTATTCCCACCAGTCATTTTCACTGTCCTCCTGAATGCCTCTAGAGGAAGTAACACAGCTGTGTTAGATAGGTCCATCCCAAATGTAAGTTCTGTAATTTCAACTGGACTCTCACTGCTACTCTTATTCTGATGAACTATCATACTTTTCCCAGGAGCTATTGGAAACCTCTTCTCAAGTTATATACTCTATTATCTCTTGTCCCCTTTGCTGTACTGAAAAACATTAAAGCTATCTATTGTGAATTCCCTCTCCTCACCAGTTCCGCAATTTAAATCACCTTAGCATCACTTCCTGTCCTCTCCCTTTGCACCACTTTAAAAGGATGAGGTCTCCTTCTCCCTGCAAAGGCTAACTCTTATACTTGTGCTATGGAACTCATTTCCCTTGCCCCCATCTCCTCTTGCAGTTTGCTGCTCTCATCATCCTTCCTCTTTCTCCTAAATTTCAAATTGTCTTTATCCATTGGATCCTTCTTTGCACCTCCCAACATGCCCAAGTCTTCTGCATCCTTGAAGAACCCTCACTTGACACACCCATCTCCTCAAATAATAATTTTATTTTGTTCTCTGTTTCACAAACTCCTTTAAAAAACTGTGTCAATATATATTGCCTCCACTCTCTCATCTGTCACTCACTTCTCAACCCTTTGCAGCCTACCTTCTGTTCCCGCCGTTTGACTATACTTGCTCTAAGATTGATGATGATGTCTACCATGATTCAGTCTTTATCTTTCTTGAACTCTCTGAGAAATTTGATGCTGTTGAATACTGCTCCCTTCCTTTTGGATACTCTCTGTCAAATGGGTTTTCATGCCACTGCTCTATTTTGATTCTATTTCTATCTTTTTCAGTTTCCTTTGCAGGATTATCATTTATGTCCTGGGTCCCATGTGAGGATGAAACCAAGATTCTGTCCGAGGTCCTTGCACTCTGTTAGTGATCTCATTATTTTCCATGGGTTCAGTTATCACATTTATGCAAATTACTTACAAATCTCTATGCCATGCCATTATTTCTCTCTTTAAAGTCCCACATCTCCAATTGACTGCTGTACATTTCTACCTGGATATCCTGTAGGCATCTCAAACTCAACCTGTCCAAAAGAAAACTCATTTCCCATAAATCTGCCCCTCCTTCTACCTTCCCTATTTCTATAAAGGGCACCAACATTTTCCCAGTTACCTAGGTTCACAACCTAGAAGTAATTCTTGATTCTTCATTCTCCCTATTTGATCATATCCAGTCAACCGCCAAGTCTTGTCAGTTCTGTCTCAACATCTCTTTTATCCATCGCCTTCTCCCTACTCATACTATAAGCACCCAAATTCAGGTTCTCAAAGCATTTTCTTTCCCTATAATTCTGTTCTTACCCAGCAATATATGAGTATTTAATTTGGTTTTCCAGGTACTTTAATATGGGAAGAAAAATACATAAAAAATCAAAGATATTTGGGGATCTGAAAATTTTGTGGGCTTTATATAAACTAAAAAAATTTGGTTTTTAAAAACAAAGCACAGGTGGCTTTTTAGCACAGGTGAATCTGGATAGTGTGAACCAGTTGCTCTGTGGCCTATCACTCTTGGAAAAACTATCGACATCCCAGAACTTCATAACAGAAAACAGACAACAAATTCTAATAACTCTGCCAAGTTGTAGTACCTTGGGATAAATAGTCTTTCTGGTCTCCATCTACATTACAATAATAGGGTGGTATATATGAGTAGTATTTTCTACTTCTGGTTGTTCTGCTACAAACTCACAGGAGTGAGGCAAAGACTATGAGGCAAACACTCAGCAACCTTTCCCAATTCCTTCCTTAGGACAGAGGTGTGTGCGTGCGTGCGTGCGTGCGTGCGTGCGTGTGTGTGTGTGTGTGACAGATAGGGCAAGGCACTAATAAATGATTCATCTATTCCAGCTTATGACTTTTGATATGTCACTTAACATTAGTGGGCAACAGTTTCCCTTGCTCTAAAACAAAAGGGTTGGTCTAGATGGGCTCCAAAGTTTACTCCAACTGTAAGTATACGGTCCTATGCTCTCTGTACAACAGGCACACCATATTATGCATTCACATTAACTACTAACATTACTCTTCACCTTCCCACGCCACTGTTGACTTTTTTCAGCCTTATTTGACTCTCAAGGCAATTCACATGGCCAGGTGTTAGGTCTGAGCCAGAGAATAAAAAGATGGGGGAGGGGTGGTTAGAAAAACAAATGAAAGGGTTCAAGTATTTGCCTTCAGTTGCAAAAATATTCATCAGGAAGTGCTATATTGGAGTATCCCTTCTATACCCTGAAGCAGAGGAAAGTTGAATGGAATGCAATTGGCCCAACTTAGCTAGATTAGGAATATTGAGAAGAGTGAATAAAACAGACTTGATAGTTGGGGCTTTACAGCCAATTAGGGCTGTAAGGTCTCACTAACAGCAGCGATAGACACATGTTGACTAGCCTTGGAGTATGTTAGTCTGGGTTGTTTCCTTCCAAAAAATTCTTGACCCTTCTCCAAGCAAGGGGCAGAGCTGGTGACAATAGCAACGGATGACGGTGCTTCATAACCAGAACCTTCAGGATATGAAACTAAGAAGCAGCAAGGAACAGAGCCATGTTCATAAGACCATGAATTTAGAGCAGGAGAGTGACTTTAGACATCCTCTAGTCCAAATCCCTCTTTTTATAGATAAGGGTCCTGAGGTCATGAGAGGTGAAATACAAGATCAAAGAGAATTGTCTAGGATTTGTCTAGGAATTGTCTAGGAAGCTCTGTGTCTACAGCTACATGGATAACCATCTGTCCACCATCCAGGTGTGATGATGTAGGGGAAAAGAAGAAGAGAACACTAGTTAAGCATAGATACCTCCCAGACAGGCAGTCCTCATTGTAGGGTTATAAATTTTGAGTTCTTACTTGAGAGATTAATTTGAATAGACTTTTTTAAAAAAATGTTACCCATTATATATAATAATTGTGGTGGCAATAAGTAGAAATCCCCATCTATACACACAGAAGAGTGATGCTATTAGAAAAAATAGATTTAATGTGGAGCATATTGAGCTCTTCCACAGAAAGTAACTGTACAAATTGTTATTGTGACAAACCACAGGGAACATCATTTTAGTTTTGTTTTTTTTTTCCCTAGTGATATAACGATTCCTTGAGAACTGGTAAGATGTTGTCATTTGTTAAAACTTTTTGTAGCATATGGATCTAGTGAATGAATGAATGAAAAATCATTTATTAAATGCTTACTATGTGCCAGGCATGTTATGAAGCACTGGGGGGAAAAGCATGACAGACTCTGCTCTGACGGAGCTCACATTCTAATTGGGGGAAAGAATCTATAAAAGATCACATTTTAAATAAAATGTTGACAATAAAATGGTGTAACAAACTAATGACAAATAAAATATAAAAGTCTTCATTTTTGCTTAAATCTTTTTATAATTAAAAAGAAAAAAGAACCCTATGGATTCTATACCCTATATCCTATAACCCTATAGAGAGATTTCTACATGAAGTTTTCTGATTTTGGTTCATTTCTAGCTGTATTCAGTCCTTCTCTTTAAACAACAAGCACCTGCCTACATAAAGCATATTTATTACAAGGTATATGGAAACCAGAAATGGAACTCATTTTTAAGCCCTAGTTAGCAAGTGAATGGACATAGAACATTTCCATTCCTTAAGAGTCAGTCCCCATGCCTTCATTAGCAAATACAACATCAATGGAGGAAGTCTTAATAATGTGAGTATAGTTGGGAAGATCATTGAAGGCAGTCCATAAATTCTTTGTGCTTGCTTCCCCTAGTAGTTTCATCTCTTGTTTGTACTGGTATTCATGTCCTGGTCTGTAGCCATTTTAGTCAAGCAGCATTTATACTCAGAAGACCATATTTACATTTATTGTAGCTCTCATGGTCTTCTTAGCTCAGGTACTCTTCACTTAATTAGCAGCTAGATCATTAGTATTACCTCAGGTTCTAAGACAATCAAGTAGTATTTCTGATATTTCCCCATAAACTAATATGAATACATAAACTCATTAATTAATTAAAAGCTCTTAGCCCCCACACCAATTACAAAATGGACTTTCATAAATTTTCTGATTGCTCTTTTCTTCTAGTCTCATAGGTTTAAATAAACCACAATGTTATTAGCTATATAACTTATTAACTATTTTAAAACAATACAAATAATGTTTTAACAATGTATCACAATGAGAAATGTTACAGTCAGAGTCACTTCTATCAACTGCAACTGTTTATTTCACCTCAATTCTGGAAACACAGTTCCACTATTTAACTCTCAGAACAGCAAAGTCTCTCAAGAATTTTCCTTAGAACACTTTTTCCATAGCAGAAGAGTTAAACTAAGTTCTTGCAGGAAATGCCTCTTCAGGCTTTCTTAAAGATAACAGATAACTTGTTCATCTCTAAGGAAATTTCTCTTGTTCATTTCTCTGGGTGCATCACGTTGTCCCTCCAGTCATGAGAGTTAATGTCCTTTAATGACAGTTAAACTGTAACTCTTTCTTAATAGATAGGATTTGGATAGGTAAGCAGAGAGAGAAGTGCATTCTAGATAGGGAAGCAGAAAACTATGGAAAGCAATAGGCAGTAAGGAAACTGGTCTTACTAGAGCAGAGAGGGCATGTTGCTGAGTAATAAAATTGGATAACTCTTTCTAGCAAGGCCAGTTGGTGCACTGCATCTTTCTTTGTTTCTTTTCTGTTTTTCCCATCTAGAATGCCCTCCCTTCTTTTTTGTCTACCTACCCAAATCCTATTTATCCTTCAAGGCTCCAAGCACGTTTCGCCTTCTCCGCAAAGCCTTCCCATGTCAGGCTCCTTTTCTAGATTATTGTTATATAGTGAATGCTATACAGCTTCACACTGATTTTCTCATTGTCTAATGAAAATTGGTCTTTTGTACTTCTCTGCCTCCCTCTGTGCCCAGGATAGTGCTAGGATCAGGAGTGAGGATCCTAGGTCTTCAAGCATATCCCTTTGACTGAATCCAAACTTCACAGAACAAATCCCCTTAATAAAAAGATTTGTCTGTAAAATTTGGGCTCAATCAAAAGGCTGCACTCAAGAACCTAAAAGGGAGGCTGTAGGTTCCTCCACTTCCCCCGCCCAGGTACTTATTCACTGTTGTTTGTCTTCTATTTTACCAAAAACGATCTTCTATTTTTATTAGCAATGAATGGATGAATGAAAATGTATTTATTAATGTGCCAGGCATCGTGCTAAGCACTAGAGATACAAAGATTAAAAAAGAGAAAGTCCCTGCTCTATTTTATTAGAGGAACACAACATACAAAGGAGAGAAGTGAAGGAGGTTTTGTTCTTCCAAAGTAGAAAGTGAAGTGGCGGGGGGAGGGTCTGGGTTGATGGCTGGATTGGATGTGAAGGTGAAACACGGTCTGATATCTAGGGCCAAACAGTTGATATAGTGTGCTAAGGGGGCTAAATTATATAAACTTAGTCACCAATCAACTTCCCTAGGGAAAGAGATCCAAATATAAGTGATCAACTTCCCCAGAGAGCATGGATTTGGGAAGACCTAGGTATGGAGGTTCAGGTCTAAGGAAGACTGGGGTATTGAAATACAAATTCTAGTAGAGAGGAGCAGGTCAGAAAGTGTGTGTGTGTGTGTGTGTGTGCTTTTGTTTGACAAAATTGATATATTAACATAGGAAATTCCAGTTGCCTTGACTTAATAAAATCACCTCATATTAGTATAAAAATTTAAAGTATACAAAGCATTTCCCTCATAAAAAAAAACCCATATGATAGGCAGTGTACATGTTATTATTCCCATTTTTATAGCCAAGGAAAGTGAAGTTCAGAGACTTGCCAGAGATTCTTAGGTCTCCGTTTTAGAGGCAGACCTGGTATCCTTATTCCAAATACCCAGGTATCCTGACTCCAAATCTAGTGCACATTCCATTATACCAGGTTGCCTCCTAAGGTTAACCTAAAGAATCAGTACTGAACAGTATTCACTAAGAACCCACTAAACCCATGGGGGGCTTTTGTTGAATAGTTCCCCACTGAACATTATAAAGGATTGGTAAGGGATCAAAATTATAGACCCAAAATAGGAATGCAAAAAGAAAGGGGGAGACACAAGATCAAGTAGCTTCTATATTAAGGGATCAAAGGGCTTGAAATATGATATTCTGGAGGTCAAAGGAGCTAGGATTAAAACCAAGAATCATCTACCCAGCAAAACTGAGTATAATATTTCAGGAGGGTAAAATGGGTATTCAGTGAAATAGAGGGCTTTTTAAAAATTTTTATTTAATTTATTTAATATATTTAGTTTTCAGCATTGATTTTCATAACAGTTTGAATTACAAATTTTCTCCCCATTTCTACCCTCCCCCCCACTCCAAGGTGGCTTGTATTCTGGTTGCCCCATTTCCCAGTCAGCCCTCCCTTCTGTCACCCCACTCCACTCCCATTCCGTTTTCCCTTCTTCTCTTGTAGGGCAAGATAAATTTCTATGCCTGTGTATCTTATTTCCTAGTTGCATGAAAAAACTTTTTTTGTTTGTTTTTGAACACCTGTTTTTAAAAATTTGAGTTCCAAATTCTCTCCCCTCTTCCCTCCCCACCCACCCTCCCTAAGAAGGCGAGCAATTGAACATAGGCCACATGTGTATCATTATGTAAAACCCTTCCACAATACTCATGTTGTGAAAGATTAACTATGTTTTGCTCCTTCCTAACCTATCCCCCCTCTATTGAATTGTCTCCCTTGACCCTGTCCCTTTTCAAAAGTGTTTGTTTTTGATTACCTC
>CM053622.1:700504726-700526606 GCA_028646595.1 Phalanger gymnotis | reverse complement strand
GTGGTCTTTTGGACCTCCTTTTCCATTTGGCTAATTCTGCTTTCAAGGCATTGGAGCTCTTTTTGCCATTTGAGTTAGTCTATTTTTTAAGGTGTTGTTTTCTTCAGTATATTTTTGGGTCTCCTTTAGCAAGTCATTGACTTGTTTTTCATGGTTTTCTCACATCATTCTCATTTCTCTTCCCAATTTTTCCTCTACTTCTCTAACTTTCTTTTCCAAATCCTTTTTGAGCTCTTCCATGGACCAGTTCATGTTTTTCTAGGAGGCTTTTGATGTAGGCTCTTTGACTTTGATTTCTTCTGGCTGTATGTTTTGGTCTTCTTTGTCACCAAAGAAAGATTCCAAAGTCTGAGACTGAATCTGAGTGCGTTTGCACTGCCTGGCCATGTTCCCACCCAACTTACTTGACCCTTGAGTTTTTTGTCAGGATATGACTGCTTGTAGAGTAAAAGAGTGCTTTGTTCCAAGTTTGAGGGCATGCACCATTGATTTCAGAGCTATTTCTATACAGCCAGCTCTGCCACACCAGCACTCCTCCTTCCTCAAGAACCACCAGCCTGGACCTGACACAAATCTTCAGCAGGCTCTTCACTCCTGCTCTGATCTGCCACTTAATTCCTCCCACCAGGTGGCCCTGGGGCCGGAAGCAATCACAGCTCTAGTCCTGTAGCTGCATCTCCCCCTGCTGCCCCTGGGGTGGTGGCCGAACTGCGAACTCTTTTCACTCTGTCCCCCACAACTTTTCCCACTAACCTTCTCTATTGTCTTTGGTGTTTGTGGGTTGAGAAGTCTGGTAATTGTCACAGCCCATTGATTTAGGGTGCTAGGACCTGTTCCGCCCGGCTCCTGGTCTGGTTGGTTCTGCCGCTGCCCACGCTGGGCTCCACTCCCCTCCGCTCTGTGTGTGATAGACCTTACCCAGCAACCATCCAGGCTTTCCTGGGCAGGGGCCCTGCTTTCCTCTGCTATTCCGTGGGTTCTGCAGCTCTAGAATTTGTTCCGAGCCATTTTTATAGGTTTTTGGAGAGACCTGGCGGGAAGCTCATGCAAGTCCCTGCTTTCCAGCCCCCATCTTGGCTCCACCCCTGAAATAGAGGACTTTCAAGCTTTCTCAGTGAGAAGACCAGAGCTGAACAGAAAATTTGACTTTCAGATACAAGAATCAAGAGAAGCATGAAAAGGCAAACAAGAAAGAGAAATCATAAGGGACTTGTTAAAGTTGAACTATTTACATTTCTACATGGAAAGATGATATTTGTAACTCATGAGACCTTCTCAGTATTAGGGTAGTTGAAGGGAATACATATATACATACATATGTATATATGTATTCCCTTCAACTACCCTAATACCAAATACCCTAATAATATTAATATATATATATATACATATATATATATATATATATATATATATATATATATATATATGGCACAGGGTGCGTTGAATATGAAGGAATGATATTTAAAAATAAAAGTAAGGGGTGAGAGAGGAATATATTGGGATAAGGAGAAAGGGAGAGATAGTATACGGTAAATTATCTCACATAAGAGGCAAGAAAAAGCTATTAACAATGGAGGGGAAGAGGTGGGAGGTAAAAGGGAATGAATCAACCTTACTCTCATTGGATTTGGCTTAAGGAGGGAATAACATATATACTCAACTGGGTATCTTACCCTATAGGAAAGTAGGGGGCAAGGGATAAGAGTGGGGGATGATAGAAGGGAGGACGGATTGGGGGAAGGGGTAGTCAGAAGCAAACACTTTTCAAAAGGGACAGAGTCAAAGGAGAAAATAGAATTAATGGGGTGGGTCGGGACAGGATGGAGGGAAATACAGTCTTTCACAATATGACTATTATGAAATGTTTTGCATAACTACACATGTATAACCTGTATTGAATTTGTTGCCTTCTCAATGAGGGTGGGTGGGAAGAAAAGCAGGAAAAAAATCTGGAACTCGAAGTTTTAAAAACAAACGTTGAAAATTGTTTTTACATGTAACTGGGAAATAAGATGTACAGGCAATGGGGTATAGAAATCTATCTTGCCCTTCACGAAAGTAAGGAGAAAGGGGATGAGGAGGAGGGGTGATAAAAGGGAAGCCAGACTGGGAAAGGGGAATCAGAATGCATGCCATCTTGCGGTGGGGGGAGGGGAGGAATGAGGAGAAAATTTGGAACTCAAGATCTTGTGGAAATGAATGTTGAAAAATAAAAATAAATTAATTAAAAAAAAAGAAAAGGGGAGGAGGTAGAGTGAGAAAAAACCTAAAAATTAGTTACCTTGTATGGATTTTCAAAGTTTAAAAAAAAAGTGATTATGAATGAAAATGACATGTTGATAAATCATCATTACTATATCTCAGCCCACTTTTCTCAAATGTTCACTTAAATGTAATTTCCTTTTCATTTCCTTTCTATCACCTTCATAGCTTGCCTTGGAAAACAATTCCCCAGCATTGTGCATTACACAGAGCAAGTGTTTAATGTATTTTGAACCTAATCACTGAATTGAATTGAATAACATTGAAGTAAAATAAGCCTTATTGAAGCTTTTGGATAATCTTTGCTGAAGTGTAAGTCTTTGGCAGAATTAGGTACATTACTCAATAGCTTCTTAATACATGTATGTTGAAAGGAAATAAAATGTTAAGGTTTACAAATACACAAAGAGTTGATAATTCAGATTCTTATGGTTTTACATGTGTAATTTTCATATATGTATATACCTATATGATAATCTATTTTCAAACTAACTTTATTTTTCATTTCCTCAAAACTTTCTCATCCTCTAGATTCTAAGTTTTATTCTGCCTTCTTCACTGCTCCTTTACTGTCTCGTCTTCCTCCTCCTACCCCCTACTTGCTTTTCAGTACAGCCCACAGTGAACTCCCTAGTCTCTGAATTCCCATAGGATTTATATTATTTCTTCCTCCTTTGGGAGGTAGCATATGAACAGAACCTTAAAGGAAACTAGGAATGCTAAGAAGTAGACAATAGCATGGGAGGGGCGGGGGGTTGGGGGAGAGATTGTGCAGAGGCAAGGGGTGAGTGATGGAATACTAAGTTCAGAGAACAGCAAAGACTGGCATTTTGGCTGGAACACATAGTGCATGAAGGGGAATGATACAATAAGTCTGAAAAGGTAGGAAGGGTCCATATTGAGAAAGGTAGGCCTGAGATGGATGGGGATGAATGAATGGGGAGTGGGAGCATGGCAACGGATTTTTTGCCTAGTCAGTCAATGATTCTGTAACACTGAGATAAGGGGAGAAAGAGATAGGCATTTGCTATGATGCAAATGCATAGTATTGTTTGACTTTTAAGGGTCCTGTGATAGCAAAGTTACTTCTTTCTCAAGCACCAGGGAAGAAGTAAGATTTGGCCTTGTTCAGAGACTAGACAAGGCACTGAGGACAAGAACTTTGTGTCTGAGACTTTTTGTCTCGAGCAGAATCATGAAGATAAGGAGACTAGTATCTGAGGCTACGGCTCTATGTTGCTACTGGTCCAGCTTTGTAGAATTATTCAGCAAATCAGGCCTGAGCAGCTGTAGATTCCAGTGCAGAAGGTTATGATCGGAGTTTGGGGGGAGAAGAGGATGAGGACTCTACTTACTGATGATGGAAAAACCATTGTCCTAGGTTGGCCCTTGGTGGCTCATATCGGACATATTTGTTCTCTTTTGTCTCATTGTCTTCTTTGTTCATGGGGTAGCACACATGTCCTTCATCTCCTCTACACCACAGCAGCTGAAAAGGAGCTGCAAAAAGGTCGTGGGTTTTGTTGGAGGAGGGGAAGTTCTTACTCAGTTCTTACTCAACTTATATTTAGTTGGTCATGTCACAGGCGAGTAGAGACTAAGGATAGCACAGCAAAATCTAACAGGGAAAATAAGCATGAGTATAGATGCTTCCAGAAAACATAAGAATAGAGCTCATTTCTAAAGTAGAAGCACCCTGTCACAAATTCGACTTTTAAGTCTCAGGTTTTTTTTTTTTCAAACTATAACAAAATTTTGAAAAATATACCTTTAAAAGCAGAAAATAAGTTTGTTGTTTTATTATTTTGTTAAAAGGCATTTTTGATATTTAAACTATTTTAAGATTTGAAAGTTATCAGAAATCAGTTATGGGAAACATGGGAACGAAGCATTTTTATTAGAATGTCTCTGTCATGTTCCTCCAAATTTATTGTTCTCATGAGTTTTAGAGTTGGTTTATATCCTCCTACTCACACCTTTTCCTGGGACCTTTAGTGGTCATGGAATCTTCCCTGATGCCCAAGTTGAATGAAGTGGGGTTCATGAAGTTCTCATGTTGTCACCCTTTAGGAATGAGGAGAAAAAGGAAAACTAGGTCTCAAAAACAGATGAAGGCCTCTAGATATAGACTTAGTGTGCCTATTGCAGCATTGGGTGGTGGCAAGTAGCAATTACATAGCAAAGTTTATAAAACCCTTTATAAATATTATTTTATTTGATCCTCAAAATAACCCTGGAAGGTATCTGCTATTATTTTCCCCATTTTACAGATGAGGAAACTGAAGCAGGCAATGGTTGTGACTTGCCCAGGGTCACATATCTAGTTAGCATCTGAAGTAGGATTTGAACTGAAATCTAATTGACTCCATGTATGCCACTCTATCCACTCTTCCACCTAGCCGAATAATCATCTGCATTCCACTATCCTGTGTCGTTTTGCTGCAACTCCTGATCCATTCCACTTAGCTTACTCCCAGCCTTCCCACTGCTCCCTAGCTCTTATATACCCTATATTAGAGGTTAGAACCCAACCTCAACCCCATTGAAGACTTGACTTTATTTCTAACAACTATAGAGTGTAGCTCAGCTATATTATGGGTTCAGTAAGCCTTTGAAGATAGGCTTAAGAACCAGTTCTTGTATTGTTACTATCAGAAAATGTATTCAAATTCTAGACAAGGGATTTAATAATGTGGTTTTGGAACATGGGTGCTAAGTTGGAAGCTGCCAAATGTTTGTTATACAATATGAGTTACTCTCTAGCCTTTATTATATTTGTCTGTGTGCATTATATGTATGTGATGATGCTTGTACATGCTATTTATGTACTTATCTGTGTGTATCTTCTAATCATATACATATATATACATATACAAGATATACACAGTTAAGTATAGTGAAAGATAGGCAGTGACTCATATTGACTCATAATGAAGTTGTGATCCACTAAAGCCCCTAGATATATTTTGTATGAAATGATGTCTAGTCATGTCTTCCCTATCCTGTATTTTTTTTAATCCAAATGTAGAACATTCCATTTATCTTTATTAAGTTTCATCCATAGTACTTGTCCGTTTAGGTCTTTTTGTATGCTTACTCTGCTACATGTGAGCTATATTTTTCAACTTTATATCATCTATAAATTTGATAATCGTATCACCTATGCTGCTATCCAAGTTACCGATAAAAATGGTGAATACCATGGGATTAAATTTTTTTCAAATTCAATTTTATTTTCAGCTCTAAATTCTCTCCCTCCTCTTACCATTGAAAAGGCAAGAAATAGAAAATCTATTACAAATATGAAGTCGCACAAAACAAATTTCGATATTAGTTTATGTGTTGGAGAAAGCCAAAAAAGGAAAGAGAAAAAAAATGCTTCAATCTGCATTCTGAGTCTATCAATACTCTATTTGGAGGTGTCCCCACCCACTTCAAGATATCATAAATTTAAGGACAGAAGAGACCTTAGATACCACCTAGCCTAACTCCATGATTTTATAGGAAACTTAAGCCCAAACAGGTTGTGTTTGTCCAAGGCCACATTTATCAAGTAGCAGAACCAGGATTACTGACTTGGCAGTTACATCCACTAATTCATTTAATACCCTTAAACGTAGTTTATCTGGCCTGGTGACTTGAACTCATTGAGAACAATTAGGATCCATCTTACTGTCTTCACTTGTCTTGGATTTCTGTTCCATCAACCATTTTTTTACTTTGTTTCCCCCTCACCCTCCAGCTGTGCTTCAGACTCTAAAGACTTCACCATCGCAATTGGTTCCCCTCTCACCCTAGAACTTCCCTTGGTATTGGGGAGTTTCTTATTGTTCTTGTTATTGACAGCCTCTGTTCATTCTGAGTTTTAGAGCTTCTTACACTATTACTCCCTCTCTTTTGTATTCCTTCTCAATTACCTGCCCATATTCTCATCTCCTCTACATGTCTTAAAAATTTGTTGATTGTGTGTACATATCCACTGCTTTAGACAATTCCTTTTCTTCTTCATTGAAGTTATTTGCATTTGCTGTCAGAGCATCATTCCTGAAAGCTTTCTAAGCTCCCTTACATTCATTTCCTTTATATACTTTTACGTCATGAAATGTCATGTCTTTTGTCTTTCTTTGAAGTCATTGAAATATGTTCTTCCATGACCTAGATTCGCATCAGACTACACCTCAATTTCCTCTCCTTATTTATGACAAATTCTTAATTCAGTGGTTGCTTCCTCCCAAAGCTCCCATTGTTTCTATTTCAGTCACCAATTACTCCATATTGGTCAGAATAAAACTAAAATAGCTGTTCCCCTCAAATTCATTAAAATTAACAAGAATTTTAAAATATCAGTTACTTGCCAGGAATTGTGCTAGTGCTAGGGATACAAAGGCAAAATGAAACAGCCCCTTCCCTCAAATACCTTATATTCTTATATGGGGAAATAACGTGTATACACACACGAATAAATACAGAATATGTACATATTAATTTCTGGGCTTAGGGCACAGGTCTAATATGAAGGGATGATTTCTTTAGAACTTAGAAGTCATCTAATCCATTTTGGGGGTATTTGCAGATAAAAAAATTAGGTTGAAAATTTAAATTCCTTTCCCAAGGATGCATAGGGAATAAATGGCAAATCCAGGATTGGAACCCAGGTCCCCTGACTACACATACATTACTCTTTATATTGTGCCATACTGACTTTCCAAACATCTGTGGAGTTAGCTGCTTAGTGACTAAATTGTTTAAAGCATGAATGTACCTGTAGGGCAGGGACTTTTGTTTTTGTATGCCTAGTGACTGTGCACAGTGATTGGTACATAGTAGGCACTTGATAAATGCATGTTGTTGAGTGCAATTGAATGATTTCATTTACTTTTAAGTGTTATACTAGCCATATAGAAACAAAAATTTCCCAAATATTTTACCAATCATTCTTTCCCAGGGAGGCACAAAGATAGTAAAACAGAATTAATCCTGACAATATCATTATATACCTTGGAGTAAGTGACCATTTGTAAGACTGTTTAAATGAAGAGCTTGAACTAAGCTGAACTTTAAACTAAAAATCAGAGCAAAATGTACTAATTTGTGAACTTGCCCAAAGTTTTATCATACTGTATTTTAAAAATCTAACAAACTATCTTGAATCACAATGAAATTCATACATTTTCTGAAACTATTGAACTGGAACATTATAAAACTTTTCAAACCTAATTGTAGTCCTTGGCTTAAACATATATATTCTCTTTAATTATTTTTGCTTAGTATCATCTGGGAGTTTTTTTAAAGGCAAAAATAATGTAAGAAATATTTCACTATACCCTAATGCCAGTTATTTGACTATTGAAGAAATATAGGAAAATGCTAAAAAAAAAAAGTCTATGATAAAAGCAAAAGCAAAACAATGCATTTATTAATTCTGTGCCCATTTTGAACTGAGGCAATGGGCTTTATGCATTTTTAAACAATTAAAGCCATTGGTATCAGTCTGAGATAGATACAGATGCTGCAATACTCTTCACCATCAGATTGCTATTGAGAATGACTCACAGAGTGTAAGTAAACTGTATAATGTCACTAAATGCTAGCTGTTTGGATGCTATGAATTCATGTAGCAATGAGAAAAGATACAGGAGAGAATAATGCTAGTCCTTTTTCTGCCAGGCATATTGATTCCACTGAAATTTTATTGCTGAGCTAACTTTGTTGTGAGTTGATATAAACTTATAAACAAGATAGATTAAGTAATGATGTTGAAGATGAATTTACTCCTTATACATGAACATGTGAAGAATTATACACTTAAATAATTAGATCTTTGATAGCTAAGGAATAATATAGAAACAGAACTGAGATTTCCTTATTCCCTGTCTACTATATTATATCTCCATTGACTGCAATGAAAATTTATAGCTTTATATCACCAATTAAATTTGCTTTACTATGCATACAAAAGAGATTACATATTATGAATTATGTACCTAGGTAAACTGATAAGATAACGTGAAGGGTATGTGGCAAAAAAAAAAATGCTGTTTGTTAACAGACAATTATTTGTTCCTGTTGGTTAATGTCAAAGTAATATGCATGTTCTCATTCCTTTTATTTTGTGCTAAATACTATAAATACAAAATTTTAATACTAATTTTAGGAAGTCTTCATTTCCACTAGAAAAGTACTTTCTATTTGTATCTCATATACTTTTTGGGTTTGAGTATTTTTAAAATAGTAATGAGTAAAATTTTAGAAGGAAATAATGTTCTTAGCATATTATGGTAGCTGATATTCCTCTTAAGATCTGATAGCAAAAAAGATCTCTGGTCACTCATAAGTTGCATTGTCAAAAGACACGATTGGAAACAGGGAAATTCAACTATTTGAGTTACATCTATATTGTTGGAGTACTAGTGTTATCTTTTGGGGCTATAAAAATGGAAACAGCTATTTAATGGAATATCTCTGTTTTTCTTCCCCTTTTCCAAAGTTGTATTGGTGCCCTTTATGTTTTGTATCGTTTTCTGACCCCACCTACCCCTCTAGAAACTTCTATTCTAACAAAGAAAAACAAGCAAGTGGACAGGCACTTTATGAAGGATTCTGATCTAGTAGTCTCTACATTTTTACACAGAGCAGAAAGAGTTTCATCACCTATCCTTTGGGATTAAGTTTGGTCCTTGTACTTAACTGCAATCAGCTGCCTTTAAGGGTTATTTTCATTAGTCATTGTGTATATTTCTCTCCTGTATCTTCTTTCATTACTACATGAATTCACAGTTCCTGGTACTAAGTAAGTGGTAATAACTGCTTTTTAACTCTGTCTATATCCTATCTTTTCTCATGTTTCTCTGAATTTTTCATTTTTTTCAATGAATTCATATACCACAATTTGTTCAGCCTTTACCCAATTGATGGGCACCCACTTTCTTTCCAGGGTTCTTTTTATCTTCAGTTACTACAAAAAGTCTTACATGGCATATTATGGTGCAGATGAGACTTTTCTTTCTATCTTTATTATTGTCATTATTCAGTCATGTTAGACTCTGTCAAACCAAAACCCTTTTGGGTTTTCTTGGCAATGATACTAGAATAGTTTCCCATTTCCTTCTCCAGCTCATTTTACAGATGAGGAAGATGAGTCAAACAGGGTTAAGTGACTTGCTCAGGGTCATACAGCTAGTACATGTCTAATGCTGGATTTGAACTGATGAAGATAAATCTTCCTGACTCCAGGCCCCACATTCTGTCCATTTCGCCACCTAACTGTCTTTGATCTTGCAATTGATATATACCTAGGAGTTGAGGATTGCTGTGTCAAAAAGTAACTTTGATTATTCTTTTGATCTCTAAACTTTAATATTTATACATTGACTCCTTCCCTATTGCCTACAAGCATTTACAGGTCTCCCCATCCATTGAAAAAAGTCTTCACTTTATCCTAACATTTTCTCAAACTATAATATTTTTTCAGCTCCCTTTCAGTTACACTCTAGACAAAGTTCTCTATAATCATTGCTTATCCTTACTCTCATCCCACTCACTTTTCAGTTTCTAATCTGGCTTCCAACCTCAAATCTCATGCTTATTAGAAATCTATTCTTGGTGACCTCCTTGGTTCCCATGGCTTCAACAATCTTCTTGACGCAGATAATATTTAGATCTGTCCATCCAAACCTTTATCTTTCTCCTAAACTCTAGTCCTACCTCACCAACCCCCTGGCCATCTTGCAGTTCTATGGGAAGGCAAGTTTAATTTGCCTAAAACAGAATTTATCTTCTTTCCTAAATTCACCCTTTGTCCAAAGTTCCTTTTTTTTCTGTTGAGGGCACTATCATCTTTCTGCAACCTTAGTTTACAACCTTACAGGTGTCTTCATCCTTCAAATGCAAACATTTGTAAAATTTGTCCAACTTACCTCTTAATGGTTAATGGAGATGTTTGAGTCCCAGCACCTGAACTGTTCCTAGAACTTCTGGGTTTGGGGGATGCCTATAGACTAGGCAAGGACACTCTGGGTTTGGTCAGAGACTGGATCTGGCACACAGCCAGCACCATAGGCTGTTCTAACAGGATTATAGATTTATAACTCGAAATGACCTTAGAGGACAATCCCTTCATTTTGCTAATGAAGAAATTGAAGTACAAAAGAGTTAAGTAACTTGCCTAGGGCCACAGAGCTAGTGAATGACTGAGGCAAAATTTGAACCCATGTCTTCCTTATCTACTATGCCATTGCTACACTTCAACATGACTTTTTGATATATTTGGTTATATTCTTCTTGCTTCAATGATAATGATCACAATATTATGCTTCTGTGGTTAACTCCATTGTGCTATACTCACCTGATTAAAATGAAGCAGAAAAGAGAAGAGGGTGGAAACTATTAGGAGGTGGAGCTGAGCCAAAAGACTAATTGGATAAATACACACAGACCTCAATCCTAGACTTAACTAAAAAAAGGATGGAGCTACAGAACAGAGGTTACCTGCTTTGAAAGAATCATAGAGAATTTAGAGTTTTTCCAGAATTCTCTCTGTTGTGGAGTGTAGCTCTTAATCAACAAGGGTGTGATTGTCAACCACCCCTCCCCCTCTTCAATGAATAGCATCTGGTAACAAATTAGTAGTGTCCCAGGTGGTTAAATACTGGGGCTAAACTGCAATTATTATCACTAAGTGTGTGGTTGGTTTTATTTTTTCAAATTTAAGAGATTCACGTGGATATACCTAGAATTCTATGTATTTCCTCTAAATTTTTATTTTAAAGAAAATTTTGTGATTCTTTTGCGAAAAGTTCTCCCCCCGCCCCCCCCCACTTTCTTGGCTTGTTTTCCTGTTGGAAAACCCCTCCTGAAAGGAAGCATTGCTTCATTCTACCTTTAATTTATGCAAATCTTCTAATTTTATATAAAAACAATGTAGTTTGACATTGATTCATATTGTTTAATTAGACCTTTAATTGTGCTAATATCTTAAATTTATGCCACAGCTGCAAATTTGCATGGTTGCTTGCTTAAGCATCGATATTTGTTCCATCATCGTGCACTTTGTGAATGAGATTTGTTAAAATGAGAAGTATCAATGTTAAATATTTAAGGAGTTTATGTGAAACATATAATTGAATTTAATCACCTTTAAAGAGCTTTTGAAACCAAGTATTCCTATTTACACCAAAGACAAAGATTTAGGCGGCATTAATGAATACTTGGGTGATGACTTGGAGGGACAGATAGTAGTATATGTTACCTGGATCAGTGGTTCATTTTAGAACCTCTAGAGATAATGGTGGTGAACACCTGGGAACTGGTCACTAGAACACCCCTTACAAAAGGTCAACTATATAGAGGTGATAATTAAGACTCTCCTAAAAAAGAAATCTCTGAAGATGCTGTGCAATGCATGTATGAGAAAAAGTTGACTTCTGGAAGCAGAGAGCAAACTGGATACAAGTCAGAGCAAGGACTTTCTCTATGGCAAGTTAGGATCCTTCACAGGACAGTTGTCTTATCCATCTTATGAGAAGCCATTTGAATCTTAAATAGGACATGCTATAGAGACATTATGGTAGTGACTGGTGATTAAATTGGAGAAATGAAGAAAACTAATGAATAGTCTCAAAGGACAAGTATTCCATTTCATATGTAGTCTGAAAACAGGAATTTAACGTCACAGAAACAGAAATTTTATAAATGCTAGAGAAATGAGTTGTCTTTGCAAAGAATTGACAGCAAGCTTATGTGCAATTCCTGAATATTCACCAGCATAAATGATAGAATTCTTCCAGATTCATGCTGCATGTTGAGATCTGGCTTTGGCCGGAGCAGTGAAGCCAGATGGATGATGTCATCCATCCATATTCCAAGTAAATACTGTGCAGGTGCAGTTCCAAGGACTTCTGATTAGACTCAAAAGCATGAAGCAGTGGGTTTGATATTAGCTACTAGATCCAATATGACTATTTGAGGAAAAATCTGAATTCAAAGAGAGAAATTAGAAGTATGCTTTCTAAAATATCTGCATATGTATGGGCTATAAAAGCAAGATAACAGACCATCTCATCATCCACATCCAAAGAGATCATCTCAGGGAAAGTTTGATGAAAAATGTAACACTGGGCAACTGTACCACTTGGCAAGACAAAGGTGAATGACCAGAGGTCATAGAAGTCTCATATAATTACACTATTATCAGAATTCAGTCAAAGAAGAACATATTTCTGCTGCAAATATGTACTAGTCACTGGTCACGGTCACAGCTAATAAATTGCAGAATTTGGACTCAAGCATGTTTTCCAATTCTAAGTTCAGTGGCATTTCTATCATATCACACAAAAAAGATGGGAATTAGTAATAAGAGAACTGTTCATGATCTTGAGATATAATCATCTAAATTTCATAAAAGAATTCCAAATTTAGGACATGCATATAGAGACTTTGGCAATCTTATATTCTATAGTTATTACAGTTAGACACCTAATCTTACATATCCAGATTTGAAAGTATGAAGAAGTATGATACCCTAGAAAGAATCCTGGATAGGGAATCAGTGAAGACTAAGGCTCTAGTTCTGTCTCTAAACACTTACTCTTGTGGGTAAAATATAATCTCTCAGAGACTTGATTTCATCATCTCTAAAATAAAGGGTTTGGACCAGATGAACTGTGAGGTCCTTTCCAACTACAGGTTTAATTAGGCTTGCTGCACTTATGCTTACACATTCCTTCAATTCCTTACTGTTTTCCTATAGAGTATTCTTCTGTATAGCTACAGCTGAGGGCTAGTGAAAGGCAAGGTAGGCAAGCCACCCAATACGCAACAGGTGGAGGTGGGTATAATTTATTTATTTATTTTTAAGAAAGGCACATATTTTTTAATTCCAGAAAATTCCATTCTTAATGTCTGCTAGGTATACACTGGGTAATAGTTATATGTGCCTCTAGCGGACATCAACACACAAGGGAGGCAATTTTCAAACGTTTCCTAGGGAGCATAAGTCCCTCACAATCCCAGTTCTGTTTAGAGTTTGAATCATCATTGTTTTTTTACTGTGAACCACTCATGTCTTGTCCATAGTAGGCCCTTAATAAACATTTATTGAATTTAACCGGTCAGACAATGCCTTCCTTTCTACCACTCTCAGTGTATTTTGTACATTCTAAGTACTCAGTAAACGCAAGCTGTTATCTTGATTTAAAAAAAGTCATCCATGTTAAAATTTGCTAGTTGAACTGGGCCTGCCTCCACAGCTTTTCTGAGTCGTTTAAACCTATTAAAGTATTTTCAACTCAGTTTTGTTTCAAAACCCTCACAACTATTGAAGTATGTGTTCCCTCGTCGGACAACCCACAAAGTGAAACGTTTGCTTTGGTTTGTGTCTCTTCCCGGGAAGAAGAATTAGTTATTAGCTGGGACGGAAATTTCCTTAAACGAGCTGTTGGGAAGGGTCAAAGGGACTTTAAACTTTTCTCCCCTTAGGGAGGAGAGCCTCCCAGCGCCTAGTCAAGTCCGCACTGGGGGCTGACCCCAGGCATTTCTGGGGGGATTCTTCACTTCCTCGCTCCAGAGGAGGACAACCACATCAGCTGTGAGGGCCCTTACTTCTCGGGACATCCTGGTAGTCTTCCTCCGGTTTCCCCCAGAGAATGATTCCACATATGTCCCCACACAGGGAAGGGGGTAACATCCGGGAGAAGGGCGGTTGGACTGGGAAGAAGACGGGCTTTTCGGCCCGGGCCGCGAGGTGGGGAGGGGGGAGGGTGGCAATGGGGGAGGGGGAGAGATGGGACGCCGCCGCGCGTGGGGGGCGGGGGAGGTGAAGGGTGGGGGCGGCACCCGAGGCGGAGGCAGCGGCCGCGGTGCACAGACCGTAGCGCGCTGCCGCGGGCCGGGAGGGGGAGGGGAGGGGGGCGGCGCGGGGCAGCCCCGCCTTTTCCCCCCCGAGGAGCCGCCGGGCGGCCATATTGCGGAGCTGTCTGCGGTGGCGGCGGTGGAGCGTCTCCTCTCCGGCAGTCCAGCACTCATTTCAAACTCGGGACCGCCGCCCTCCCGGGCTCTGGTGGCCAGGTCCCTCATCTGCGAGAAGGGGACGAAACCATCAACTCCCTTGTCTAGTCTCGACTTTCTCGGGCCTCCCTCCCCCCCAGAAAGCAGCGAAGGGGGAGGGGAAAACGAAGTTGGTGTCAATCCCTTCCCAAGCCCCGCCGGACCCCGGGACTCGAACCAAGGGTGTCTGTGCCTAGCCTACGGAGCTTCGTGCCGAGCTTTGGCTGAGAAGTCCGGGCATCGCTCCGCCGGCCCTCGCTCCCCTTGCGCTTCTTGCTCCCCTCGCGCCTCCAGCGCCGCCGCGCGCACCAGGTGAGCGGGGTGGCCGGCCCGTGGGGGGAGGGGCAGCGCCCGCGCCGCGGGCTCTCGAGGGTCCGCAGCTCTGCCGGGGCTGCCGCCTGGGGAGGGGACCTTGGGGAGACTGGCCTTGACCTAACGGTTCAGCCGGGAGCAAAGTCCGGGAACAGCGTGAGGGGAGGGGTTCTTTGGGGCCCGGGACTCTGCTGGCGGCAAGCTGAAAGGAGGGGAAGTTTGCGTGTGGCTGCGGGTAAGGGGACTAGTACTGAGCTCTTCCGTCCCCTGTGTCCCCTCCCCCATATATGTAATACATAACATGCCACTGTGGGGCACGCATTAGATATGTACGTGTATACGCATATACTCTGAGTTGTTAGTAAAAAAAAAAAAACCGACGTCATTCTCAGCTGCGAATTAATTTTCATTAATCAAAAATATAGTTTGTTTCACCTGAGTCTTCCTTTTTTTGCCTCCACGTTATTTTTTCCAATCCCTCACTTCTCTCCTTCAATTCTCTCTCTCACTCAGCTGGCTCTATTTGACTTGGGACTTTATTGGCTTACTACTTTTACCATCTGTAAAGCACTTTAAAAACACTCATGTTAAGAGTGATAAGAACTGAATTCTTAAAGATAGAATAGGCATTACGTAGAATTTTTCTCTTTCAGCTTCCAGGATTGGGAAAGAGGTGCTCTGTTATTAGGTGTGTTTAATTAAGGTCCTGGTTGGGCAAAGGATGTTGCCTTTTACAACACACTTTTTTTTGGTCTCGGCACAGTTCTTCTGAGCTCCACCTCTCTCTTCACCCCTTCACTCCCCTCGCCCCCGCCCTTCTCCTGCTGCCACCTCCCCCATAACTGCAGTAGCGCCGCTGCTGCCACTTGGAGATTGCAGGCTGCAGTATATTGTGGTAAGCGGAGGACGTCCCTTGGCCCGGGGCCGTTCTAGCTTTACCCAGTCTTGCTTATGCTATTCTTACCTGCTGCTGCTTCAGATGGCCTTAGAGTTTTGGGTCTTGGAAGCGTCATATTAGCTGGTGCATATATCCGTGTCAAATGTTGTAATTACAGGTTATGCGAATTTCTATTATATTTGTGGGTTCCAAACTTTGCAAAATTAGCTTTGAAGGAGAACCAAACGCTTATGTCTCTTTAAAGTTAATTGTGAGTACAACCCACAAATAGAGACTATTTTCTTTAAAACAAATTAAACGTTTAATAAGTTTAAAGTTAGGATGGTTTGTTAAATGTCAACTTTTCCAGGACCTTTCGAAGTATAAATTTTGCTGTGACAATCCCCTGGCTTCAATACTGGCATGAGGTAAATGTGATGGCATAAAAAAGTACTTATTAATAAATGGCCGTTGCCATCTATTGTTTACAGAGTCCATATTTTAGAAATACTAAATACTGGTTTGCACAACGGGCAGAGCTCTGAATGAACAATTGTTCCGTGTGGAACACTGGATAAATAATGCTCTTAGCCATTGGGGTAAAAACAAAACAAACCATAAGGTTGAGGAGAAGAAAAAAAAATGTGGAAAGCACTTCTTGAAATTTCGGGATTCTCTTGCTTTCCACCAGCATGTTTTAGTCATGGGATACTTATGATGAGTTCATCTTAATTTTTAGTTAGCTGAAAATATATACCCTTTTGGGAAGATTGCCTTGTATATGATTTTCTTACAGCGTGCTGTGTGATCGAGTTAAGAAGATTCCCTTCCAATTCCAAAAGCTTCTGTTTATCAGTTTATCAGGACAGTGCAGAGTTAGATAGTAGGCACTTGTTGATTTATTATTAGTACTTCATATTTCATGGAGCTGTGATTGGGGCGGTGGTGGTGAGATCTTGATTGCAGTTCTCCTGACTTTTGGTCTTCAGGAGTTGATGGGGCTATTTTCAGCTAATGATGAGCCTCTTTATTAGTTAAGGGGAAATAACATAAGAGAAAAATACATGTAGCTTTTAAGATATATAGATTTAAATATGCATGTGTGTGTGTGTGTGTGTGTGTGTATCCCTTGGCTTTTTAGGAGAAAGGGGCAGAAACATGTCATTTAAAAATAGCAAAATTAAGTTTAGTTTAGAAGATTTAAAAAAAAAGAAGTGGGGAAGAAAATGTGTGTGGGGAATTTATTTTGGAAATATCTTAGACTGGAGTGGTTCTCATTTTAAGATGTTTTAGGAGGTGAGGTGAAATGAGTTTTAAAGATGATTATTCCTCCTGTGGGTGGAACTTAATAAACTTTACTGACCTAACCTCTGATTCTCAGGGGAATTAGAAATAAGGAGAGAGGGTTGTTTCTTGTTGCTTTTGCTTTCCCAAGCACATTTAGGAGAGAGTTGGACCTAGTCAAATATATTAATTAATCTTCATCATGCTGGCATTGTAATTTATCCCTTATCCAGGTTTCTAGCCTGTTATTTTCAAGTTATTGTTCTTGAACAGTTACTTTATTGTTAATTTTAGTTTTACAAGCAGAAATTCTTTTTAATAAAATATTTCATTTGATTATGGAATTATGAAGTCTTATCGTTCATACTCCTTTCATTTAAACATGTGAACAAATCTTTATCAGTACTGCAAATTAGCAAATTATGCCCAAGGTTGGGAGAATTGATCTGTGCTGACAGGTTGTTTCTAATGGAGTGGTGTGTAGTGGAGATGATTTTGTTTTTGCTTTGAATTTTGAAAGTTGGGAAGGCACACTTCCTCTAGACAGGATGAATTACATAGCCCCTCTTATTTTGTGTCTGTTGTAGTGTGGGATAGACTGGTATAAACTAACTTTCCTGAGATTCAGGCTTTTTCTGGAACTACAGCAGAGTTAATCGTGTCAGTCAGTAGACATTTGTTAAGTACCTACTATGTGCTAAGCACTCTGTTAAGTGTTGGGGGGGGGATGCAAAAAAGAGACAAAAGACAATCTTCTAGCCCTCCATATGGCTATTTTGAAACTTACGGCTTCACCGAGCAGTTGAGGACCATGCTGGGAGCCTCTCCAAATCCTGGCACAGTTCCAAGCCAGTGTTAGATCACATCCTTGGTGCCCTCTCAGCCCTCTCCCCCTTCCTTCCTTGGAATCCTTGCCTGGATCATTTTTTTTTTCCTGTGGCCACTTTCAATCAGCTTCCTATGGCAACTCAGCCCTGATATCTTGCTCCTTGAAAACTTTCCTTCTTAAATTTACTATCAAGAATTGTAAGAAACATTGTTTCAGCGTATTACAGCTGTGTTATACTTGCATACCAAAGAGTGCTATTATAAGCAACTCTTTTACTATAGCATACTATAAACCTTAACTCCCTCTAGCAATGCAAGTAGTTGTTACAACTTATGTCTGGGGGAGAATCTGATTGAGCAATCAATATGTAGTTATTTTTCTGTCTTAATGTGGAAAAATTTAGGGGTTCATTTTAAATAATTATACTTGTCTTCAGGCTAATACCCTTATACATTATACAAGATTAAGATAATATAGTATGGATGACTTTAACTGGTGGGAAAATAAATTTGAATTAAAATTAAGATACTGCATTTTGAATGCTAGTATGAACATATTGATTATGCCATTAAAACACAGATCCTTGGTAAGAAAGCATTTTAAAATATTCATAATAAGCATGTATCTTACATCTTTTGGTTACAATTTTTTTAGAGCAACAATAAATCAACAAGCATTTATTAAGCACTTATGTGCCAGACACTGTGCTAGGCAATGGGGATGCAAAAAAAAAAAAAAAAACAAAATGAAAAGGGAAGGGGCAGCACAAAAAACAATCCCAGCTTTCAAGGAGCACTTAGATTTCTAATGGCAGCTAGGTGGTGCAGTAGATAGGGCATGGGACTTGGAGTCAGGAAGAACTGAGATCAAATTCTGCCTCGGACACATTAACTCTGTAACCCTTGATTAAAAAAAAAAAACTCTGTGACTCAGTTTCCTCATCTGTAAAATGAGAACAATAATGGCGCCTACCTCAAGAATCAAATGAGGTAATGTAGATGAAGCTCTATATAAATACTAGCTGCTGCTGCTTCTATTTACTGCTACTTCTACTACTATTATGACTTCCTCTTCCTTCCCCCTCTCTTTGTGTCTCCCCTTTTTTTCTCCCCCTCCCTTTCTTCTTTCTCGCCTTTTTTCCTCCATTCTTCTCTCTTCTGTCCCTTTCCTTTCACCCTTCCCTCCTCCATTTCTCTCCTTTTTTTTTTACCCTTTTCCTCGTCTCCTATGTTCCCCTTCCTCTCTTTCCCTCCTTCCTTTCCTCTTCTTTTTCTCTTCCTTTCTTCCCACCCCTTCCTTTCCCCTTCTGCCTTCCCTCCCTCCCTCTTCCTGTCTGCTCCCCGCCTCCCTCCCTCCTTCTCTGTTTTTTTCTCATACACACACACTTTCTCTTTTGGTTAGGACCTGTAAAATCACAGTGTGGACTAACTCCTTTTAGCTGTGAAGATCAACAACTCTTCTAATTTAGTCTTAGAATTTTTGCCAGAAGCACTGAGAAATTAAATGACTTATGGGTAGCCATATAGCTAGTTATGTGTCAGAGGCAGAAACTGAATTCAGTTCTTCCTGACTCCAAAGCAGGTTCACTATGCTGTCATGTTTCCCTACCGTGCCTTATTAATCTTTTATAGTTGTGTTAAGGGGTTATTTTATGTCTTTCATAGTCAGTATTTGTTTCATCAATTTGGCTAGAAGCTGCTGTGGGGGTAGAAAACCAACAAGAGCCAAACAACAAGAATGCTGCAAGCCCAGGTTCTTTTGATCTGCTTTACTAAGGAAAGCAACGTTAAGGGGTTAACAATCTTTCTTTAATCCAACATACATTCACTTAGCTCAGGGGGAAAAGCCAACACCCTGAGCTTCAGAGCAATTACAAACAGAGCAAATAAACACAAATCAACAGATAGATTTCTATCTGACAAAATCACAGTTTACAGTTACCAGAGAAGCATCAACATCTGGGTTTTCTTCAAAGCCGGGGAGCTCATAACAATAGCTTGCCTAGAGGCACGGACGCATGCTGTAGCTCAGAGCTCCAAAAGAGAAAGCCAGCCTCTGAGTTTATATATCTTGTTCAGGGTCAAAGGTGAGTCACACGTGTGACTTACCTGCGTGACCTAAAATCGGCACAAAAGTTTGACTTAAACCCACGTGGTCTAAAAGCCTTGATGTCACAAACTTGTCACTCAAACCCGCATAAACTAGGCTTTCCCTTGAGGCAAGGAGGTCATCAAGGACTCTTTAATCAAGGAAACAAAGGCCAAACTCTTCAAGGGCACTTGGTTGAATAAGCACTAAGAGCACATCTTGATTCCCAATACAGTATTTTTGGTAGTTAGAGATCTAGTGTATATATAAATGTAAAAATGTATATATAAAACATGATTTCATTTCATTACTCCTTTTAATAATGAACTCCAGGTCATATTGCATTATTACATTACATGTAATATGTATTGATTTTTTCATGTGCAGCAAACACTTGTCAGAAAACAAAGATAATTTCAGTCTTATTAAAGTATGTTCATACATAAGGAAGCTCTGTATTTCTTCCTACTGAAATATTAATGATTATTTAACAACACACCAACAATATTAATATTGGAGGGTTAGGAGTGGGTCTGACCTTCCCCCTACCCCAATGTGAACAAATTCAGATTTGATGTTGAGATGAAATGAGGTGCTCACAAGTCATTGAACAGTTCACAAAAGTTTACTTAGTCCTGACATAACAAGGATGTGCAACAAATATACAGTGACACTTCATTTCTGTGTAAACATGTCAGTCAGTAGGCCAGGATGTGATGACTCTGTGATCTTCAGACATCCACCGCATTGGAGCAGCCCTGAGCCCACATGGATGGTACCTTTTTTGCCCTTCAGGTGACCAAGAAGCAACTTCAATGGCCAATGGACCCCTGAAAGCTACTTAAGGCTTCTTAGTTTGCATGGAGCATCCTTTTCCAAGATTGTGTCCGTGGGGGAGAAGCACCTGTAGATGCTGGTCCTTTCACAGGAGGCAGTTTAACATACTGGAAAAGTGCACAGAACCGAGAGTGTAAAGACTTGGTTCCTAATCCTGACTGCTACTAATCAGCCACTGGACCTTGGACAAGGCATTTAGTTTCTTTAGACCTTAGTTTCCTCATTCAGAAATATGGGATTGGATTAGATTACCTCTTACGTCCTCTTCCAGCTTGAAAATTCTGTGACTTTATGAATTATTTACAAGTGTGAAGCAGTATAATTTAAATTTAAGGTATCAAATGTAAAAAGTTTTGTGATCTTAAAGCTAATTTGTTGCTTTAAGAAAGCTAAGTTCTTTGATATTGTTCAAAATTGAGAGGACAAGGAAATATTGGAAGATGGCTTTAGATACTATATCTAAAGAGTAGGTGCTACAGCGTTATGTTAACTTTTCAGTAGGATCATGGGATTTATGATAGTTTTAAGATAATATTTTTATGATACTGAGAAAGGGAATAATACTCCTTATAAATAGAACAGTCATAATGTTTGGAGTGAAGGGGAACCTTAGCTTTCCAAAGAGTTCTTTTAATAAGTGAAAAACAGATGAGTCTGGTCTAAGTGAGTTAGTTGACTCTAGGCCAACTTTTTCTTTTTTGTTACTGCAATCTGCTGAAACCTGTACACCCCTTCTCAAAATAATGCCTTCTTACTTACATTTCAATTTATTGAAAATAAAGATATACTAATATCTTAGGCTGAAAAGACATCCCTATTGTTTTCTTGCAAGAAGCTTTGAAGGGCAGACATAGCCTTTCTTCAATATGAGGGGCAAGTTCTTAGCCCTTATTACACAGCACTTTTATCAAAAATTCATAGTGAAAGTCATGAATCATAGAGTATGAGAGTTTGAAGTTACCATGGGGACATCTAGTCCAATCCTTATGTTAATGAGAATTCTATCTGCAACTTCACTGGTAAATATCTTTTAGCCTTTACTTGAAGACCTAAAGTGTTTGGAGAACTTGCTTTCAAGTCATTCAATCAAAAATATTCATTAAGTGCCAGGCACTAGGGATACAAGTGTAAAGTAAAATAGTTTCTGCCATCAAGGAGCTTATATTCTTTTTTTAAATTTCTTTTTTATTATTTAATATGTTTAGTTTTCAGCGTTGATTTTCATAGGAGTTTGAATTACAAATTTTCTCCCCATTTCTACCCTCCCCCCCACTCCAAGATGGCGTGTATTCTGGTTGTCCTGTTCCCCAGCCAGCCCTCCCTTCTGTCACCCCACTCCCCTCCCA
>CM053622.1:700467520-700504226 GCA_028646595.1 Phalanger gymnotis | reverse complement strand
TCTCTCTCTCTCTCTCTCTCTCTGTCTCTCTCTCTCTCTCTCTCTCTGTCTCTCTCTCTCTCTCTCTGTCTCTCTCGTATATGTGTAAAACTATACATATATGTAAGTATATATCTGTATGTGTGGATATATAACTCTGCCTTTTTCAGTGTAGGCTGCTGAACTTTATTGAGAAAAATGAAGTTTTGATTGCCAGATTTTGTCGTCAAGGTCACTCATGCCATTGATAATAGTCTTGGTGCCTACTTCAAGGTTATGAAAATTGCCATTTTTTTTGGCCATGTATAAAGGCAAGAAAGAAAGAGCAAGACCATAAAAATTGTATGATGCCATTTTCTTGTAACAAATGTATGTAACTTTTTTCCTACCCTTAAAAAAATGGTTCTTCAGTGTTAGAATAGCTACTGTTTTTTTTTGGTCAATTATCTGACACAAATTAAGTTCCTATGTACCAGGCATTATACCAGATGTACAAATGAAATAATTGCTACACTCAAGGAGCTTACATTTCATTAGAGGAGACATTGTGAGCATGTAGAAGTACACTTACAAGGTAAATATATACAGAATAAATACAAAATACATAGTAGTTGGGGACACTGTGTTGTTAGTGAAAAGTTAGATGGTCACCTGTCATCAGTGTTTGAAAGGGGACTCCTACAGAGGGCTAGAGGTTGAGCTAAAGTCTCTTCCAATTCTTGGAATATAAGATTCTAAGCCTGGCAGATTGAGAACTCTTTAGAGGACCGGAAGAAGCAGGTAAGTAGTCTTTGGAGAACCCAGAATCATATGGGACCATAACATTTCTTTTCAAGCAATGTGAAAAATATCCCTTCAAACCAAATACTACATAAACAAGCCTTGGGAGTTCAAAAGCAGTCTCTAAGCCTATCTAACTTATCTTACTTAAGTGAACTTGATGCTGTAAGAGGCCTATCTCAGTCTCTATTGGATATGTGGTCAAAGGATATGTCTGGACAAAGAGTCTTCAAAAGAACTACAATAAAGGCACTAGACTTGTAGTCAGGAAGATTCTGGGGTTCAAATCCAGCCTTAGACACATTATATAACCCTGGGCAAGTCATTTAACCACTTTGTGCCTTAATATCTTTCTCTGTAAAATAGTGGGGAGTGGACCTAATGGCTCCTAAGACCCTTTCCAAAATCTATGATCTTATGTCCAATCACATGGAAAAGTTTTGTAGATTACTAATAGAAGTGCAAATTGAAACGGTCTTGAGGTGTTGCCTAAGACTCAGTAAATTGGCAATGCTGACAAATTGAAAATGGTTATTGTTGGAAAGGTTGTGGGAACTCAGATTTT
The DNA here is from genome assembly GCA_028646595.1 of Phalanger gymnotis. NCBI lineage: Eukaryota > Metazoa > Chordata > Mammalia > Diprotodontia > Phalangeridae > Phalanger > Phalanger gymnotis. Next base: position 700,502,902 of record CM053622.1, on the reverse strand, counting down.
ATACTCTAGATGGAGCTGTAAATTGGCCCACCAATACTGGAAAGCAAGTTGTAGCAATGCTTTTTAAAGAGACTGAATTGTCCATACTCCTTGGATGTTTGCTACACATATCCCAAGGAGGTCAAAGCCCAGGGAAATAAAGTCCAATCACATATACTAAGATGTTCATTTCAATTCCTGATTTATAATTGGTAGAGAGCTTACTTATCAAGGATTCCCTATACCAGTGAAATCATAGGCCCAGTCCAAATAGAAAATTTCATTGTAGCAACTTTTGTGGTAGCAAAGAATTGGAACCAAAGTAGATGGCTATCACTTTGAGAGTGGCCAAACAAATTGTGGTACATGAATATTACTGCAACGTAAGAAGAAATGACTATTAAATATTGAGTGTTGCATGAACTGATGCAAAATGAAGCAGATCCAGTAAAGCAATATATACGATGATCAAAACAATGAAAATGAACATAACAAAAAATGAAAATGAACACTTATGGTTATAATAACCAAGCTTAGACTTGAGAAGAATTTTGAAAATTCACCTCACTCTTTTTGTTGCAGACAGTGGTGAGAAACACTATGGGTACTGGTTAGTTCTGTGGAGGAGAAAGTGAGGCTGGTGACCTTGCACAGCCTTCCCTCTGCACTACTTTTTATTTTCATTTCTTTAAAAAAAAAAAGCTTTTATTGATGTCTTTTTTTTATATATATATCTATATCTATATATATCTGCTTTTTAAATCATATCTCTCTTACTAATTTTGAGCAAAAAATCTTTAATAGTTGGTAGCAGCTAATGATGATGTTTAACAATCAACAAGAATTTATTAAGCCCCTACTCTGTGCTGATTGTTCGGGATTCAACTACAAAAGTGAAATAGTTTCTGCCCCAGAGCAGGTTATATTTTACTTGGGGGATACAACATAATGTTTATGAACCAAGTCAAACTTTTTTTTACTTGATTAATTCAGTTTTAAGCAGATATCACTAGTTAGTTCAGTGACTTGAATTGGGCATATTAACCTGCTTTCAAGAACAAGTACTAGGGTGGAATAACTTAGAATCTAAGTTTAAGTATTTACTGGAATATTTGAATGAAAACACCCTTTTAATGTTAACCAAGATTACAATTCAGGCAGCAAGGTTTTAAAATAAATGCTTTAAGAGCCTTTTTTTTTCCAGATATGCAGTATTAACTAATTTGTAAAAAAGATCTGAAGAGAGTATGCACACGTGCACACACAAAACAGTATCTATATATTGCATGTTAGATACTTTAATTGAGTTGAAATGGATTTGTACCTTGCCTCCCCACTACCATAAAGAAATGTCCAAATAGGCAATGTGATCCAGGACTGAAGCTTGGGAGAGAGACAGGCCGGATGTCTAGATTTGCAGCTCATCTACTTGGAGATACTTAAGCACATAGGACCTGATGAAATTACTAAAAGACAGAGTATAGATCGGGGTGCTTATTCTGGCTTCTTTGAATTTAAAAAATTATATTTTATTTTTTGCATTAAAAAACATTATTTTGATAAGGGGTCCTAGGTCTCATTGGACTCCCAAAGGGCGACATAAAAAAGGGTTAAAACTCCTGATATCCCAGAGAGAGAAGAGAAGAAAGTTCAGACCAGAACATTGGGGAACACTTGCAGATGGGGGCATTATATTAGAGATGAACCACCAAAGAGAACTGAGAAGAATTTGTCAAGTGGTCGGACAGGTAGGAGGCGAACCAGTAGAAGATGGTGTCACAAAAACCAGGAAAGGATAAAATTTTTAGGAGGAAATAGTGGACTACAGATACATCAGGTGAGTTTGAAAAAAGGATTAGGACTGAGATAAAAGCCATCAGATTTGGCAATTAGATCTTTGGAAAGTGTAATTTCAGTTTGGTGAAGTCAGAAATCATATTTTAATGGGTTGAGGAGTGATTGAAAGGAGAGGAAGTACAAGATAAACCCAGGAACATATGAACAACTATTACAAAACACTTTTCACACAAACGAAGTCTGATCTAAACAATTAGAGAAATATTAATTGCTCATGGATAAGCCAAGCCAATATAACAAATGACAATTCTACCTAAATTAATTTATTCAATGTCATACCAATCAAGCTACTACAGAATTATTTTATAGGGCTAGAAAGAATATTAACAAAATTCACCTAGGAGAAAATAATGTCAAGAATATCCAGGGCATCAATTAAAAAAATGTGAAGGAAGGTGGCCTAGTATTACCAGATTTTAAGCAATATTACAAAGTTATGATCATCAAAACAATCTGGTACTAAGAAATAGAGTGGTGAATCAGTGGAATAGATTAGGAACACAGTACATAATAGTAAATGACCATGGTAGTCTAGTATCTGCTAAACCCAAAAGTTGAAGCTTTTGGGGCAAGAATTTCACCATTTGACAAAAATTGCTGGGAAAACTAAAGAATAGTTTGGCAGATACTAGGCATAGACCAGCATCTCACACCATATACCAAGATAAGGTCAAAATGAGTACATTATTTAGACGTAAAGAATGATATGAGCAAATTAGGGGAGCATGGAAAATTTTACCTGTAAGATACATGGATAAGGGAAGAGTTTATGACAAAACAAGATAGAGAGGACTATGAGATAATTGTGATTCCCTGAAATTAAAAAGTTTTTCCACAAACAAAACCAATATAGTCAAAATTAGAAGGAAAGCAAAAAAAAAATTCGTGTTTCACCCCCCCTCCCTCATTGTTGGCAGGATGGTATGATGTAATGACAATTTAGATTTGAAGATCTTTCCAACCCATTAATAGGCCATGTGACCTGCTTATATCACAGCAAGCCTAAGTCACATGTGGTAGAAGGAGCTTGCTGAGAGGAAAAGGAAATTGTGTTATAGGAAATGTTTGGAGAGAGCAGAGGTGGTGGTTGTGCTGCTAGTGAGTGTTGGTGGCAAGGCCCCAGCAGGGCGCGGGAAGGTTATGGAATAGAGTGGTTCTCTGTGATATTGTGTATTAAATTCTTTGCTGCCGTGATGGATTGGGCTTAGTGGTTTTGGGATCAGGTTCTTTGGCATCTAAATAAAATGGTTTGCTTCTACCTTCTGTGTGGAGAGTCTCTTATATTTTGTGATACAGAACTATATAGGCATATTGACAGTTATTGTGTATGTTGTGATTATTGCCTTGCTAATATTTATGGTATGAGGAAAGATGTAACCAAATTAAATGACAAAATATTTGTAAAGTGCTTGGCACATAGTAGGGACTTAATGACTGTTCTCTCCGCGCCCTTCCCCCAACCGCCAACTCCTAATATGACTGCTTTCTCCGTGCTGTAGAGTATGGCCAGAGATGTAGTTTTATCAGTCATATGTTGTTGTCTGATCGTCATTGATTCTGCATTAGTTTATACAAATCTTCCAAGTTTCTAATAAATCTATCCCTTTCATCATTTATTTTATTTTTAATTAAAAAAACATTTATACCAACCAACGTAAAAATTGTAAAAGCCATTTTTAAAATTCATTAAAAATTTTTTTTTTGGTTCCAAATTCTGTCTCTCTTCTCCCCTCTCTTATTTAGAAGGTAAGCAATTTGATATAGGTTGTACATGTGTAATCATGCAAAACATCTCCATATTAGTCTTGTGAAAGAAGACCAAAAAAAAAAGTTTTAAAATATGGTTTTATATGCATTCAGTTGCAGGTTTATTCTATGCAGGTGTTAGTATTTTTCATCATAAGTCCTTTGGAATTGTTTTAGATGAGTATATTGCTAAGAATAGCTAAGTCATTCACAGTTAATTATCATACAGTACTGCTGTTACTATGTGCAGTGTTCTCCTGATTCTACTCACTTGACTTTGCCTCAGTTCATGTAAGTCTTTTCTGGTTTTTCTGAAGACATCTTGCTTGTTATTTCTTATAGCACAATAGTATTCCATCACTATCATAATACAACTTCTTCAGCCATTCACCAATTGATGGCCATCCCCTCAATTTCCAATTTTTAGCCACCACCAAAAGATCTGCTTTAAATATTTTTGTACAAACAGGTCCTTTGCCCTTTTCTCATTCCCTCCAGCATTTATAATTTTCCTTTTCTGTAATGTTAGCCAATTTGGTAGGTGTGAAGTGGTACCTCATAGTTGTTTTAATTTGCATTTCTAATCAATAGTGATTTAGAGCCTTTTTTCATGTAACTACAAATAGCTTTGATTTCTTTGTCTGAAAACTGCCTCTTCAAATTTTTTGAACATTTATCAATTGGGAAATGATTTGTACTCTTATAGATTCGACTCAGTACTCTATGTATTTGAGAAATGGGGCCTTTATAGAAAATTTCCCCCAGTTTTCAGCTTTTTTCCCTAATCTTGGCTACTTTGGTTTTGTTTGTGAACATTTTATTTTAAAGTAATCACATTATCCATTTCACATCCCATAATGCTCTTTATCTTTTGTATGGTCATAAATTCTTTCCTTATCAATATATCTCACAGGTAAACTATTCCATGCTTCCCTAATTTAAGGTATCACCCTTTATGTCCCAATCACACAGCCATTTTGAATTTTTCTTAGTATACAGTGTGAGATGTTGATCTATACCTAGTTTCTGTCAAACTGCTTTCTAGGTTTCCCAGCAGTATTTGTCAAGTAGTGAGTTCTTGTCCCAATAGTGCAGATCCTTGCATTTATCAAACTCTAGATTACTATGGTCATGTACTGTTATGTATTGTGTATGTAGCCTGTTCCACTGATCCATCACTCTGTGTCTTATCTAGTACTAGATTGTTTTGATGATTACTGCTTTGTAATACAGTTTGAGATCTAGTAGAGCTATGCACCTTCCTCCACCTTTTTTCCCCTTGATTTTCAATATTCTTTGATCTTTTGGTCTTCTGGATGAATTTTGTTACTACTTATTCTAGCTCTGTAAAGTAATTCTTTGAAAGTTTGATTGGTAAGGCACTGAATAAGTAACTTTGGGTAGAATTGTTATTTTTATTATATTGGCTCAACCTCACAAGCAATTAGTATTTTTCTAATTGTACAGATCTGACTTAATTGTGTGAAAAGTGTTTTGCAATTGTGTTCATATAATTCCTGGGTTTCTTTTAGCAGGTAGCACAAATATTTTATATTGTCTACAGTTATCTTAAACAGAATTTCTCTTTCTGGCTCTTGCTGGACTTTGTTGGTGATATTTAGAAATGCTGATGATTTATGTGGTTTTATTTTATATCTGAAACTTTGCTAAAGTTGTTAATTATTTCAACTAGTTTTTTAGGTGATTTTCTAGGATTCTGCAAGTACAACATCATATCATTTGCAAAGTTTTTTTCCTTATTGCCTATTCTAATTCCTTTGGTTTCTTTTTCTTTTATTGCTATAGGTAGCATTTTGGGTGCAATATTGAATAATATTGGTAACAATGGGCATCCTTGCTTCACCCCTGATCTTACTGGGAAGGCTTGTAGGTTTTTCCCATTATAGATAATGATTGCTTTTAGTATCGGTTAGCATTTAGGAAAACTCCATTTGTTCTTATGCTTTTTAGTGTTCTTAATAGGAATAAGTGTTATATTTTGTCAGAAGTTTTTCTGCGTTTATTGAGATAATCATATGATTTCTGTTACTTTTGTTATTGATATAGTCAGTTATGCAGATAGTTTTCCTAGTACTGAATTCTTGGCTTAAATCCCACCTGGTCATAGTGTATAATCTTTGTGCTGTGTTGCTTTAAATCAGTCTCCTTGCTAGTATTGTATTTAAAATTTGTGCATCAATATTAAGGAAATTGGTTTATAGTTTTTTTTCTCTGTTTTTGCTCTTCATGGTTTAGGTATTACCACCATATTTATTTCATAAAAGGAGCTTGGTAGGACTCCTTCTTTGCCTATTATTCCAAATAATATGTTTAATATTGGAATTAGTTGATCTTTCAGTGTTTAGTAGAGGTCACTCGCAAGTCCTCCTGGTCCCGATGCTTTTTTCTTAGGAAACTCATTTATGGCCTGTTCAATTTCTTTTTCCAAAATATGTTTATTTAGATACTCTATTTCCTCTTCTGTTCATTTAGACAGTTTATAATTTTTTAAAATATAATTCCATTTTACTTAAATTATTATATTTATTGGCATATATTTAGGCAAAATTGCTTTGATTTAGTCTTCATTAGTAGAATAGTCACCCTCTTCATTTTTTTTTTCCTAGTTCAGGGGAGGGGAACCTGCAGCCTCAAGGCCACCTGTGGCCTTCTAGGTCCTTGGGTCCCTAGGTCCTTTTGACTTTGGCCAAGTTTTGCAGAAAATCCCCTTTTATTAAGGGGATTTGTTCTGTGAAGTTCGGATTCAGTCAAAAGGCTGCACTTGAGGACCTAGAGGGCTACATGTGGCCTCAAGGCTGCCGGTTCCCCTCCCCAGCCCTAGTCATTTGATTTTCTTCTCTTTTAAAAATTATATTAGCCAATGTTTTGTGTATTTTATTTTTTTTCATAAAACCAACTCCTAGTTTTATTTATTAATTCAGTGGTTTTCTTACATTCAGTTTTATCACTCACCTTTAATTTTTAGGATTTCCAATTGGTGTTTAATTGGGGATTTTTAATTTGTTCTTTTTCTAGTTTTTTTAATTACATTCCCAGTTCATTGGCCTATTTTTTTTTCTATTTTATTGATATGAGCACTTAGAAATAGAAATTTCTTCTTTTTACTGCTTTTGCTGTATCCCATTAGTTTTGGTAGGTTGTCTTATTATTCTCTTTAATAAAATTTATTGTTTCTATGACTTGTTCTTTAACCCATTCGTTCTTTAATATTAGGTTATTTAGTCTCCAATTAATTTTTAATCTGTTTCCATGGTCCCTTATTAAACATAACTTTTATTGCACTATGATCAGAAAAGGAAGCACTTAATAATTTATGCTTTTCTGCATTTAACACTAAAGTTTTTATGCTCTAATATGTGGTTAGTTTTTCCAAAGGTGCTATATACTGCTGAGAAAAAGTATAATCCTTTTTATTTCCATTCAGTTCTCTCCAGATAATGTCATATCTAGCTTATTTATGATTCTGTTCATCTCCTTGATTTTGTTCTTATTTATTTTTTTGGTTAAGATTTATCTAGTTCTGAGAGGGGAGGATTGAAGTCCCCCACTATTATAGTTTTGGTATCTATTTCCACTTATAATTCATTTAGCTTTTCCTTTAAAAATTTGAATGCTATAGCATTTGGTGCACATAGGTTTTTTAGTATTGATATTCATTATCTCTTGGTATCTTTGCTACCCTTGCTTTTTTTTGCATTGGCTGAAACACAATATATTCTACTCCAGCCCTTTATTTTTAAATATTGTAAGATTTTGTTTTTTAATTCTCTGTGCTATCCATTTCAGTTTTATGGATGAATTCATCGCATTCATATTCAAAGTTATAATCACTAGTTGTGCATTTCCTTCTCTCCTGTTTTTCCTCACTATTTATCCTGTGTTTTTGCCCAATTCCCCTTCAAATTTCTAATTTACTTCTAATCCAGAGGTTCCCAAATTATTTGGCCTACCACCCCCTTAAAAAAATTTATTCAGCACCTCCTTCGAAATCTACTTTCTTTAACCCTTTAACAGTTTTAAAAAAATTTTGCATCATTTCAAGCAAATATAAAACATTTTTAAAAATTATGTATCTTAAATTTAATAATTTATTGTAAATTTGTGTTTCTTTTCCTGCATTGAAATTTTGATGATGCTATATTGCGTCATGTAACCATATAATATCATGCTGTAAACAAGTCATTACACACACATTCCTGTCAGTGCATGCAGGATTTCCAGCTATGTGTGACATACTCACCTGCCAACATTTGCTTGTTAAGGCTTAAGACCTGTTGGGGGACTTGACCACTGTTGGGTTATTACTTGAATTTTGTGTGTTTATTTGGAAAATAATGTAATCACTACTACCTTAACTGTTACACAACAGATGAAACGCGAACAAACAGTTTTTCAGAATTTTCTTCTCTTTCCGAATGTTTCTACTGCCCCCTTATTTTTATTCATTGCCCCCTCCCCAATTGCACTTGAGGTCACTACCAAGTCCCTGGATTATTCTAGCACCCTCTGGGGGGCAATATCACCCCCTTTGGGAACCTATTTATAATCCAACTGGTGCCTCCCTAATCCTATAAGACTCCCTCCCTTGTCCTATCTCCTTGATCTCACATTTCTTTGTAAGCGAAGACGACTTTCGTACCCTTTTAAATGTATGTTACTCCCGTTTTAACCCAGTTCTGATGAGAATAAAGTTCTAGCACTATCAGCCTTCCACTCCCTCCTGCCCCCACTGTAATAGTTCTTTCATTCTCACTTCTTTTCTATGAGATGAGTGCTCCATTTTACCTCTGTCTCTACTCATTTTTATTTCTTACCTTATCATACTCAACTCAATCCCAAGTCTTATTTCTATATATGTTCTTTCAAATTACCCAAGTAATGGTAACATTCCCAAGTGTTACAGATAACATTTTCCCATATAAGAGTAAACAGTTTGGCCTTTTTAAATTCCTTATAATTGGTCTTTAGTGTTTACCTTCTAATGTTTCTCCTGATTCTTGGGGAGATCAAGTTTTCCATTCAGTTCTGTTCTTTTCTTCACAAATATCTGAAAGTCCTTTGATTCATTAAATATCTTTTTCCCCCCCACGCAGGAACTTGGGTTATGAACTCAGCTCCTTTGCTCTTATTTTTTTGCTAATTTTTTCTCAACCTCTCTTACTTGATTTTTAAAGTCCTTTCTAAGCTATTTAAAGAACTCCTTTTGCACTTGTGACCATTTTACTTTTTTCTTTGAGATGGAAGTAGCTGTTTCAACTTCATTATCCTCTCCTGAGTTTTGAAACCAGATCTTCTCTATCACCATAGTAGCTATCTATGGTTGGATGCTTTCTCTTTTGCTTACTTATTCTTTAAATGGCTTATTTCTTAATTGTTAACTTTGTGTTAGATTTGGGCTCTAATGTCAAGGTATGGCTAATGTCTTGGGCTTGAGGTTTTTAGTGCTGCTGTTTTCAGTGCTATACCTGGGGGGCCTGAGTTCAGATACTCCTCTCTGTCCTTGAGCCACCCCAATGCCCCAGCAATGCTGTCAGTTCAAATGCTTTTATTCCCTGCAGTTCCCTTCATGGCTGTAAGCTTCAGTTCACCCCTCTGCATGGAACCAAAATTAGGGACTCCATTTTTCTTCCAGTGCCCACAGCAAACAGGGCCCATGTAACCTCCGCAGTAGCACTCGTTGGTATGTTCTTGCTCCTCCTCATCCAAAGCCACAGCCTGGATCCGTCTGGTCCAGTGCCAACAGTGGACCTTGCAGTCTTCCTCTAATCAGCTGTCCAATCCCCTCACAGTCCATGGGGTGAAAGTTCCTCCCTACTGGGACTGCTTCCTGACATAGCTGCCCCCAGGGTTTGTTGTTTATTGACTCAATAGTGTGGACACATTACTCAGGCCAGACCACTACTCTGAGAGATCAGGTCTTTCCAAACATCCTACCAGGTTGTCTTAGGCAGATAATTGCTTTACCCTGACTTTTAATTATTTTTGCCACTAAAAGTTCACTTTGAGGCATTATTTGTTTGTTGGGAAATGTGGCAAAGCCAGGTGATTTCCTGCCTTATTCCATCATCTTCCCAAAATCCTCCTGGTAGATTCTTTCAAATTCCATTTACTCTATGGTTCTAGGATATCAGGGCAGTTTTCCTTGATAATTTCTTGAAATATGATGTCTAGGCTGGGTTTTTTATCATGACTTTCACATAGTCCAATAATGCTTAAATTATTTCTCCTTGATCTATTTACCAGTTTAGTTATTTTTTAAATATTTTACATATTCTATTTTTTTTCAATATTTTGATTTTGTTTAATCGTTGATTACTCTTATGGAGCCATTAGCCTCCACTTACCCAGTTCTAGTTTTTAAGCAATTATTTTCTTGAGTGAGCTTTTGTACCTCCTTTTCCCATTTGGCCAATTCTACTTTTTAATGAGTTTTTTTCTTCAGTGGGTTTCTGTACCTCTTTTAGCATTTGGCCTATTCTTTTTTTTAAGGTGTTATTTTCTGTGCCTCCTTTGCCAAGCTATTGACTCTTTTTTCTTGATTTTCTTGCATCACTCACATTTCTTACCCAATTTTTCCTCTACCTCTCTTATTTGATTTAAAAAATTTTTTTTTTGAGCTCCTTCAGCAATCCTTTTTTTTTTTTTTTGAGGGGGCTGAGATAAATTTACATTGTTCTTTGAGGCTTTGCATGTAGCTGTTTTGAAATTGTTGCCCTCTTCTTAGATTGTTGCCCTCTGCTATTTTGATTTTCCTGTTCTCCATAGTAACTTTCCATGGTCAGGGTTTTTGTTGTTGTTGTTCTCTGCTTATTTTTCCAGCCTATGTTGTAAGTTTTAACTTTATGTTAAATAGCTCTGCTTCCAGGGTGTAGAAGGCCCTGTCCCAAGCTTCAGGTTTTTTTGTGTTGTTTTCAGAGCTAGTTCTGGGCCTCTGTAAATTTTCAGTTTTTCCAAGGTGATGTGATTTAAGGAAGAGGTATGGCCTGTGCTTTCCTGGCCTGTGCTCTAGTCTGTAAGAGACTGCAAGCATTCTTTTCCACCCTCAAACTGTGACCAGGATCCACATGCTCCAATGTACTAGTGTTCCTCCTAACCCTGGGATCGTGACCTAGGCACAGTGACTGTGCGGGCAGTGCCACAAAGTCCTAAGGGTAACCTGTACTTTCCTTCTGACAAGTCGTTCAACCCCCTTACCTTCTGTGGGCTAAGAACTTCAGAAACTACTGCTGCCAGTCAAGTCACCACCAAGGCCTGCTGTTGGCTTGCTGTGGTGCAACCTGTGCTGTACTGTGCTCCACTCTTACCCAGTGAGGCAGACATTTCTTGCCAATCTTCTGAGTTATCTTGGGCTGGAAAATTGTTTCATTCTATCATTTTATTGGTTCTGCTACCCCAGAATTCATTTTGAGGCCTGATTTTGAAGGTGTTTGCAGGGGAAGTGCAGATGAGTCCTTGCCTTTATTCTGCTATCTTGACTGCTCTCTTGCTTTTCATTGTTTCTTATGACTACTTCTGACTTCCAAGGGAAAAGGACCAAGAGAAAGATTAAGACATGAGCCAATGAGGAGAAGAAAATCATGTAGGTGACTTGGAAGAAGTTTGGATTAAGGATTGGTTTATAGGTTGACTTTGGGAAGTAAAATTTTGGCAAAATTTGAGGTATATTATAGAAAACTTGAACAAAAACAACAATCTGCAGGCTCAGATGCTGATCTGTATTCTATTTCCAGATTATAAAAGAAGTTATATCAAGCCCAGTTAAGGAGGATATAAAAATATTTAGAAGTATTAGGGAGTAGAATCTAAAGAAGTAGCCTCAAGGAGAGTAATGAGAAAGTAAATGGCAAGACAAGGCAAGTTAAGTCAGAAAATGTATAAGAAAAAATTGGAGGATTAAGTAAATTGATGAGTGTGGGTAGAGCAAAATGGTGGGACAGGGTAGGTTGGCACAGGACTAAAGAGGAGGGGTGTGCGTCTGAGAATGTGGAATTGTTTAGACAAGAAAGGAATTTGAATGAGATTTTCAAATGGTGATTGGCCATTAAAACTTTTAATCAGGAACCTCAGTGGAGGTATAAATAATCAAGTAGTAGGTATTTATAAAGAAATGCTGAAAATCTCAGCCAATATGGGGAATAAATAAAGTTAATTGTACAGAACTTGTACCAACAGTTCAAGTAGACTTCTTTCCACAGTAGACTTTTTCCAGAGTAGTTGGAGTGATTGTTATAAGTCTTTCAATTGTGGGATGATCTTCCTTCGGGGCAAGTGAAAGTATTTGAATATCTGAATGCCACTCCATGATTCAATGGTCTTGAGGGAAACAGGTGTAAGAGGAGAGACTTGACTCTTGTTAATATGTTGGAGAGTAGGAAAATACACAAAGGAGAAGGGAAAAGAACAGATCACAGTTAAACTTTAAAAACAGATGTGAAGCTTTTTTTGAAGGATAAGGAGCTTGATGTTCTTCAGGAGGAAGAAGCTGCTTATCTATCCAGGAATGTTGTAGTAGAGCCACAGAAGCTAAGAGATTATCTAGTAAAGGGCCAAGTAAGTAGAGAAGAATAGTAATTTGATTCCTTTTCTGAGGGTATTGAGGCAACTATTTCTTGATCCGATAACAATAGAAAGGTCTGTTGTCTTCCTGGGACCATGTATCCAAGACATAAGAGAAAACCTTCCAAAGTGTATCAAAGCAGATGACAGCTATCCACTTCTGGTGACTCATGGGCATAAATAACACTTCCTGAAGGAACTTGAAAAGTATTGCTCAAAGGAGGGCCTGGGTTGTGATTTTCTCACTGTTTCCCATTGAAGGCAAGGGATGCAGAAGAGAAAAATTAATTTGAGAAATGAACAGCCAGTTAAATAGATAATATCTAGGAATGGGATTTCTGGCTCACAGCTTGCACTTGCAGTATAGGGTTGACAGATTCCTGACCAGAGATAGAGTACATAGAGTACATATAACACAGTCTAGAGTATATATAATAAAGGTCAGTGAAAATATTTGTTGTATGTGTATCTTCAAAGTAAGATATTATAGAGAGTAACCACAAAGAAGGAAAACTAGGTTGTGATTTCCTAACCCTATAAAATCGAAGAAAAAAGCCAGTAGTAAAACCCCTGGCCTTGAGTGCCTGTACATAAATGCCCAAGGTGACAAACCAGAGAAATTAGAAGTCTTATCACTGAGGCTTGATGGAATAAAACCCATTACTGAGACTTTGTCTCTAGATGGACGTGCCTTATTCAAAAGAAACCTGGATAGTAAAAGGGAAAAGAGGTGTGGAGAGTAGCATTGTATATTGGGAAGATAAACTCTTGGGAGGGAATCCAGGAACCAGAGTGAGGAAGAAAGATGGAGATTTTTAAAGTAAAGATCAACAGGGAAAAACAAGTCCTTTTGTCACTGAAGTATACTACAGACTACCTGGACAGCAAAAGGAAATTCACAAATTGTTTAGAAAATGGACTTCAATGCCATCATATGATAGTATTGGGGGAATTCACTTATTTAGATATATGCTGTCGCTGTCTCCCAAAAGAAGAGCAACTGATAACTTCATGACTTGTCTTAGTGATAAAGTCATCCTTTAAATGATATAAAGGAACCAACAAGGTGAAATTCTATTCTGGATTTGATTCTTATTAATATGGAAGAACTAGATGTTGTGGATGGAATGGATGATTCAAACTCTGGGTGGAAGTGAACATCCTAGAGTTTATGATAAAATAGGAAAGGAAATCTAGGCATAGTCTGTTTACCCTAGACTTTGGGAACGCATATTTCAAAGGGCAGCTGGGTTGGTTTAGTGCTTAGAGTTCTAGGCCTGGAGTTAGGAAGATCTGTGTTGAAATCTGACCTCATATACTTACCAGCTATGTAACCCTGGGCAAGTAAGTTACTTTACCTTGGTTTGCCTCAATCCACTGGAAAAGGAAATGGCAAACCACTTCAGAATCTTTGCCAAGAAAACATGTTGGACAGTATTATGATCCACGGGGTCATGAAGAGTTGGACATGTGTGAATGACTCAACAAGTATTTCAAAGAGTTCAGAGGAAAGATAGGTAGGATTTCAGGGAGTAGAATGCTTTTGGGGATGTTAGCCTAGGAGGGGATTGTAAAGACAAAGGGATACAATTACGGTGTGTGTGTGTATGATGGGTTTTGTATGTGGACACCAATGTAGAAGCACAAGGAGCTCACTAAACAAGTGTTAAAAGAAAGGCACAGAAGATAAAAGCAAGACCAGGTTAACAGAAGATGACTGTAAGAGCATGGCATAGTCTAGTAAAAATAGTGTGAGGAATACTAAAACTCAGAATAAACTAAATCTGGTGAAAGAAGCTAAGGACAATAACAAAGGATGTTTCATTTGTTTGGTTTTTTGTTTGTAGCTCTAGCAGACATAGGGACCTTTATTTAGTGTGGATGGGATGATAACTGACAGCAGATTGAAGGTAGACTTGCTCAGTTTTTATTTTGCAAAGAGAATAGTCTTTGCCCTGTAAATGTTAGAACAACAGTGGCTAGCCAAGGAGTTTATACCCAAGATAAGTAAGGAGATAGTGAGAGAGCACATGGTTGCTTTTGATGAATTCAAGTCCCCTGGCCCAGATGAACTGCTGTAAGCTTAGGACCTGAAAGAACTGGCAGATATGTATTTGGGAGATCATGGAAAACAGATTACCAAGAAAATTCTAGAACAAACTATTAAAGACTGAGTTGATGAACTTCTAGAAAGGGAAATGGCTATTACAAAAAAAAAAAACCATCAAATACAGGTCATGTCTCATTTCCTTTTTTTTTTTTTGACATAATTACTAAATTCTAGTTGATGGGGGGAAATACTATAGTAGAGATAGTTTGATAAAATACTTCATACTATCCTGTAGTGATGATGGAGTGATAGGGATTCTACAAGAATGATTCAGAATTGGTTGGAAGGCTGGACTAAAAGAATAGTTGTCAAAGATTCAGTGTAAATGTGACAAGGCATCTTAAGTGGAGTACCCCATGGATCTGAGCTTGGCCTCATAAAATTTAACATTAATGATTTGGATGCCAACATAAATTATACAGGGTGTTCCTAAAGTTTGGACGCATAGGCAAAAATCCATATTTTCAAGAAATGAAATGAATAAAATTTTCAACAACATTTTATTTAATTGAAATATTAAGAAATAACATCTTCAATATGATTTCCATCATTTGTGATGGAAAGGTTGATGTGCTTTGCTAGATTCACTTGAACTTGATGCAATGACTGCACATTGCAGTCAATTTTAGCACATTCACTCTTTATGTGTTCAATCAAGCGTGTTGCATCTGAGATTTTCATTGAGTATACCTTCTGGAGCATACCCAGAAAAAGAAGTTGCTGAACCACAGAGTCTTTAGTGAAATGGTTAATGAGATGTTAATGAGATTTCCTGTATGTCCAGACTTTAGGGATACCCTGTATACTCATCAACTTTGCAGTTAAAATAAAGCTGGGAGTAAAACCTGACGGTACTGGATGACAGGATCCTAAAGGGTTTTGGCAGGCTAGAGCATAGAGCACTTAAGTGAAGGCTATCCATAGGGAGTAAATGTAGTCTCATACTTAAATAGGAAAAAACCAATTAACTTCACAAGTATAATGTATAGGAGCCATAGGTAGATAGCAGTTGTTCTGAAAAAAGGTATTGGAGTTTTAGTAGACTACCAGCTCAATATGAATCAGCATTGTGATGTAGCAGCCACAAAAGCTTATATTGCTTTAAGAGGGGCATAAATTTCAGGGACAGTGAGGTGATAGCGGCAGTGTATTCAGCTCCCATCAGAATTCATCTAGAGTTCTAGATTGTGTTCAGTTGAGCGTACCACAGTTTAAGGATATTAATAAGATAGAAGGTGTTCGGAGTACAGCAACCAGGAGAGTGAAGTTCTTTGAGTCTATGATACACACACACACACACACACACACACACACACACACACACACACACAAACGTATATATACATATACATACATATATGCGCATATCTCTGTCTGTCAGTCTGTCTATCTATCACCCAAAGGAACTGTTTAGCTGTGTTTAGCTTGGAGCAGAAAAGAGTCAGAGAAGAAAAGGGAGAACATGATAGCTGCTGGCCAAGTATTTGAATGCCTTTTAGGTGGTACAAGGAGCAGTAGCTAGAAGTTGCGAAAAGACAAAATTGGGCTTATCAGGAAAGTTTTCTTCACAATTAGAGGCTTCCAAAATGGAGTGGGCTGCCAGGAGAAGTGTCAGATCCCTTCTCCTTCCCTCCCACTCCCCCTTCCCCCACCAATCCAGAGGTTTTCAAGTAGAGGCTGGACAAAAACTTGTCGGGTATGTTTAGTGGAGATTCCATTAATGTATGGATTGGCTTAGATGACAACTGAAGTATTTTCCAACCCTCAAATTCTGTGCTTTTTTGAATATTTTATTACATTACTATGCAGTGATTGTTTAGTCATTCCTCAGTTATTGGACACCCCCTTCTGTTTCTTTGCTACAATAAGAAGTACTCATGTGAATAGCTTTGTGCATGTGGGTCCTTTCCTTCTTTATTTGATCTCTTTGTAGTATGTGGGTGGTGGTGGTAGTTAGTCTTTTCCACATTGCGACTTTTGATGGGGTTCACATAAGAAATTAAATGGAGATTTTGAGAGAGTTTTGTGGAAGCTGCAGACAACACACAAAGGCCAGAAGATGATACAAAAAAAGTTTTGAAACTCAGAAATGCATAAAATTTATGTGTAGTATTGTATAATATCAGCATACTTTATCTCTTAATACTGTGATAATTCAGACTTCTTCTGTGGTACAAAGGGGAAGGCCAGAAATTTTACACAGATTTTCCAGATCACAGGAATACCACGCCTCTAACCTCCTCTTCCCCATTGCCTCCAGTGATGTGAAAGGGATAACTGTAGTAGTCACAGTTATGAGGCAAAGGGTTTGCATGGTTTTTAGTGACATGGTTCAACATTGCATTCCACAATGACTGGATCAGTTTATAACACCATTGAACAGTGTTTTACTGTGCCTGTTTTCTCCTAGCTTCTAACATTTGTCATTTTTATTTTTCTGGAGAGGGAAGGTAGAGTTTTCCAGTCTGATACATGTAAGGTAGGATCTCAGTTATTTTCATTTGCATTTCTTTAATTTTTAGTGATTTGGAGCTTTAATGTGGTTGTTGATAGTTTGCATTTCTTCCTTTGAATCTGATCTGTTCATATCTGCTGATTGCTTAACAATTGAGAAATAGCTCTTATTTTTTGTAAATTTGAGTTGGTTCTTAAATGTCTTGCAAATGAAGACCCTTATCCAAGCAATTTGCTACAGATTTTTCCCCAGTTACCTATTTTCCCTCTTATTTAGCTGCATTTATTTCGTGCAAAAGTTTTGAAATTTATATTATCAGAATTGTCCATTTGATCCTCTTTGATCTTTTTAAACTCTTGTTTGGTGATGACCTCTCCCCTACCCCTCCCCTCCATAAATCTGAAAGACATGTTTTTCCTTACTTCTCTTAATTTTTTTATGTTGTCACCCTTTATGTCTGAATTATAAGCTCCATCCATTTGGAGCTTATCTTAATATATAGTGTGAGGTGTTGCTACACGGATTTCTTAACTAGTATTTTAGTATATTGTTAGTATTCTTAGCTGGTATATAGCTAGATTTCTTAACCAAATCATTTTAGTGAATACTGCTTTGTAGTGTAGTTTGGGGTTTGATGCTGCTAGGTCCCCTTCCCACTTTTCTTTTTCTTTGTTTCCCTTGAGATTCTTGACTTTTTCTTCTTTCAGATAAATTTTATTGCTTTTTTAGCTCTATGAAGTAATTCTTTTATTGGCACAGAACTGATTGGCTCAACCTACCTATCTATGAGCAATCACTATGATCTCTAGTTATTTGGGTCTATGTCACACAATGTGTTGTAGTTATATTCAACTCTTGGGTTTAGCTTGGCCATAGAGTCCCAAGTATCTTATACATTCTGTAGTTAAATGGAATTTCTCTTTCTGTCTCTTCTGCTAGATTTTGCTGGTAATATACAGAAATGCTACTACTGATTTGTGTGGGTTTAGTTGATCCTGCAACTTAACTAGTTAATTGTTCTAATTAAATTTTAGTTGATTTTCTAAGGTTAGTCGAGTAAACCACCATATTTTCTTAAAGTGCTAATTTTATTTCTTCTTTCAAAGGAATTTGCTTATTCCCTTTCTTTTCCTTATCTTAGTGCTATTTTCAGCATTTCTAGTACCATATCAAATGAGAGTGGGGGATAATAGACATCGTTACATTACTCTTGTATCAGAACAGTCTGTAGTTTATTCCCATTACATGTAATGCTTGTTCTTTATTTCCTATTTGCTAGTGAGTTTGTATTGAATTGAATGATCAAATTGTCAGCCCATTTTGCCCCATGAAGGTAGTTTATTTTTTTTCTTTATTTGTTGCTTATTCTGTGAGTAGATGATAGACTATTTCTAAGAGAGAGATATAGATTTTATGAATGAACATTTTGATGTAGGGTTAGATGAAAGATTCATAGATCTGCATTAGTTTAGTCCTAACTCTATCAGTGTGTTTGGAGTATTTTGTGACATTGGTAAAATGCTTTCTAAATTGTAAAGCTCTGTAAAATTGGATGCTACTGCTTTTGGTTTGAGTCACTGCTTTATATTGGCAAAATATTTATTTTTAAACAGAGAAGATGTTTATGAAGGTGTGAAGCCACATTAAACAGTTTTTGGTATTAATAAGAAAATCATAATTATTTACAATCAGGATTTTCTTCAACCCTCAAGGAATAAATGCTCCTAAATATTTGTTTTAAATGTTAAATTTTTACTTTTTAATTTCAACCAATATAAATTTTTGGGTACTTCTTGATTTTTCATCAAAGATTTAAATTTTTCATAGAAAATTGTCAAGTGCACATTAATGAAAATAGTTTTCAGGACATTCTGGTTCCTTATTGGCAGGAAGTGGCTGAGGGATACAAATTCAACCAGCATAGGTTAATATATTGTGATGTCTCTGTGCAATAAGGTAATACATCTGTATGATTCTAACTCTTCCATGTGGTAACTTATAATCTATTATACAACTTAGTTGTAACAAGTTAGACAACTTCAGATAACTCTCTCCAATCAATAAAGGTCTCAGTTTTCCTCATAACTTAGTAGATCAGCCCCATGGAACTGCTTGAGGCACTTTGAAATTGTGTTTTGTCCAGGGTCACAGAGTGTCTAAGGCAGGATTTGAATACAGATCTTTCTGACTCCCAAGCCCAGCACTCAGATCATTATGCCATTTTGGTTTTCAAATCCTTGTGGTAATTCTGCTCCCTAAGTCTCATCCCAAACATATTTAAATGCTTCTAGAGAGTAAAATCTTTCCAAAGCTATTTCCTATGAGTCTTTAGTAATGATCCTCAACTTTTGTTACTGTTCCGTTTTAAAGTAGAAAAGTGGCTAGAAAAAAATTGAAAATGGGTAGTAGTCTTAGCTATTCTGAAGACTAAGGGGCCAAATCCTCTCAGAATGCTCCCCTAAGTGCAAATTTGCAAAACTAATTGGGAAATGTTTAACAAACACAAAAAGACATTATAACTCAGGTAATGTTAATTTTGATTTTCTAAGTCAGTATGTGGGCTGCAGGGATGTTTTCTTTTTGAGCTTCATACCACTGGTATAGTGGAGAGTTTTGGCCATGGAGACAAGAATACTTCTGTCAGGTTGTTCACATGGTTGATCTATGACCACAGGCAAAGTTTTTAACCTATCAGTATTGGAGGGAGATGGGAATGGGAAGAGAATAAGAATTTATATAGCTCCTACCAGGCATAGTGCTAAGCACTTTTACAAATATTATTACATTTGGTCCTCATAACAACCCTGCAAGTAAGTACTGTCTTAACAGTTGAGGAAACTGAGGCAAACAGGTTAAGTGACTTGCCCAGAGTCACACATCTAGTATCTGAGGCTGAATTTGAACTCAGGTCTTCCTCACTACTATTTGCTAATACTAAAAGTTACAAGGGAGTTGCAGATCTGCATAAGTTGAGGGAAAGTCCATGCTGGAAATTCTTCACACCTGTGAAATCATAGATTCAGAATCCCTAATGCCACACCACCCACCTACCCCCACCCCCCCCCCCAAAAAAAAAGAAGAAGAAGAAAGAAATCCGGCTAGTAATTAGGAAGTAAAATCGTTTGCCTTTTTGAAAGCTTATGTCAGTCCATTGAGCACTAAAGAGGTTATTTCTAAAGAGTTATGGTATAATGGAAAGAACCTTAAAAAAGACGTCAAAAGAAACAAGGTCCAATCCTGGATCTGACATTACCCAAGTATTTGGTAAATTAGTCACCTCTCTCAGCCTTGGATTCATCATTTGTAACATTAGGAGATTGTTTATAGAGGTGATTTCTAAGGTCCTTTCCACCTCTAAAGATGTCATAAATTATATACTCAAGTAGTAAAACGTTTTGTGTGCTGATAATTTTTTTAATACTTCATAAGAATATAGTACAAATACAGTAGTTTTAAAAACTACTTCAAACCTTTTTAAAAAATTGGGCTATAAACCTTGCTGGATTGTAAATTTTTTTTGACAAGCATCCTCTTGTCTCAGCTTTGTCAGTATAGGTTTTACGTCATGCTGCCTTATATATGGTTTTCATTACTGGAATTCTTCCAACACTCATAATTTTCCTCTGTTCAGCAAGTATCTCGAGCTATTACTGTGTTTTAGATGTCTGGCATTTTGGGGAGTACAAAGATATGTAGATGTGATCTTTGTCCTCAAGTGGCTTGCTAGTAGGAAATAATAAAATAAAAGGCTACAAGTACAAAGCAGCTAGAAGGGCAGGGACTTGTATTTGTATTCAGTTAGCACAGCGCCTTGTACTTGTTAGTTGCTTAATAATGGTCAGTCAAATTTGCTGTATAGTATAAGTCAAGCGCTAAAGAATGCAGTATCTTTTTGTGGTGACCGAAAACTTAAGGGATGCCCATCAATTGGGGAATGGTTGAACAACTTGTGGTATATAAATATGTGATGGAATACTATGTACATTGTACCATATTGTACATCGTACAATACTATTATACCATAAGAAATAAGGAAATAAATTATTTCAGAGACATATGTAAAGACTTTTGAAGTAATGCAGAGGAAGCAGAACAGGTTATGCTATAACATCAGTATTCTAAAGATGAACTGTTTTGAAGACTTTTATAAACTTATAAAAAATTAAATGAGCAGAACTCTGAAAACCATTTATATAATAAAACAACACTGTAAAGAGAAACACTTTGAAAGCTGTAAGAACTATATAAATGCAATGTCTTTAATATAGCCAGTGAGGGAGTATGTTGCTTTGACTATGCATATTTGTTACAAGCAATTTATTTTTCTTTTTTTAAAAAATGGGATAATGAGATGGGAGGTGAGAAAATAAGTTTTGGGTTAATTTTTTTTTAAAACCACTTAAGTTAAAAATGTTGGCTGAGTAAGGACAGAGTGTTTCTAGTTAAAGTTATCAGTGTAAATCTCATAGCAAAGGTAATATTTGTGGTCTCCCCAGGATACATTGGGTAGGATTTTGATGGGGGAAGAGAAAGTACATTCCAGATACGTATAAATGGATAGAGTGCTGGACTTTAATAGTTGATGAATGGTTTTAAAATCAGCAGCACAGATAAGCAGCACAGATAAATAGGGAGTAAGTGAACATTTTGCATGTTATAACTAGCCACTGAAGTGTTAAGCCACTCAAAATTCTAACTGGTGAATGCATCTTTATAGGTTTTTTTCTGTCCTTAATGTTTGAGGGGAATTGGCATGTTGTTATCACTCTCCAAACCCTCTTTTAAGAAGTAGCCATAGTTTACTTTGAATTTCAGCTCCTTTTTTAGGGTTTTACAGTTGATTCTTAGGTATAGTTCTCAGTCATGGAAACATAGCAGTGACAGACATCTTTGAATACAAAATGCTCAGAATTTTTTTTTTTTGCCTGCTTTAAAAATATGGCCAACATACCGTTTATTTGGTATTAGTACAGCAGTAATTTTGTTCTGAGAATTACAAACCGCAGACTCTAGATGCTTTACTTCACGAAGAGAGTCAGAACGCTTGAAAAGACTAACATTTTGTTACTAAGCTGAAACTACTATAAAAAGAATGACAAAACAATGACTATGAAAAAAGCACTAAAACTTTTGAAAATTTTAACCAAGAGTAATCAGAATCTCAGTGTTTATTAACTAATGTTTACATATTTTATATCATATAGTTGAAGCTACCACATAAGAAATTAAAAAATCATCTTGAAATCTAACCTACGTATTCTAGGAATACAAACTTTATAATACAGAAGTATTTGTGCATGGTAATTAATTGAGAAAAGTTGTTGCCCTCTTGGCTTGTAAGAAACATTTTCTAGAATTCACTCTAAATGATTAACAACCTTTAATTCTTATGTGTTGCAAATATCTCGTTTCATCTTCTAATTTTTTCACCCCTGCTTGGGTCATAAGGGCAGCGATATTTTTCTCCCGAATATTGAAGTGACTACTTACGTTATCAATTCAATGTCTGGCCTTACACGGTCTGAAACTCAGCCTGCATCTGCTGAAGAAGCATCTGATTTACAGTGGTCAGGTCCTTCACAGTTTTAGGGTCCATCTCCACTATAGCACTGACTCCTGACAGTCAACTTCCCAATTGGTCTTCATTGGTCTTTGTGTGCCTTCGCCTTGGGAGCAACCACAACTCATTACCTCCTCATTGCTAACATAAAGATGTAGATTTGGAGCTGAAAGAGACCTTGGAGGTTATTTAGTCTAGTTACCCCATTGTAAGATGAGGAAACCTTAGATCCAGAGAGGCTAATTTTCCAAGGTCTCACAGCTAAGTAAGTAGCACAACTAAGATTTGAGTTCGGGTTCTTGATTTTTATGCCGTTGTTATTACCACGAGAGCCTAAAACAGCCTCTGTGCTATTTTTGCCTGCTGGGTTCAGGCAGAACAGGTCTAATTCCTCTTCTACATGACAAACTTTCTGTATTTGAACACTCTTATCTCTCTCTACTCCTTGGTCTTCTCTTCTCTAGCCTAAATGCTCCTACTTCTTTCAACAAATCCTAATGTAGCATACTTTTTATTTTTTTTTTATCATTAATGGATACCCTTTTCTGAATGTACTTTAGATTGGTGCCAAGAACTAAATGGAATACTCCAGATACAATCTGACCAAGATGGAATATGACAAAATTATCATCTCCCTTGTTTTGGATGCTGTATTTCTCAGTGTGGCTAGTGGTAGCATTATCTTTTTTTTTTAATTTTAATTTTAATTTATTTTTAGTTTTCAGCATTCATTTCTACAAGATTTTGAGTTCCAAATTTTTACCGCTTCTCTTCCCTGCCCCCCATGGCAAGATCGCATGCATTCTGGTTACCCCTTCCCCGAGTCTGCCCTCCCTTCTATTGCCTACATGCCCTCTCTTATCCACTTCCTCCCTACTTTCTTGTAGGGCAAGATAGATTTCTATACCCCTTTGCCTGTATATCTTATTTCCTAGTTGCATATAAAAACAATTTTTAACATTTGTTTTTAAAACTTTGAGTTCCAGATTCTCTACCTTCTTCCCTCTCCACCCACTCTCATTGAGAAGGCAAGCAATTCAACATAGGTTATCCATGTGTAGTTATGCAAAACACTTCCATAATAGTCATGTTGTGAAAGACTAACTATATTTCCTTCCATCCTATCCCCCCCCCCCAAAAAAAATTATTCTATTTTCTCCTTTGACCCTGTCTCTCCTCAAGTTTTTGTTTCTGACTATCCCTCCCCCAGTTTGCCCTCCCTTCTATCATTCTTCCCTTTTTTATCCCCCCTATTTTCCTGTATGGTAAGATAGATTTCCATACCCAATTGAGCACATATGCTATTCAGCATTAGCTTCTTTTTGGTGGAGGTGGAGAGCAGTGATTTCACAGGAATGGGATGGATCCACATGAGAAATGTTGTAGAGGAAGAATCAGTAGAATCTGATGACTAATTGGATATGGAAGGTAAGAGGAAAGTATCAAATGTGACTCTTAGATTTTGAGCTTGTATGACTAGGAGCAGAATGGTACCTTTAATAGAAATAGGAAAGTCAGGAATAGATTGGTTTGGAAGATAAATTCAGTTTGAGGTATTTTGTATTTGAAAAACAGAGGAAAGCAGGTTACGGTGTCCAGCATACAATTGGAAATGTAGGGCAAAAACTTTCTGGAAAGAGGGGAGGGCTAGACATATAAAATCGGGACCATCAACATGGATATAGTGGTTGAGATATCCAAATTAGAAAATGTAGAGATTAAGAGAATTCAAAAAACAGAACTTTGAGGAATTCTCACATTGGGAGGATATGGGAGTAGAAGGAAGAGGAGAACCTGGTAGAGGTAAGAGAAGGAAAAGACTGGAAGAACAAAGATTGTTTCACATCCAGAAGCCGGTGGATAGTTTTGAGAAAGAATGTTTTCAAAAAGAACATGGAACATAACATTTTTTTCCCCATTTTAGTTTTTAAGACCTTGCCCTCCAAGAGCTTACAGTCTAGTAGTGGGCCATACTACTACAATATACTGTATCCTAAAAGTGAAAAAAGTTGCAAAGAGAAAGAAAGCTTGCTTTATGAAGTTGTAGGGGAGAACTCATCATTGACCTGGGAAGTTTTCATGGAAGAGGTAGCATTTGAATTGAAATTTAAAAGATGGAAAAGGAACTCAGCAGGTAAATGACATTTGGGGGAGTTTAAGATATAAGGAAGAGCTTGAGCAAAATCACAGGCTTAAAAGATATTTGTTAAATGAGTAATTATTAAAAAGTGTTATAGGGGCAGCTAGGTGGCACAGTGAGTAGAGCACTGGCCCTGGAGTCAGGAGGACCTGAGTTCAAATACAGCCTCAGACATTGTCTTACTAGCTGTGTGACCTTGGGCAAATCACTTAACCCCAATTGCCCTGCCTTCCCTCCTCAAAAAAAAATAAAGTGTTATAGACAGAAGGATAGGTCACTTCAGTTTGAGTATGATCAGGCTTAATGGAGGGGGCAGCATTTGAATTGGGTCTTAAGAGAATTGTGGAAAGATGGAAGCATGTTAGGACCAAAAGGACCCAGATCCACCCCCTTTTCCCTCACATGCTAGTAAAGTTTGAAACAGGCTCCAGAAGGAACAATGATAAAAGAAAACCAGAGAAACAGCTTGAAACTTCTTCACCCAGTCTTAAGATTGCACAAAAAGATTGCTAGCGTCTCGCAGAAGTTCTCAGTGAAGATAAACCAGGGGAGACAGAAGACAAAGCATGCTCCTGAGCCCCGAGGAGTAAGGGCTAGATCATAGGTTCCCAAACTTATTTGGCCTACCACCTCATTTTCAAAATAAAAATTACTCAGTGCTCCCCTGGAAATCTACTTTCTTTAACCCTTTACTTTTAAAAAATTTTTTCATCATTTCAAAAAAATTTTTTTTTTAAAAATGATGCACCTTAAATTTAATAATTTATTGTAAATTGTTTTTTTTTTACTGCACTGAAATTTTGATGATGCAATATTGCCTCATATAACCATATAGTATCATGTTGTAAATAAGTCATTACACGCACATATTCCTGCTGATGCTTGCTATACTTCCTGACAATGCATGACAGGCTTGCCTGCTAACACTTGCTTGTTAAGACCTGTTGGTGGACTTGACCAGTGATTGGTTATAACTTGCATTTTATGTGTTTATTTGGAAAATAATGTAATAACTATGACCTTAATTCTGTTACACAACAGATGAAACTTACCCAAATGGTTTTTCAGAATTTTCTTCTTTTCATTCCTTATGCTTCCACTGCCCCTTTATTTTTTTCAACACCCCTGCAATTGTTCCTGAGGCTACTACAACCTCCCCTCGATGTTACCCACTTTGGGAACCACTGCACTAGATCAGTGCCTAGCACTAGGTGTCCTGTGCCCCAGCCTTCCCAGGAGATAAAGTTAAACCAATAGCTGGTGTAGGGCTCACTCCTGAGTCTCCACAGGAAGCAGAACCAGATAAGCACTCAGCTAAGGAACCATTCTTAAGTTACCAAAGAAAACAGGACCTGATCAGCACCCATTGTGGGGTCACTGCCCAAAGAATCCACTCTTGATCCAGCATTTGGGCAGTGTGTGCCAACATAGAACCCAAGAAGGCTGACTTGAATTATCACAGCAAGAGATAAAACCAGACTAGTGCCTGGGCAATCCACACGCAAGTCACAAAAGAATTGCATCAAGAGGAAGGACCAGAGAAACGCCTAGAAAGCAAAGCCTCTGGGGTCTTCTAGGAGGCCTGCTACCAACTCAATCAACATTTGGCCAGCCAGGCAGAATCTCAGCAAGAGTTAGAGCAAACTCAAGGTTTTTGGCTGAGCAAGGAAAAGGAGATAGAGAAGGAGCCAGGGCCAAAATCTGCATTAAGCTACCAGGAGAATGAGCCAAAACACAGGAATTGCTGCAGAAAATGGGGCTGTCTTATCCATTATATTCAGAACCTACTGTATCCTAGTGTAGGAAAAGCCGCAAAGTCTGACTCAAACACAAAACCTTGGTCTAGAAATTGAGGTTGTACATGTGAATGAATAGAGCAAAATGCTGAACACATTGAAGACATGTCTTGGATTGGGAAAAGCCCAAGAGGAATACCTGGAAGAAGAGAAATTTTCCAACAAGTTCAAGTAGAACCTCCAAAAAAAAGTCCTCTCACTAGGGCTATAGGAAGGAAACAAAATGAGATACAAAATGTAATGTTAAAGGGGAAAAACTGACAAGAAAAGAATGAAAAGTAGAATGGCCTAGAATAGATGGGTGGAAAACCTTACCCAAGAATTTGAAACTTTCAAAATTGCAGTGGGTCAAACAGAAAGCAGTAACTCTGAGACAGGAAATATTAAGCCAGAATCCAAAAATTGGAAAAAAAGGAAACAACAGAAGAAAATGTAATCTGCTATGAAAACAACTGATGCTGGAGAACAGGTCAAAGAAAGATAATCTGAAAATCATGACTAAGGAAAAGAACCTAAATACCAATATTTGAAGAAATCATAAGCAAAATCTTCCCTAATCTATTAGACACAGGGGAAAAATGGAAATAAAATACCACCCATTTTACTTCCTGAAAACAAAACAAAACACCACAGTGTAAAAGGCCAGGCACATCATAGCCAAAATCCATAACTTTCAAGTTAAAAAAAAAAAAAGCAAGCAACTGAAAAGGAGTTCAGATACTAAGGATGGACAGAATCACACAAAACTTGACCCTATAGTTCAGGAGAGGGAGGGACTTGGGAATAAAGCACTTCAGAAGGTAAATGATAAAGAGTTGTAACTAAGAATAACCTCTCCAACTAAACCAGATATTTTCAAGGGTGATGGTGGTGGAAGAGGAGGAAATGGAACTTTTAATGAAATAAAAACCTTATAGGTGTTACTGATGAGTTCAAAACTGAGTAGAAAATTTGAATTGCAATTGCTAGAGAAGGAAAAGACATTTGATCAATTAGAAGAGACTATGTGATGATGAATAGTATATATTTTAATAAGGATAGAAGAAATATATTACCAGAACCCTAATGCCTCTTTGTCACACTGGCACTCCTAACTCTATTCCTTAATTCTTCCATTTGAAGAAGCACCCATGCCATCTACTTTCATTTTAAACTCAGACAAGCCTGTGACTGCATGGATGACCTCTCCACCTCTTTTTAAGGAGGTAGTAGAGGAGTGGAGGTAGGCATGCCAGTGTGAGGAGGAAGCCAGTGACCTTAAAGACATTAGGGTTCTGAGGACACATTTCTTCTATCTTAATTAGAATATATACTATTCATCATGTACCATACCACAAAGTATATTACAAAACATTAATTACCAAAAGAGAGGGAGAAGGGTTTGTCAGTGCAACAGACTAGTTCTGCAACATATTAGAAGCAAATGGTAGTGGCATGGTGTTTGATGAACCCAAATACTTCGGCACTTGGGATAAGAACTTGCTTTTGGACAAAAACTGCTGGGAAAACTGGAAAGCACTTTGGAAGAAGTTAGTTATAGACCAACGTCCCACACCACATACCACAATAAGCTCCAAATTGGTATGTGACTCAGACTTAAAAAGTGACATCATAAATTAGAGGAGCGGAGAAGAAAGTACCTTTCAGAACAATGAACAGATGAAGAGTTAGTGACCAAGAAAGAGATTGAAAGGATCAAAGAAGGTAAAATAGATATTTTTGCTTATATAAAATTTTAACAGTTCTGTACAAACAAAACTGCAGTTAAAATTAGAAGGGAATCCATAGGAGAAAAAATTTTTGCAGTAAATTTCTCTGATAAGACTTGTTTGAAAGATCTACAAAGAACTGATTCAAATTTATAAGAACAAGAACAATTCCCAAATAGATAAAGGGAAAAAATCTAAGCTGTCAATAAGGATGTGAAAAAATGACCCAAATCACTAATAAATAGTAACATTCAAAAGGGAACAATTCTGAGGTTCCATCTCATACCCATCAAATTGAGGAAGATGACCAAGAAAGGGAAAAGGACAATTTTTGGAGTTGCTGCTGGAAAATGTTACATTTCTGCATTGTTGGTTGAGCTGTGAATTGTTCCACCCTCTGAAAAGAAGTTTGGAACTCTGTCCCCACAGTCACTAAATTTCGTGTTTGTCTAGTGATACTGCTACTATGTTTATCCTCTAAAGAAATGAAAAGAGGAGGAAGAAGACTGATATGTAGGAAAATATTCATAAATCCTCTTTTTATGGTGACAACTGGAAACTAAGAGGATGCCTTTCAAATGGAGAATGGCTGAACAGACTACGTGATATGAATATAGTGGAACACTAATTTCCTGGGAGAAATGATAAAATAGTTTCAGAGAAACCTGGGAAGACTTACATGAATTGATGCAGAATAAAGAGAATAAGATAATTTATGCAATAATAATTACATCATAAGGAAAAACAACTTCGAGAGGTTTAAGAACATTGGCCAACCACCTCCTGACAAGTAATACACTCAAATTCCCAGATAAGACACATTTTCATTTACAACCAATGTGGGAATTTGTTTTGTGTGATTATATTTATTTGTTAGAAATGTTGTGTTTTTCGTTTTCCTCAGTTTGGGAGTCAGGGAAGATTGAGGAGATTAGGAAAAAGGAAAGATAAGAGTAGAAGGCTATGGAAACTTATTTTTTTAAATACATAAAAGAAAACAAAGAAATCCAGAAGGAATCACAGCCAAGCAGGATAGCAGTGGAGCAGCATTTAAAAAACAAGCTGTACGTAATAAATATCTACAACCCTCTCTGTTCTGCTGTGTATATGAAAGTATTTGTTTTAGCTGATATTTAAGTTAAGATTTTTTTAAATGAGCATTAAAATTACACAATGGATGGAAGAATGGGAAGCATTTAAGCTACTGCGGAGGCTGAGGCTGGTGGATCACTTAAATTGGAAGTTTTAGGCTGCAGCATGGTTAAAAACCCATTGAGTGCATTCTCCAGACTGATGTTTGTTTATGAAGTTATTACTAATTATCTTTCTATTTTTACTTAACAGATCCATTGAACTTGGAAAGCTGCTAAAGACAAAGAGAAGATACAAAGAGAAATAAAAATGCCGAAACCAGTAAGTCTATTGGTTGACTTCTTCTGACATGCGTTCTCTTTTTATGATGTTTTGCCTATCCTTAAATCTGTTTATTTTTTAATCTCAGGCAAAATATTACTTTTTTTTAAAAAAATATATTTTTTAAGTAAAAAATCTGCCTTCTCTCCTTTCTAATCCAGTGCTGTCCTCTAGCCGCAATTGAGTATTGAAAGAAAAGCAAAACCCCAGCTATAGACATGTATTGTGAGGCATATCTGCATTGCCCACATTCAAAAAACACGTCATTCTGTACTCTGTGTCCTCTACCTTTATATCTGGTGACTAGGTAACATGTTTAGTCATTAGTCATTTAGAATCATAGTTGGTTGTTACACTGATCAGAGTTCCTAGTTCTTTAAAGTTGTTTATCTTTACTATATTGTTGTCGCTGTATAAATTGTTTTTCTGGTTTTGTTTACTCTGAAACCATCTTCTTCATCATTTCTTAGACCACAGTTCCATCACATATACCATAACTTGTTCGGCCATTCCCCAGTTGATGGACACCCCCTAAGATTCCCATTCTCTGCCACCTCAAAAAGTATAAGTATTTTTGTACATTCTTAGAGTTTTGCTTAGGAGTAAACCTTCCTTTAATCTTCCTTCCCTCTAAAATACCCTCTTCTCTCTTCACCTTTCCTTCTTATTTCCCTGTTGAATGAAATATATCTATGTATTGGACGTGTGTGTGTGTGTGTGTGTGTGTGTGTGTTCTTTAGTCCTTTGAATGGTTCAGTTGAGAGTGAAGTGTATCAGTCTTTCCTACCCAGCCCTTTCCCCTTGTTTGTATAGATGCCTACTTGCACCTCCTGATTGTGAGATAAATTTTCTGTAACATTCTTTCCCTTTCCCCTCCTAGTATTTTACTTTCCAGTCTTCTACCCAGACCTTGGTTAATTAAGATTTTCCTCTGTGACCTTTGACCTCCCCATTTTTGAATGTAAGCGGTTTATCCTTGTTGTTTAGCCACTTATTATTGTGGGTCACATTTACCTTTTTATATTTTTCTTAACTCCTCCTCTGTTTGAACTTCAGGGTCTCTATGCACCTCTGATCTTATCATTAGGAATGTTTTATAAAAGCCCTTTATTTCATTAAAGGTCTATTTTTTTCCCAGTAGGATTATACTCAATTTTTCTTGTAAGTTATTCTTGTAAGCCTAAATATCCTTTTACCATCTGAAGTATTCCAAGCTCTCCACTTCTTTATAGTGGAGGTTTCTAAATTTTGTGTGATGCTCACATTGGCTTCTTGATCCTTGAGTTCTTTCTTCTTGGCTGCTTGCAGTTGGTTTTTTTTTTTTTTTGAATTTTTTGACCTGGAAGCTCTAGATTTTGGCTATGATGTTCCAAAGAATTTTCCTTTCTTTCCTTCCTTTCTTTCAATAGGAAACTAGTGGCTTCTTGCTGGTTAGCCACTTTTTCTTTGTTATAAGATCTGGGCAGATTTCTTAAAATATGAAATCTAGGATCTTTTTTTTGTTAAAAAAAAATGTTGTAGTAGTCCAGTAATTCTTAATTTTTTTCCTCCTTGATTTTTCTAAGCCAGTTGTTTTAAAATTAATTATCTGAAATAAAAAGGAAACTAAGGGCAAAGTTACTGAGCCATCTGTGATTTAATTTCAAAGCTAGCTTTTGCATAGCAAATTAGATTACCTGGCTCCTTAGAAGTCAGAGACAAGGAGTGATTTATAGAGCTGGTTTTTATAACAAAGTGTAATTAAGAGAAAATGACATAGCCTTGTTCTGAACATAATTCACTTGGACAAGGCAAGTAACCTGACTAGTTGGCTTGCTTCTGAACTCTCTCATCTCTTCGTATACCACTAAAGGCCCATAATTTCCTCACCTTGGACAGCAAGTCCCAGGTACAAGTCCTTAGCTCTGTCTACCCTGGAATTGTGTATTAGGTAAAAAAGTTGCTATTTGGCATCTGTCAGAATGCTGTAGTAGGGCTTTAGGAGTGTTTTGGTATGGGTCTGGGACCTGTTCTTTCTTGCCCTTGTGCATAGCCTTTCTCTGTGCTAGAGTACTCCCCACACAGCATGTTCCTGCTCAGACCCTGTCCCCAGTGTCCACAAATCTCTCTGTCTCCCTAAGGGGAGCTAAGACGGAAAAATTACTCATTCTGACTTTTTCTTGAATTTCTTCACCAGGATTTGGTTTGGTGATTTTTCTAGATTCATTTGCAAGAATTGGGAGGGGAGAGGAATTCATGGTACTGCATCCTACCGCTTTGCCATTTTGGCTTTGCCTCTCCAAAATCTATCTCCCCGTCAGGCCTAGATTAATTCACTCACTTAAAAATGATTATAATGAATAGAAGTATCTTATAGCATCATCTCACATAATGATAGCAGAGGTCTCTGTAGTGGAAGAAATGGTAGTGGATTTAAAAGAAATGAGCTCTAAAGTTTGAATTCTAGCCTTAGCTATTACTATACAAACTTAAGTCATTTAACCTTTCTGAACCTCAGTTTGCTCAGTCATAAACTGAATCTATTCCTTCTCTACTTACCTCACAGTTGTGAGGATAAGGTAAAATGTGAAAAGCATTTTGAAGATGTTATATATAATTAAGGAATACATGTACTCTTTACCTATCAGTGCCTCGCACATAGTAGATGCTTAATCCTTCCTTTTTACCTTCTTACTTTCATTCCTTCCTTCCTCCCTCCTTTTTTCCCTCCCTCCACTCCATAGTTTAACATGCATTTGATCCTCAGAACAATCCAGTGAGGTATGTAAGTGCTAACAGTATTATTATCTTAATTTTTCATAGGGAGAAACTGAGGCTTTCTTATCTTTAATCCTGGAGAAATTAATTCACATTCATATCATGTAGTAAGTTTTGGAGGTAGGATTCAAATCTAAGTCTTTTGACTTCCGGTCCAGCTTCTTTACATTATACGTTAGTATCTCAATAAAGAATTATTTTGTAGTGCAAATGGCCATTTAATGAATTATTTATGTAAGTTGGGGTTTGTGTATCCAAACTTTAATACCTCCGCTTCAGCAGCTGCCCATTCACCTATACCTTCATATTCCATTGACATCTTAATCTCAGTACACTCAAAATGAAGTTCATCATCCAGTTAGTTGGCAAGTCTTGTTGATTCTACCTCCATAGCATTTGGCTTCTACCTACCTTTCTAGATTTATTTTATATTAGTCTCTTTAATGCACTCAGTACAACCTGCTCACTGCTCCCTAAAATGGATGCTCTAAGCCTTTGTGCACAAAGGCTGTTGCCATTCCTAGAATACATTCTCTCCTCCTTCACCTTCCCTCTTACAGTTCTTAATTATCTTCCAGGCTGAGTTTCTATTCAAAGTCTTTCTTGAATTCTGTAGTTGGTTAATATGATCCTTTTTCCTTAGTAAAATATGAGACTAAGTACTGCTTTTTATGCTTTGTCTTTGTATCTCCAATTCTAGTCTAGTCAGTCAATAAATGTTTATAAAGCACCTACTATGTGCCAAGCCTTGTGCAAAGCACTAGGGATACAGAAAGATGCAAAAGACAATCCCTGCCCTCAGTCAACTCACATTCTAATGGGAGACAGTGGTAGGGAGGATAGGGAGAGGGGAAATAACAAGCAAACAAATATGTATGAACAAGCTATATATAGGATAAATAAGAAATAATAGAGAGAAGGCATTAGAATTGAGAAGTTGGGAAAGGCTTCCTGTAGAAGATAGAATTTCAGCTGGGCCTTTTAAAGGAATCCAGGGAAAGGGAGTAAGCAGAGATAAAGAGGGAAACCAGTCCAGACATGGGGGCAGCCAGAGAAAATGTCTGGAGCAGAGAGATGGGAGTATCTTTTAAAGAAATAGCCAGGAGAACAGTGCCACTGGATTAAAGAATGTATTGGAATAAGGTGTAAGAAGACTGGAAAGATGTAGGGGCAAGAGGGAGTCCTAGGTTAGAAGGGGCTTTGATGCCAAAGAGAAAATTTTGTATTTGATTCTGGGAGTGAGTTCTTCATTAGGGGAGTTGGCATGGTCAGACCTACGTGTTAGAAGAATCACGTTAGTGGCAGAATGGAGAATAGATTGGGGTGGGGAAGAGACTTGAAGAAGGTGAAACAAAATGAGTCTAAAAGAAGTTTACTGTTGCAAGTTTGTACCATTATAATTCTGAATGTTGCAAGTTTGTACCATTATACTTCTGAAGTTATTAAAGATTAAAACGCCACTAAGACTTTTGAGACACTATCTCTGAGATAGTAAAGAATTAAAACTAATCCCATTAAGATTATTAGATGCTGGTTATGTGCAGTGTTCTCTATTAAGCTTTTGGGGAGATATTAAGATATGTAAGATAAGCTTTTTTAGGTAGGGGGTCTACATAATGATAGAGGGACTTATAATTTAATTTAGTAGTGTGTTGTTTAACAGCTCTTTGCCAGTTATAAAAGTTTGTCTTACAAATAGCTTTATAAAAGATAAAGGCACTTTATTTAGCCCCATATGGAACAGAAATACTTTTTCATTTTGTTCACTTTTCTTTTTATTATTACAGATCAATGTAAGAGTAACTACTATGGATGCAGAGCTGGAATTTGCTATCCAGCCCAATACAACTGGCAAACAGCTATTTGACCAGGTAAATTTATTACCCATGTACATTTATTTTCACTATATGGCTTTTAATGGAATATATCAAGTGTTTTTAGGTACTGTTTTACATCTTTTCATTTTATACTCATCGCTGATAATATTGTTTGTATGGCATGTGTATTTTCTTGTTAACATTAACATTTTTAACCCCTGACTGCTTGGGTAGGCCTTATTTATTTTTTTCATCTTAATTATGTAGGGCAGTATATACATTCACAAAATGAAATTCGAAGAATGTTTATTGACTTCCTTATGTGGATTGGATACCACAAAAAAGAAGTGCTACTAGTTATCTTTATTTAAATGTGATTTTCCACTTTTTTGTGCTTAATCACTAAATTATTACATGTGTAATGCTTTTACTTTGAGACAGCTAGATGGTATAGTGTATAGGGAACTGGGCTTAGAGTCAGGAAGACTTGAATTCACATCCTGTCTTGGACACTATCTTTATGACCTTGGGCAAGTTATTTAACCTCAGTTTCCTCAACTGTAAAATGAGGATAATAATAGCACCTACCTGTTATGGTTGTTGTGAGGATCAAATGAGATAATGTGGGTAGCATGCTTAGCACATTGCTTGGCTTATAGTAGATGTTTAATAAATGCTTGTTTCCTTCCTTATCTCTCATGGACAACATCAGTCAGGAAGCTATTTTCTTTTGAAGTTTGCAGTATCCAAATCTTCCATCCAATCAAGATAATGGTGGTTATCCTATATTGGTCCTGAAGTCATTTGCAGTTCTTTCTCAAGGAGTTCAGTATCCAATTCACTGTCTTTCTCTCTTTTCCAACTCCTGCCCTTATACTAATGGACTTTAACATTCTTGTTGACACTCTCTATCTCCCTAACCATTCAGTTTCTAAGTCTCCATAATTCTCATCTTCCATTACACCTCAGTCACACAAGTTCACATACTGGATTACCATTGCCCCAAAATGTTACATTTGCCTAAATTAAAACTCTAATGTTCCTCCATCTATCCATCATCATTCTGTTTCTCTTTATGCTGCACCTTTCCTAAACCCATCTTTTGCCTTTATTGAAACCTCCAAGCCCTCTAGCTTTTAGTAACTTTCTCAGGCCATTACCCTGATTTGATTTCACTTCCTTCCCTTTCTGTTCTTGACCCTATTAGTTAGCCAGTTTATCTCAGCACTGCTCTCTTTTCTTTTTTTTTTTTTTTAAGTTTACAAGGTCCTTTATTCACAACAGTTCTCTGAGGTAGGTAAAGAAAGGTTTTTTTTTATTATTATAATTTTTTTTTTATTAACATCTTTAGTTTTCAGCATTAATTTTCACATGCGTTTGAATTACAGATTTTTCTCCCCATTTCCACCCCCCTACTCCAAGATGGCGTACACTCTGGTTGCCCCGTTCCCCAGTCTGCCCTCCTC
>CM053622.1:700366225-700467020 GCA_028646595.1 Phalanger gymnotis | reverse complement strand
ATCCCACTCATGTACTGCTGAACAGAACTGGAAGAAGTGTCTCTCTCTCTCTCTCTCTCTCTCTCTCTCTCTCTTTCTTTCTCTCTCTCTCTCTCTCTCTCTCTCTCTCTCTCTCTCTCTCTCTCTCTCTCTCTCTCTCTCTCTCTCTCTCTCTCTCTCTCTCACACACACACACACACACACACACACACACACACACACACACACACACACACACACAAGAAGACCTCGCTGATGAGGTACATTATAAATTAGTATTATTTATCCTCCTTCTGGGCCTTCACTGCAACAAGGCAATCCTTTTATTTTTTATTTTATTTTCTCTCTAGTCTGTTCTCCATCTTACCCTCCACAAAAGCTTTTCTAAATCTTTTCTTTCTCTTCAAACCCTCTCTGTCTCAACTGAAGACCTTGCTCCTATTATACTGAGAAAATTAGAGTAATAATTATAATATTTAGCATTTATGTAGTACCTTAAGTTGCAAAGCATTTTACATTGTTCTCATTTGAGCCTCCTGACAACCCTGGAAGGTAGATGCTATTATTAGCCCCATTTTACAGATGAGAAAAATACAGGACAGAGAGTTTAAGTGACTTGCCAGTGGTCACACAGCTAGCAAGTGTCTGAGGCAGAATTGAAACTCAAGTTTTCTTGACTCCAAGTGTAGCACTGTATACACTGTGAAACTTAATTGCCTCATTGAGCTACCATTGTTATAGTACTACTTTCCTAAAGTTTGTAAAGCACTTCACGAATATCCCCCCTCCTCTTCTTTTCATCTCAAACCCCCTTGACAAACATCCTCCAATGTCTCTAACTCTCCTCAGTCTCTCAGAATAAGGTGACCTTTCTTTTTGTTAAGACCAGCCTCCCCATAGGTACACCTGATCTCTTTCCCCTTGTGTTTTTTCCATCAAATAACCTTAATCTCTCTGATCTTCAGTCTTTCTTATTTACTGGTTTCTTCTCTTCTGGCTTCAAATGTGCCCAAGTCTCTCTCTTCTTTTAAAAAAAAATCTTTACTAGACTGTACCTGTTCCTTCAAGCTATTGTCTTATATCTATCTCTCTTCCATTTCTGTGAACTGAGAATAAATTGTCTGCAATCTCTGCCTGCACTTCTTTGTCCTCTCTCTTCATCCCTACCTCATCATTCAACTAAAACTGTTTTCCTTCAGTGTTACCAAGTATCTCCTACTTAACAATTCTGATTCTTTTTAAGACCTCATCCTTGACCTGTCTGCTGTGTTCAATATTGTTGACTATCCTCTCCTCTTGGATACTTTATTTTCTCTTTTTCTAATTTTTTTTTATTTTTAGTTTATAACACTCAGTTCCACAAGTTTTTGAGTTCCAAATTTTCTCCCTCTTCTTCTCCCCCCTCCCCACCCAAGATGGCATGTAATCTGGTATAGGTTCTACATATACCTTCACATTTAATTTATTTACACAGTAGCCAAGAAACAAAACTAAAAAAGAAGGGGAAAAAAAAAGAATGCCAATAGTTTGCCTTGATCTGCATTCAGACTCTGTAATTCTTTCTCTGAATGTGGATAGCTTTTCCATCATAAGTCTTTTGAAACTGTCTTTGAACCTTGTATTGCTGAGAAGAGCCAAGTCTATCAAAGTTAGTCATCACAGAAGCAATATGTCTGTGGTTGTGTATGGTGTTTTCCTGGTTCTGCTTCCCTCACTCAGCATCATATCATGTAGGTCTTTCCAGGTTATTATGAAGTCCATATCTCCCCCATTTCTTATAGCACAATAGTATTCCATTACATTCTTATACCACAACTTGTTTAGCCATTCTCCAATTGATGGGCATCCCCTTGATTTTCAATTCTCTGCTACCACAAAAAAGAGCTGCTATAAATATTTTTGTACATACGGTCCCTTTCCCACTTGTGTGATCTCTTTGGGATACAACCCTAGGAGTGGTATTGCTGGGTCAAAGGGTATGAAATACATTTGGGCATAGTTCCAGATTTCTCTCTAGAATGGCTGGTTCGGTTCACAACTCCACCAGCAATGTAACAATGTTCCAGTTTTCCCACATCCTCTCCAGCATTTATGAGTTTCCTGTTTTGTCATGTTAGCCAATCTGACAGGAGAGATGTGGTACTTAAAAGTTGTTTTGATTTGCATTTCTCTAATCAATAGTGATTTAGAGCATTTTTTTCATGTTACTATAGGTGATACTTTATTTCCTCTGGGCTTTTGTGACACCACTGGCTCCTGGTTCTCCTGTCTGCCTAACTATTCCTTCTTTTTTCTTTGCTGGTTCTTTATCCATATCATCCCATCTAACTGTAAATGTTCCCCAAGGCTCTATCCTAGGCTCTCTACTTTTCTCTCTCAGTGAACTCATCACCTCCCCTTGGTTTAAAACTTATTCCTAAGCTTCTGACTCCCAAATCTATAATAACCAGTTCCAATCTCTCACCTGCTCTTCCATCTCATATTACCAATTACCTTTTAGACATTTCAAACTGAAGGTCCTAGAGCAATCTTAAACTTTACTATATCCAAAACACAACTCATCATTTCTCCAAAACCCACACCTATTCAAAACTTGCCTATTTATGTTGATGGCACTATTAAAGTATCCCAGACTTGTAATCCTTGTATTATCTTGGACCCCTCACTCTCCTTCATCCCATATATCTAATGATTTTGCTTAAGCTCAATCTAACACCCCTTCCCCCAGTTAAACTCAAGTGTTTTTGTTTTGCCTTAAAATCAAATGTAAATTCCACTATTTAGCATTTAAAGTTCTGCAAACCTGGCCCCAGTCTGTCTTTCCAGCCTTATGGCACATTTTTCTGCTTTCTACACTTTGTGATAAAGCCAGCCACCTGTTTTCTCTGTTCCACATGCAGAACACCCCATCTCCTGTTTGTGCCTTTGCAGTGGCTGTGACTCATGCCTGGAATGCGCATCCTCCTCACTTCTGCCTCCTAGAACCTTTTTTCTTTCCTGAAGATAAAGCTCAAGTACTACTTTCTATGTGAAACCTTTCCTCATCACCTCAGCTGTGACAACTTTTTTTTCTCAATCTACCTTTCATTGTACTACTTTTTGTTTAGTTGTATTTAGGCTCTTTATTTGATATATATTTAAGAATATCCTTGTTGCTTCTGATAGGATTGTTTCATTTATTGTATTTGTTTTTCTGTACCTAGCACAGTGCCTGACATATAATAGGAGCTTAAGAAATACTTGTTGGTTGATTGATTCATAAAACTCTGTTCTATCTAATCCAGCAAAAAGCAAAAGTGCCTACTATGTGCAAGGCAGTGGGGATACAGAGAGAAAGTGAAAAACCGTTCATGCCTCCCATCAGGAAGCTTATATTCTACTTAGTCACATATAAACAGCTTATTAAATGCAAAATAAAATGAGGAGGGAGAACTGTGTCTGTGAAATAAGTGCCTCCACACACTGGGACACTCATTAGCAATAGATTTGGTCATAAAATGTCATCAACATATGACTTATGACTTGGAGGTATAAGTTATATATTGTAGCTTGCCTTTTAAATATATCATGAAAATTCAGTCTTAACAAGAATGTGGATGTGAATCCTTTTGTAATGCACAGGATATTTTTGTACTGTGCTTAATGCCTTTACTACTCTCTTATCTCTTAGCAAGTTTGTTGTATAGCAAATATTCCTAAATTCAAGCACATGTATATCCATTTAGACTGCCTCAAGCAGTTTCTGAAGTTCTCAGAGTCCTGAGGAAAGTAGGATGCCAAGAGGGGTTTTTTCAGAGCACAGAGCTACAGAAAGCAGTACAAAATTTGACCCAACAAATCACAGTTTCCTTAGCAGTTATATTCACTGCTATTTTGAGCATTGCGGTGCACATTTCTGAAGACAGAGCAATCCTTCTCTGTGGTTGAAAAGTACAAGCTTATTTGCATTGAATCCTCAAAGTAAAATGTTATCTAGATCCACTGTGAATGATCAGTTAATACTGCTCTCTTTCTCTTTTTAAGGTGGTGAAAACAGTTGGCCTGCGTGAAGTCTGGTTTTTTGGGCTGCAGTATGTGGATAGTAAAGGCTATTCAACTTGGCTTAAGCTAAATAAAAAGGTAAATTATATGCAATGATTATAATCATTATATAGAGGCAGCTGGGTTATAGCACTTAGAGCACTGTGCTTGGAATCAGGAAGACTCATTTTGAATGCTACCTCAAACCTTTCTAGCTTTGTTACCTTAGACAGATCACTTATCACCTCTCTCAACCCTATTTTATATATATATATACATATATATATATATATATATGTATGTGTGTGTGTATGTGTGTATATATGTATATATGTATATATAAATAATAATAGCATCTACTTCATTATGTTGTCATGGTGTTCAAATTAGCTAACATGTAGAGTGCCTGGCAGACTTTAAAGGGCCATATAAATACTAGCTGTTACTATATGTTTACTGTCAGTATTTTAGAGTAACAGCACCTGTGTAGGTATGCTAGTTTATTGTCTGAATATAAGCTGTACATTTGTCTCTCCCAGACTTGTCTAAAACTTAAATATTACTTATAATTGTGCTCTGGGAAAAAGGAAAAGCATTTATATAGTGCCTACTAAGTGACAGGCACTGTGCTAAGTGCTTCACAAATAGTGCCTCATTTGCTCTTCACAACAATACCAGAGGGTGGGTGCTCTTATTATCCCCATTTTATAGCTGAAGAAACGGAGGGAAACAGTGGCTTGCCCAGAGTCACACAGCTAGTAAATGTCAGGGACAGATTTTGACTTCAGAGAGCTTCTGTCATCCCTGGCCTGCAAGTACAATTCCCTTCTTCCTAAATTTCCTGACATTGATTGTTCAGTTCATTGTTTTAAAGTAAAGTCTGATTGATTTGTTTAGGAAAAGTATTTGATATTTGCTTGGCAGATCAACAATATGACTAACTATAATGTAACAGAGAAAAGTGATTAGGAATTTGGGTTGGGGGGGGGGGTGTTGGTTTTTTTTTTTTAAGAGGGGGGAGGCCCGGCAATTGAAGTTAAGTGACTTGCCCAAGTTCACACAGCTAGTGAGTCAAGTGTCGAAGGCCAGATTTGGACTCTGGTCTTCCTGACTCCAGAGCTGGTGCTCTACTCACTGTACCACCTAGCTGCCCCTTTGATTAGGAATTTGTAAGATAGGCAGAGAGTCAAATCACTGATATGTTGATCTTTACATATTTTTCTAGAATTCTGTTTTTTTTTTCTTTCTAGAGTGAGTAATGTTTCCATATTTTATGTTTAACTAGAGTTGGCTATGTTTGCAAGGATATCTTAAATTTATTTAAGGCCTTTTGCTTATATATTTTTTTTAATTGCCCTAGTCATTTCCCTATATTTCACTTCCCTTCTAAATCTCTTGTGTAAGAAATTAACTGACATAGCAACTGCATTTCACAGTTCAATTTAGTTCATGTGCAAGGAATATTTTTGCTGTTAGAGTTACTAAGATATAATGTATATACTATTGTCTTGATCCTCCTGTGGCTTGTTATCTAATGGAGAAAAAAAGCTATGCACAAAAGTTTTATACAAGTATAATGTGATAAGGGCGAGAGAGAACTTTGAACAGTGTATTCCAATAGAATTTGAGGAGGGAGAAATCAATTTTAGCTGAGACTATTAGATGAGAAGTTAGCCTCATGAAGGAATTTTTACCTGTGCTGGGCCTTGAAGGGAAGAGAAGAATTTCACTCAGAGATATGGAGGAAGTTTGAGGAGTGTCAGTCTCAGGCATTACAGCAATGTGAATGGAAGGGGTTGGATGCAAGAGGTGTTACTGAGATATAATCCAACAACTGATTAGACAAAGGGTATGAGGAGGAAGGGAGTTTAAAAAGACTCCCAAGATATCCAGTCTGAGTAGGAGGAGCCATGTCACCATAAACAGAAATAGGCAAGTTTGGAGGATAGGCATATTGGACATGGTAATTCGATGATGAGTTCAGTTTTGGATGTGTTTTTTTTTCAAATTTGCTTTAGATATCAACATTGCATACTAGAAAGAGAAAAATCACTAAAAGTTATATATCCAAATCACTTAAAACTGTATGCCAAAATACAGTCTTTTAAAACATATTTTAAATTAGATAAATTTTTAAAGTGAGTAGAATTAAAGATTTTGACCATAAATAAATGGATCTTTAAGATAAACTGGCCAAAAGAATATGAAGTTAAGTTGTATTTAGTTAAAGGCTACTTTAGAGCCATACTTAGAACTTTCAGAATTCTGTGCTCTTTCAGAATTCTTTCCCTTTTAATATACTTGAATAGGGGTTTAGATCATAGTGTAACATTTCTCCTATTGATAATATTCAAAACTGCTGTTTAAGGTAACACAGCAAGATGTAAGAAAAGAAAATCCTCTGCAGTTCAAGTTTCGAGCTAAATTTTTTCCTGAAGATGTATCTGAAGAACTAATTCAAGAAATAACACAGAGACTTTTCTTCTTACAAGTTAAAGAAGCAATCTTAAATGATGAAATATATTGCCCCCCTGAAACTGCTGTTCTTTTGGCTTCTTATGCTGTCCAATCTAAATATGGAGATCATAATAAGGAAATTCACAAACCAGGCTACCTGGCTAATGACAGACTCCTACCTCAACGGTAAGTTAAAAAAAGCTTTTTTATTTTACTTTTTATTGTTATTAATGTCTTTTGTTTTTTATCTTACTTTCATTTTCAAATATGCCCAAGGACCATGGTCCAAATATATCCAAGGACCAAGGTTCATCATAATTACATAACATTTTGTTTCAGTGGTTTTTATTTATTTTCTTTTTATTTGCATTGTTAATGGACATTGTGTACATTGTTGATCGATGCCTTTATGCTGTCACCTCTAAAAGCCTTCCAGAGTAGGTAAATAAAGTTTTTCATGTTTTAAACTTTAACTAAAATTGTGACCAGGTTGCTCTTTGGAATAAGATGGTCTACATGGTAATTACTTAGTGGCTCTCTCCCCAGATAAGTAATGTGTGTTGTTTCACAACTGGATTTTATAAATAATAATCTGGCAGCACTAGATGGAAAATTTTGGTGCTTAAGTGGGGAACTTGGAAGTGCTACTGTTTAGTATAGATCAGACCACATGCAGAGAAGTGCTTAGTAAGTATTCTCCATAATAACAGTTGCTGATCTTTGCATCTTTGGAAATCATTTATTTCTGTTTTAAAGGGATTTTATGTCAGTAAGTGAATCAAAAATTGTCCCTGAAGATTTTCAAGTCATAATTTTAGAAGTAATTTCTGTTGCTAGTATCAGAAGATGTTATTTAAAACTTTGTTGTGAAGCTTGGCCAGTAATTTAATTACTATTCTCTGCGACTTAATTGAAAACTCCCTGAATCTTTCTCATTCCTATTAATGGTGTATAGTGTCTTATATAATAACTTTCGATTTTCATCTTTGTGAACTTCTGATCTTTAAGAAGAAATTAAATGGGCTTTAACATTTGTATACACCTGGTGAAAGGCTTTCCATTTTTGATCTGTTATTTATTAAAACTTAGGTTTAGTACCAGCTGACTGGTTTGTTAGATATTTTGTCTTAAGGGTCTGTGTATTTCTTCCATGTGGTTGAAGATCATGACATTTTTCATCTTTTGTTGATTCTTACCCATATTCATCCTACAGGGTGTTCCTGAAGTCTGGACACATAGGCAAAAATGCATATTTTGAAGAAATGAAATGAATGAAATTTTCAGCAATGTTTTATTTAATTGGAATATTAACAGATAACATCTTCAATATGATTTCCATCATTTGTGATGCAGAGGTT
The DNA here is from genome assembly GCA_028646595.1 of Phalanger gymnotis. Classification (NCBI taxonomy): domain Eukaryota; kingdom Metazoa; phylum Chordata; class Mammalia; order Diprotodontia; family Phalangeridae; genus Phalanger; species Phalanger gymnotis. Next base: position 700,459,206 of record CM053622.1, on the reverse strand, counting down.
GATGTGCTTTGCAAGATTTACATGAACTCGATGCAAATAACTCCACATTGCCATCAAGGGGACTAAGATCTGTTAATATTCCAAATATTTCAAAATATGCATTTTTGCCCATGTGTCCAGACCTTAGGGACACCCTGTATGTTGTCCTTGAGAACATCTGTTGTTCATTCTTTGAACATACATAACCTGCCTTGTCACAAGTGGCCTGTGTGTGTGTGTGTGTTTTTTTTAATACCACTCCTCACTCAAGCAGGAGTCTTTTGTTGTTGCTTAATAACCTGTGTGATACGGTAGTAAATGTTTAACAACCAGCTCTATGGGGGGGGGAAACCACAATAAACTGTATGTCTGTCACACTTTTAAGTTTAATCTGCATTATTAATATTTCTCTTTAATCTTAAGTCTAGGTAATCAGCAAAACAAGAAAATCAAGCCTTGATTTGTTGTGTTTGCCAAATTCCAACATATAAATGGTCACATTGAAAATTGAACAATTTGTTCTTGTGAGTTGGTTTGAGCTGGCTCCAGCACCCTCCTCGTAATAATTGTAGTTTACTTATTTCTGCCATGGTATTTGTTTCCATAATTTCTTTTCTTCTGGGATTACTTACAGTATTAACTCCTTTAAGATCAAGGTGTTCTAACATTCATAGCCATAGAGCATCACTAGAAGAATATTTATGTTAAAGAAATTGGCTTTGCCCTGAAAGAAGATTATCTGAAAGCTTGTGCAGTTTTCAAAATTCTGTCTAGTTTAATCTTGTCCACAAAAAACAAAGATGTGTACTAGATTAGGAGTTGGCAAACTGTGGCCCAATGACCATATTTGGCCCTGTTTTTGTATGGCTAACCTATTTGTTTTTGCAGAGTCAGCCAGTGAGATAAGAATGGTTTTTATAGTTTTAAAATACAATAAAGCTTTATTTAAAAATGTAAAAACCATTTTGAGTTTACACAGGTGGCAGGCCAACAGGAAATTTGGCCCTGGAGACTCACCCCTGTCCTATTTGAACTTTTAGGTCCCTTATAACTTTCTTATTTCTGATACTTTGATGTTTGTCTTCAACTTGGGGCCAAGCTTATTTCATTATCCATTTGCAGTGCTTGTCCAGGGATATATGGCTGTCTAGACTAAAGCAGTGGGAATTTGTTTGGTTCTATGTCATAATCTAGACGGTATTCATTTTTCACTTAACTTTGGTTTTTCTGGTATGGATGGGCAAACTGGTCTCTTTTGAATAATTATGGATGTCATAATAGTATTCTAGCGTTTAATAGAATTACAATGTTTTCTGCCTCTAGGAACATTTTTTGAGCATTGCTTTGACAGAATAGTCTTTGATACCAAAAAATATCCTAGGAAAACATTTCTCTGTTTTGTGCCTAACTTAATGGTGTAAAATGGATCATTGAATGAAGTTATCATAGATAACCATCATAGATATTGGACAGTGTCTTTTAACATGTGTTGGAGACGAAAGCTGTATTTCATTCTACTCAAGTAGTCTTACAATTGACAGATATAGCAGCAAGATCTCTTGTTTGCTAACCCTTAGTCAGATATGTCCTTCTGTAGAAAAATATCTGCAAAAATCTGCTTATTCTCTTAAGTTTTCATCAAGGATCCCTTTGATGTACGCATAGAATATTCTCCTAAGTATTTTATACAGATGAGGAAATAGGTGCATGGGTCAGTATTTGCTGAAGTGTTGTTCTCATGTTGTCCCTAGTATGGATTTTTTCTTTACGTATTTAGTTCAATCCAACCATTCTCTGCTACTTCATCTTAATTGTTATATCAGGTATTGAGATCAAAGAATACAAATAGAATGGTTTCAGTATTGTTAGTGCTAAGAATGTTCTCCATGTGCTAACAAACTGATCATTCTCTGCTAATTCGTTATGTCCAGGATACAGATCTAAATTTTCAAAATGTTTATCCTTCTCCCTTTCTTCAGTACATTTGTTCTTTATTAATTGTTTACTTATTACATTATGTTGGCTAAAGCTTCATTCAATAAATAAAAGATGGGAAACAAAATAAGAAAAGAGCAATCACTATAGACTTGCTGCATAAATGGTTTCATCTATAATGTTGCAGAAATGATCTGGCCCAACTAGTTTTCATGTCAAGCTCTCTGCAGGCTCGATTACTCTTCTCAACTGTCTCATGGTGTTCCATTAGGTCCGACATTTTGCATATGAACTCATATTCTTTATTTGTACTGCTCTTGGCCACCAAGTCACATAACTTGGTAAAGACATCTAGTATTAGCTAATTAGAGTAGTTTGTGGGTTCTTTATACATTCTTTGTGGCAAATGTTTTGCATTGGTTAAACTTTTAAAAGAAATGGTGATATTGGCTTTATTTTTGTGCACTTCCTGTTTTGTTTTGTTTTCTGGCATGACAGTTTCTTTAAACAGATTAGTCTAAAGGTGCTATAAACACATAATATTTCCTTTTCTTGATCTTTATATTTTGGTTGCTGATTTGACTTTTGCTCTAATCAGTTGATGATATACAGTCAGCTAATTCTGAAATGGGTACATAGTTTTCAGTTTGCTAAGGCAGAGTCAATTTTAGTTTTTAAAATGTTTTTAGGTGCTTACAACCTCTGATGCTTACTTGTTCTCTTGTTAAAGAAAGTATTTGTTATATACAAGACTTTGACCTTCTTTTATTTCTTGAAGCTTAAACCATATTTTCTAGGTTAGTTTTTTCTGACCTTACATTTACATTGATATCACTAAATATCAAGTTAAATGGAGACTAGTTTGAAGAATTTCATCAGGTTTATCATAGGATTGATTTATTTCTTTATCTTCTGCAACAGATGTTTATAAACTGTGGTTTTCTTTATAATAATGTCAATGTGCTTGATTAGGACTACATGGTAAAATTAGCAAATGTTCCAGGAAATATTTCTTGTTGCCTTTTGGCACATGAAAAAACTAACTTCAATTAACTGTTTCATCCACCTCTATAAGGAGAACCTGCAAGTCATCTTGCATATATTTGCAACTTCTTTATTCTTTTGGTTTCATTTATAGTGAGATGTTAGTGTGGCTTTGTTTGATGCTTTTAGTAGTAATGTGTCATTTTGTTAGGGGTAAAGATTTCATATTTAGGATGACAACAGATTCTGTTTCAGGATACTCTGCCATTGTCACTTCAGGAACATAATTTTTTTTTGTTTTATTTTAATCATAATTTAGTATTACTAATTCTATATTTTAAGTTGAATTACAAAGAACCAACAGATCATATGAAACAGATCTGAGGGCTTTAACCTAAAGAAATGGATACTTATGGGGACATGATCATGGGCTTCAAGTGTGTCTGAAGGTCTGTTATGTGGAATAAGGATTAGACTTGTTCTTCTTGATCCCAGAGGGCAGTTCCAGGTGCTAGAGGTGGAAGTGGCAATAAGGAAAACTTAGGCTTGATGAGGAGAAAAATTTCCTTAGAATTGTACAAAAATAAATTGGCTGCATCAGGCAGCTGTGGGTGAAGGTCTCTTCTGGAGATTTTCACATATAGAGGCTAGATGATCATTTGTCATTAACCTCTGAGAAGGCTTGATCATTTGAATGTTACCTCAGATCGTGTTTTAACTTTTATTTTATAATAATTTTAGTGTCAGGGAATAGATTAGCATGTGTACTCTTTTTATACTGTTAAAGAGAAACATACATGAGATATATGATGTTAATCTTTTCATATTCGTTTAGATGTGCTCAGCATTCCAACATTAATACTATGGTCAAAGGACCTTAGTTGTTCCATTCATTGTACAGTGTTGTAGATAATAAGAATTACTTCTTTTTCTTCTGAAAACTAATTTTATTAATTCCACACCATTTTAAGAAACACATATATCTCACTTTGAAGATGATTTTGAGTATGTTATATTAGGAACATATAAGCAAAGATGAGTCTTCCCCATGGCCTGCTATGTAAGTAGACAAATATCATTTATAAGAATGTTGCTTTTTTCCATGATGTTTAATATAATTTCTTATTGATTTTCAGTCTCATATAGTGAATTTATATAAGAAAAATTAGTTTTTGATGGAACATTTCAGGAGATGATAGTTTGATATAGTGAGGGACAGATTATTTCAATGGAAATGATTAAAGAATGTATTAAACAAAAGAATATGGAAACATTGTGATAGTTGGTTGAGAAAACGTGAAATCTGAGATTATAAATGAGAAAAATATGTGAAGATATTTAGACACACCTAGAGTACAGCAGCCTAATAGTAAAAATAACTTTTTTAGAGTTTTTTAAATGTAGGAATGACCATGGAGGACAATATGATCAGATTGTTGAGTAATTGTAGTGTCCATATGCCCAGTTATGTATGCATTCTGAGTATATCTTAGACTTAAAAAAAGCATTTTTAGTATAAATTCAGGGCTTTGCAACAACTCTCTGGTCTAAATACAGACCACATCCCTAATGAGATAGCTTTGACTAGAAAATATGTAGGCATATACTGATTATAACCTGCATTCAGGTTTTTTAAGAGCCATTTTTGACATAGAAGTGCTCCCTCCATTTAGAGCAATACTGTATAAATTGGAATTTGATTAAAAGAACAACTTTTAGAGAAAGGGCAAGGTGAAACTGAAAAATAAGCACCAAAATGAGAAGGAACTCCAAGGTACAAAGAGCAGCTGTGATTTAGTGGAAAAGCATTGTACTGGGGGAGGTAGGAGACTGAGGTCAAATCCTGGCCAGTTATTAACCTCTGTTAACCTAGGTGATAGAAATTTCATATTGTTTATTCATTTATTCCCTTGAGGTATAGCAGACATAAATATATGGAGCCAGACAAAGTCTGACTGCCTGCACAAAAGAATGAGAAAGCTTATATACATTATTTTTAGCAGACTCAGCATGCCTTCATTCCTTCACTTTTATGAACCCCATGTATGTTTAACCATGATACGAGAAAAGGATTTTCCTTAATGGAATAGGTTGTAAATACAGTAAGTCAGGACAGTTGACAAAGTTTCAACTAGAATTATAACCCACGATCTCTGTGTTTAATTTTCCATTAACATTCCATAACATAGTATATGTCCATAAAATATTAAGATAAGAAAAAGTTACATTATTCAAGATAGTTTTCTCAGGTTAAGGGTCTCATCCTTAATGACCTTAGAGAAAAGAATGTTCTTAAGTCAGCCCAAACTGACCTTGTCGACATGGGAAGAGTTTACTCAGAGAACAAAGAGGTCGTTTAAGCTGGTTAATCAGTTCAGGCTGTTCCTCTGGTTAATCTGTTCAGACTCTGGCCCTTATTGAAATTACAAAAATGATATTAAATGATATTAATGACCACCACTTCCCTCACATTATAACCCACCTCTTCATTTACATGAATGACTACCACCCTAGTTCAGGCCCTCCTCACCTCTAGCTTGAACTATTGCAATAAACATACTTCTTCCATCTCTTTGGTTCTTTTCCCTCTTGTCCAGGTGTGATTCCAAACTTAGTGTAATGGATCATTAAGAGGCTGAAGTTTAAACCATCAACACATTTATTTAAAACATTTTAATTCTCTGGGTGAAAGCAATTCACCTAGCAATTTAAAGCACCCAGAGGATAGAAACAAATAAATGCCTCTAGGAAGAAGGTTTCCTGGGGTTTCAAGAGCTTCCTTGTAGAAGTCCTAAAAAAAAAATTGTTTTTATCCTTTCCTTACTCAAGAAGGGTGAGTTTAAATCCTACTTCTGACACATACTGGCAGTATGACCCTGGACAAGTCCCTTAATATCTCTCAATGCTCTTGGGCTACTCTAAGCTAATCAACTGAATAGAATGTGAATTGATAAAGGAAATTACTCTGTAGGCATTTCCTATCACAATGAAATCACAGATCCAGTCAAAATAAATAAATACAAAGTCTGTATGTGTTGCTTGTTCCAGTGGAATATTATCTTCTCAAGGCCAGAGGACTATTTGATCTTTGCCTTTGTATCCAGAGTGTCCGGTACATAGCAGATGTTTAATAAATGTTGTTTGATGAATACTAGCTGTGTGGTTGAGCGCATAGAAATGAGAAGTAGAAAGGAACTTTACAGCTTGTCTTAACTAACCTCATTTTCAAGAAAACTAGTATTTATAGAAGGCAATGGATAAAGAATTGGATCCGGAGTTAGGAAGACCCAAGTTCAATTTCAGCCTCAAGCACTAGTTATGTGACCCTAGGCAAGTCACTTAACCTGTCAGCTTTGATTTCCTCATTTGTAAAATGGTAATACTAGTACCTGCTTCCGAGGGTTGTCTTGAAGATCAGTTAAGATGTTTGTAAAGTGCTTTGCTTACCTTAAAATATGATATGGGTGCGAGCTGTTATATTAAGAAGCTTTCCCAGTATCTTAGATAGCAAGTATCAGAGTTAGAATTTGAACTCAGGTCCTTTGACTCTTAAGTTTTAATGTCATTTTAGAGTTCTAGAATAATAAAAAGAACATTGTGTTAGCTTGTAAATAATCCACTTGGAGTGTATAAAAGCAATATTTCACTTACATGTTTCTGATTTTTGTGGTAGAAGGGTAGAGATGAAAGGAGTTACTGTAGTAGAACTGGGCCTTGGTCTTGAATTCAAGATTGGAAATACAAATGAATAGAAGAGTGGTAGAATTGACCAGATTTTCATTTCAAGAAATTCTTGTTTGACAATACTTTATGAAATTTCATCAGGGAAAAATGCAAAATAAATTTAAGGCAGAGCTTTTGGTTTCAGAGGTATCATAGCCTAGTTTGGGAGATAATGTCCATAAAATAGAGAGACTAGTAAATTATGTTATAAACAATAAATGTATTAAAAATCAGAGAAGAGTCAGATCAATGAAGGCTAGAATAAGAATAAAACCACCTTGAGTTTGCATAATACAGTAAATCTTTTTATGTTTCAGAGTGTTCTGCTATTGATCTTTACAATATCTGAGACAGTTTAGGGAAAATATCCCCTTGATAGATTAGGAAGCTGAGGCTCAGAGAAGTTAAGAGAGTTCAACAAGATTAGAAGTTGTTTAGTGACCCTGCAGGTCTCTTGAATCATGTAAAAGGCAGAAGTTTAGATTGGTTTTGAAATATGGTTAAGATTTGGGTGTGGATAAGAGCAAGGATGAAGGAGAGTATTTTAATCAATAAGCATTTATTAAGTAACTTGTGCTAGGCTAAACACTGGGGAATACAAAAAAAGAAAGGGGAAAAAAAGGGCAAAAACAATCCTTAGCTTCAAGAAGTGTATACTCTGGAGAGTAATAGTAATAGATTGGTACCCTGTATTTTGTGTTGAAAATGGGGGGCAATTTTCTTGTATTCCTTGAGTTATGATAATGTATAGGTTTTTTGACTTTGTGTTTTAGTGGGAGACTTAAAATTCTTAAGTTGTCTCTACGCCAGTCTTCAAAATCCATTTTCTTTTCATGTTATTGCTTTTTGTTTTTTCCCAGATTATCCTTCACTTCTGTATATTCCCAATCTATTGTTCTCTTTTTTTTGGGCGGGGGGAGTGAGTTTTGCCATTGTGGATACAAGTTTTCTATTCTTTTAGTTATTTCCATCGTGAAAGCCATAAATTCTGCTTTCACAATTCTTATTTCTGTGTTACACCATTCAGAAGCATCCTGATGTGATTCCATGCTTTCTTAAATTCACAGGGTGTCCTTTGCCTTAGTGGGTGTTCATTCATTTTCTTTTGTCTTGCAGTATTTATTCATAGATGTCTGGGCTTGTTTAGATGATCTGGAGGCCATATTCCTTTCTGCTTTTAATATCTTCCCTGTTGATTTGTCTGCTTACACTCAAGGTCTTTAACTGAGTTTTCTTTTTCCTGAAATCCTTGGTAATTTTAGTATTTTATTTTTTTATATCCCCTGATTGCTTACTTTCTGAGTTCTTGCCCTTTGAAAACAAGATTCCCCCAGGTCTAGTCCCCAAAGCTGTCTGAGCCTTCTCCTATGCTGGGGAGTTCACTTTTCATGGCCTTAGTAGGAAAGAACCAGGTTGCAAAGAGTTTTAAATGCCAAACAGAGGACTTTGGAGGTTAATAATGAGCTACTGAAGTTTACTGAACAGGGAGGTGACATGATTGCATGTATACTTTAGGAAAGTCATTTTGTGACAAAAGTGGAGGATTAATTAGTTTAGAAAGAGACTTGAGACAGAGAGACCAATATGAAGGCTATTGCAGTAGTCCAAGTGAGAAGTGATAAGGGTCTGAATTATGGTGTTGGCAAGAAGGGGAGCTATATACAACAGATATTGTAGAGAAATTAATTATGATTTGACAACTAATTGTCTATATGAGGTAAGCAATTGAGAGGAATCAACGATGACATAGAGGAGATTGTAAACCTTGATTACTGGGGGGATGAACAGCAAACAATAATTAGAAAATTACTAGAGGAGAGTTTGGGAGGAAAGATAAAGAATTACATTTTAGACATTCAGTTTGAATTGCCTATGTGATACCCAGTTTGAAATATCCAGTAGGCAGCTGGTGATGATGTAGTGTTGCTCAGAAGAGTGACTAGAGCTAAAGAAATAGTTTGCATATAGGTGATTAATTGACCCCATTTAAGTTGATGAGGTCACCAGGTGAAAAAATGAGACAGAAAAGAGAACCCAGGACAAAGCTTTGGTGGGGACCTCCACAATTAGTGGGGTTGACATGGATGAAGAACCAGCCAAAGAGAGAGATGACTGGTTTAGACAGATAGGAGGAGAACTGAGAAGAGGAGTCAAGCAGGAAAGAGAGAGTTTATGGGAAGAGAAGGTAGTTAACCACATCAGATGCTGCAGAGAGGTCAAGAAGGATGACGATGGAGAAGAGGCCATCATATTTGATAATTTAGAGATTGTTGCTAACTTTGAACAAAGCAGTTTCAGTTTGTGGCATGGTAGAGAGAGAGAAAAAGAGGCATTTGTTAGTGCATTGTAGTTGCTGTAGTTGACATTTATATATTGCTTTAAATTTCAAAAAGTATTTTATACACATAGTCTTACTTGATCCCCCAAGTAACCTTGTCAAGTAGGTCTTAGAGGTGATATCCTGTTTTACATATAACAAAACCTAGGCTCATTGGAGGTTATGATTCACCATAGTGTCGGGAGAGGTATTTGACCCAAGGTTCTTCTGACTTCCAAGACCAGAACTCTCTTTGCTATGCTGTAATGAGTAAATGGAAGAAAAACAGTACAGAGACTGTATAATTAAATGCTAGTTATGTTATATCAATTAAGAATAGAGATGCTGGGGTTATGTGTAATAGTATTATCCTTTCTAAAATTGGCATAATGAAGATAAGATATTATCACTTTATCTGTCAATATGGATCTGATCATGATTTGTTTTTTCATGGAGGAATAAATTTTGTTAAATATTGTTGTGAATTTGGGGAGCTAGAGATGGGGAATTAGGCTTGGAATTTTTGTTCTATAAATCCATTAATCTTTTTTTGATATTTTACTACACTTAAATCAAAGTTATAGGCATCAGTAGCTCATTGTTACAGTGAGAGCCACTTATTCAGTCCTTTCATTTAAATTGAAAATAAATTTGGAAAACAAAACATTCCAAAGTAACTTCCATTCAACAAACTGAATATTTCTTTACTAGTTGTATCTGAAGTACAAGTAAGTATTGTGGTTGGCAGTGCGTTGGATTTGGAGTTAAAAGAACTAGGTTGAAGTCTTCTGGACTCCAGATGTAGTACTTTATCCACTGCCTTATTTATATGTTAATTTTCTTGAAAATAATAGAAATCATTCAGTGTCTATGAACTTTAGTTTCCTTTTCTGTAAAATGGGAATAATATCTTTATTACTAACTTTCCAGTGTTATTATGGAGGCTTAAATGAGATCATAAATGTAAAGCACTTTGTAATTGTAAATCATTTACTATGTCAACATTTGTGAGAAGTTAGTCTGTTTTATATGCAACAAAATTGATAAATTTGAAATTTAGCAATATCCTTTTCGTAGTATAGACAAGGAACACAGATATTAAAGCATAAATCAGAATGCATGTATTAATGAGAACCTGTTTTATTCAAGAGCAGCTAGGTGGTGCAGTGGACAGAGTGCAGGTCCTGGAGTCAAGAGGACTTGACTTCAGATGTGGTCTCAGATACTAGGTGTGTGATCTTGGGCAAGTCGCTTAACCCTGTTTGCCTCAGTTTCCTCCTCTGTAAAATGAGCTGAAGAAGGAAATGACAAACCACTCCGGTATCTTTGCCAAGAAAACACCAAGTGATATCATGGAAAGTCAGACATGACTGAAATGGCTAAACAACAACAATTTTATTCAAGCTCTAATTTCAGATTTAGTGTGCTTCGGGAAAAAGTTGGGAGCATAAAGTCATACTTTGGCAGGTCGCGATAGTGTTATACAACCCTCATAAACCCCAAAATTAAACAACAAAGGAGAGCTGGGAAAGTTGGGTGTTGATGGATCACCATAAGAAATTTAATGGAAAGGGCTGAGTCTATCCTGAATCCATGTGAAAAGAGGAGCAATGTTTTGGTCTAAATGGTGTTTCTATAAATCTCTTTTAAAAAGGTAGCTTTAGGTTTATGAGCATTTTGCTTGAGAATAAAATACCTTTCTCTGTGTTTCCCAGAAGACTAGGAGTTTTCTAAAATGTTTTCTACCTTGCAGTTTAAAATTCTACTGCATTTGCTAACGATGGTATCGGAAATGGGAGTCACCAAATAAAACTTCTTTTTTTTTTTTTTTGGAGAAATTACTATCATTTACCTGCTCCTTCAAAACAGACATAAATCACAACGTCTGTACATGAATATTTTAATTAGAAAGTCATTAACTATGGTAATTTAATGTTACAAGTTTAGGAAGTACGTGCGGTTTAGTAAACTAAGGAAAGAACTAGGACCCAGCAGTTGTGAATTTGAGTATGTACTGTTTCACTTTTTTTTTTAAATACTGATGGGAAGGAATGTGTTACTTTTAGGTTGTTCAGTTTGTTAAATGTGAAATGGCAGAAGGTGGGAGGGGGTCATAATAAACTACCTCTTTGATATTATCTTTAAAGCATATATGAACATAAATTCATAGTAGTTGAGCGTTTTTTAGATGTGTTCATTTATATTATAATTCATGGAATTTTTTTTCTTAATAGAGTGTTGGAACAGCACAAACTGACAAAAGAACAGTGGGAAGAAAGAATACAAAACTGGCATGAAGAGCACAGAGGGATGTTAAGGTACTTCAGTTTTGAAAATTTGATTTCCCTAATTTAAAGTTTTTTTGGTTTTATGAAATTTGTCATTGCATCAGATCTTCAGTAAGTATAATTTGTTTAAATTTTTAAAAATTATATTACTAATTTTTAGCAACAAGGTGAATTTTGCATTTTTATTTTGGTACTGTATGTTCAATTTACCCCGAGTAAATCTGTTATAATTTAGTATTATTTCAACAGGGAAGATTCAATGATGGAATATCTGAAGATTGCACAAGATCTGGAAATGTATGGTGTAAACTATTTTGAAATAAAGAATAAAAAAGGAACAGAATTATGGCTAGGTGTTGATGCTCTAGGTCTGAACATTTATGAACATGATGACAAGTAAGTAAATTGCATGCCAAACTAGTCATGTTTATCATAAGTAGTTTTACACTTTTTCATTTGTTTCAAAAATGATTTGATTAAAGTTTAGTTGATGGCTTACTAAACTTTCATTAGACTTCTACTATATTTTTGTTACCTATGTTTTTGACTTCTTTTCAGAGTATTTATGAAATGCAACCAATTCATTGGCATAAATTGAGCATTTCTTATGTTCATCACTTAATTTAGGGCAGAGGTGAACATAGTACACACCCAATAAATGTTCATTGGATTAAATTGGGCAAGTCATTTAAAGCTCCCTAGGATTAAATTTTCTCATGTGTATGAAGATACAGGCAGCTAGGTAGTAGAGTAGATAGAACACTAGGCTTGGAGTAAGGAAGAAGCATTTTCACTTTGTTACCCTTTTATGAAGTATCAAGCTCTCATTACTGCAGTTAGAGAGCCATTAGCCATTGATTGGCCAAGGACTAGTCTAACCCTGTCTTTTTAAAAGGACATATTTTTTTAAGGTGTAAAATCAGTCAAGACATCTTCAGGGACCTTCAGTAGCAGAGAATAAAGAAGTTAGACCTGGCAGTCATCTACTGTAGATTCCTCATTTTTTGTGAGAAAACCAAAATAGCAAGATAGATTTACACAAGACCACACAGCTAATTAGTGGTGTACCTGAGACTAGAAACCAGGTTTTATTTTTAATTTCAGTGTTTTTTTCTTTAAATACATGCACACACACATAATTTTAAGATGTATTGATGTCTTTTGTTTTTTTATATCTGACATTATATGTAGTGTTTCACACTGATAATTCCTCATCCCTAAAATGATGAGAAAGATGTACTTTTTTATCTCTTCTTAAGGGCCAAGTTTGACTATTATAATTATACAACTTTGAGTTTCATTTTTATTTTATGTGTTCTTTCTACAATACTTTTACATATAAATAGTGCTTCCTTGTTACTTCTACCAACAGCAAGGAAGTACATTTTTATATATAAAATATAAACCATTATGTGTGTGTGTGTGTCTGTGTGTGCAATTTCAGTTTTTTCATTAAAAATGCATTTAGGCATATGTGATGTAGTGGATAGAGAGACCCAGCCTTGGAATAAAGATGACTTGTGTTCAACTTCCACTCTCACATATGTTGGCTATGTGATCTTGGGATCAAGGAGGACTAGCCACCTCTGGTGTAAGGTCTTGCTGAGCTCCTTTTCAGAGCTACTTATTTACCTTTGGTGTCTACCTGGCACTCAATTCTCATCTGTGACTCCAAGAAACTGTAGTATGCCAAGTGACTACACCTAGTAAACTATTTTGGCAGACAGGTTAAACAAAGTTGAAGGTAACCAATGAGCCTTATACTTATTAGTGAGTTAGGGGCATGTCTACACCAAGCATGTAAAGACTTTTGCCTGTGGAATGTGTGAATGAGAATAATTTCTTCCAGTGGCCATGAAGGTTATTGAATTAGGCCCTGTGAAGGGTTAGAGCTTGGTCAGACATTAGGGATACTAAGGTCATCCACTGCATCCTGGGTCATATCAAGTTTTGACTTTTGTCTTGCCATTGGACATTGATGACTAGAAAGAGAGTAAGGTGGATTACTGTGCAACTCTTTCACTTAAATCTAATTCACATAGAAGTGTGATGTCCTTGGTCTTCAAAAAGGAAGGGTGAACAACAACTTGTGATCTTGAGCAAGCCATTCAACATTTCCAGTGCTCTAGACCACTCTCCAAATCTATAAGTTTCAGAGAAGGTGTTCACTTGCATTAGTAGAATAAATTTACTCATCAGAAAGTTCCCTATGCCAGTGAAATCATAGGTCTGTCACTATTCCAATACTATATCATCATAAAGTTTGTGAGAGCATAACGTAATGGTTAGAGAGGTAGTCTCAGAGTCAGGAAGCCCTGGATTTGAGTTTTACCTCATACTAGCTTTGTGACCTTCTGCTAATAACTTAACCTTTCAGTACTTTAGGACAGGGGTTCTTAACCTTTTTGGGTGTCATGAACCCTTTTGCCAATCTGGCAAAACCTAAGCAAGGCGGGGCGGGCGGGGGGGATGGGAGGAAAGGTCCCCTTCTCAGTATAATGCTTGTAAGTAACTAAAATAGAATATGAAAGAAAATCAGTTATACTTAAATAAAAATGTATTTTTCCCCCATCCAAGTTTGTGGACCACCATGAAATCTATCCCCATATCCCATGGATATTGGTCAACTCAAATTAAGAATTCTTGCTCTGTGCATCTCTCTAAAGCCATAAGTTGTGCAGAAAGTGGCAACCTGCATTGATAGAGGGATTTTCCTCTTATGGGACCTTCTTATACCAGTGAAACCGCAGGTCTAGTCCCTATCCCTGTCTTGTAACAGAAGACATTGAGCAATGAATTGGGAGGTAGAAGACCCAAGTTCTGTTTATGGCTCTGCCACTTATTAGTTGTATGGTCTTGGGTATATCATTTAACTTCAGAGCATCAATTTCCTCATCCACAGAATAGGAGATCATGCCTTATCCTTATTATCTCCTAGAATTACCGTGAAGTTAAAATGAGATGTTTGTGAAAGTGTTTTAAAGTCTCTAAAGTGTTTATATGACTAACTATAAAGGGATACTACATTAGGAAACTGGCTTTCTCTAGCATCCTTATTAATGTTTAACTTTGAATTACTTTAGTAGCCATTAGATGGCATTATACTTCTTAAAAATTTAGGAAACTAATTGTTTTAAAAAATAACTTGCCGAAGTAGTATAAAATAGAGCAGATCTTCAATTATTAATTAATATATTATTATCAGTTAATATATCCAATTATGCCAATGGAATTATGACATCTAGGTGGCACAGTGGATAGAGTGCTGCCCCTGGAGTCAGAGAGAGACTTCAGTTCAAATCAAAGTCTCAGACATGTACTAGTTATGTGACCCTGGGCAAGTCACTTGACCTCTGTTTGCCTTAATCCACTGGAGAAGGAAATGGCAAACCACTCCAGTATCCTTGTCAAGAAAACCCCATGGACAATATGGTCCACAGGGTCATGAAGAGCCAGACGTGACTTAACAACAACAATTAATAGAATTTTAATGAAATTCTGTTAATAGGGAAAAATTGTTTTATATGATTTCTAAGCCACACTGACAATCATTTTTGAAAGATCATAGAGAACAAGAAAAGTGCTACAGGTTTAGAGAGTGGCAAATGTTCTCATTTTCAAAAAAGGATGAGTGTTGCTTGACAACTATATAATGAACTTGGCTTCCATTCCTGGCAAAATTCTAGAGGTGGTTTCACGTGTAAGTCACGTGGACAGTTTTCATGGTCCTTGGGGTGCAACAGCAAAGCAGATGAAAATGTATCTTCTTTAATGTCATTAGGTTTCATAAAGGCAGTAGAATTTCAACTGCATCTTGAAAAATGAGTAAGATTTCAGTAAGGGGCACTAGAGAAGGTATTTATTCTAGACAGAGGGGGTAGTATAAATAAAGTTTGGTATGTTTCAAAGAATGTCATAAATTTGGAAAGTAGTATTCCAGCTTTGCTTACTGTGTGCGTGTAAAGACCACTATTATGAAATTAGGCTGGAAAAGCAATTAGGAGCCTGTAAGGGCAAGCAAAGTGGGACTTCTTACTGATTTTTCTTTTGGAGTGCTTCTCAGCACTAAGGTAATCAAATGCCTTTGAGTCTTGTTTTTGTAGGAAGGCCCATACCCTTTTGCTAGTTAGGTCTGGAGTGATGTGAGGCCCTCAGGCCCTGAAAAAAGATATATGTACTCTGAGTTTAGCATTTTGCTTGGGGCTTGCTCATTGGAAGTGGGTTCCTGTGGTTTCCCAAGAAGAGAGACTCTGGTAGCCATTAAGGAGCCCCACTCCCCCTCCCGTGCCCTACTCCCCATACTGCTTTGAAAACCCAGATGTTGGTGCTTCTCTTTCTCTGGTAACTGTGTGTATTGCAATGGTCAACAGAAGCCTGTGTGTTGATTTGTGTTATTTTTCTCTGTTTATAATTTCTGCTTGTAATTTCTGTTTGTATTTGCTCTGAAGTTCAGGGTACTGACTTTTTCCCTTGAACTAAGTGAATGATATATGTATGTTTAATTAAAGTGAGATTGTTAACCCCTTAAAGTTGCTTTCCTTAGAAAAGCAGATCCAAGAATGTGTGCTAGCAGCCCTTCTGTGTGCTGGTGTTATTGGCCTTATGCAGCCACAGTAGTGGCATGTAGCATTGTTGTTACAGAGCCAGATTGTGGAGAGCCTAAAATGCTAGACTTTACTTGGTAGGCAGGCAGTAAACATTTATTCAGAATCTAATATGTGCCAGGCATTGTACTAAGCACTAAGGAATCAGAAAAGGTGAAAGTCCCTACCCTGGAGGAGCTCAGAAACTAATTGGGGAGACAACATGCAAACAGCTGGGAAGGTGCTAGAATTAAGAGCAATTGGGAAAGGCTTCCTGTAGGAGGTAGGACTTTACCTGGGACTCGAAGAAGGCCAGCAGGTAGAGATGAAGGAGAAAAGCATCCCATGCATGAGGGATACTCAGTGAAACTACCCGGAGGTGGGAGGTGACGTGTCATGTTCAGTGAGCAGCAATGAGATCAGTGGCACTGGATTGAAGAAGGGGATAGAGGGGGTTATAATGTGTAAGACCGAAGAGGGGCAGGGAGTGCTCAGTTATGAAGGGCTTTAAACATCAAGCAGATGATTTTGTATTTGATGCTGGAGGTGAGAGGGAACTGCAAGAGTGTATTGATGGGGGATGTGGTTGGGGGGTGGGGGAATGTGACATGATTGCATGTTTAGGTACACCTGGCAACCTAGGGGAGAATGAACTGGGATGGGCTGAAACTTGGAGACCAACTAGCAGTCTGTTTTAAGAGTCTAGGCATGAGGCGATGAGGGCCTGGTCCAGGGTGGTGGCCGTGTCAGGAGTGAGGAGGAGTCATATATGAGATACAAAGATAAAATCGACAGAACTTGGCAACCGATTGAATGTGTTAAGTGTGGGTGAAGGTTTCAAACCTGGGGGACAGGGAGGATGGTTGTGTCTCTACAGTAATAGGAAATTTGGAAGGGAGGAGGGTTTGTAGGGGTGGGGAACCTGCATCCTTGAGGCCACATGTGGCCCTATAGGACCTTAACTGTAGCCCTTTGACTGAATCCAGACTTCACAGAACAAGTCCCCTTGTTCTGTAAAACTTGGACTAGGTCAAAAAGGCTACGCTCAAGGACCTAGAAGGCCACATGTGGCCTCGAGGCTGCAGGTTCCTCACCCCCAGGAGAAAGACAGTGAGTTCAGCTTTGATTCTGTTGAGTTCAACAACTCCAATAGGCAATTGGAGAAGTTATTTTGGAGGTCAGCAAAGAGGTTAGGGCTCGACCAAGAGATTTTGAGAATAATCAGAATAGGGATGATTATCGAATTCATAGGGTCTGACGATAGCACTGTGCAGTAGTATGTGAGGAGAACATAGTCAAAAGACATTAGAGTTTTTCAGAAGGAGAGTGATGATTAGACCTATGCTAAAGGAGAATTAATGAAAGAATTAAGGGGGAGACTAAAAGTGAGGGAGTTCAGTTGATCTTTTTATAATTCAGTTATTTCATTTCCGCCTTCAGTTTTTACTTCATCTTTATTTCCAAATACATCCCTTTCCCCTTCTACCTCAGAGAGCCATTCCTTATAACATTGAATATTAAAAGAAACAAAAAAAGCAGTTCACTAAAACTAATTAATCCATCAGCTGCGTCTTCAGTGTTCTTCTCCATTCAATGGAGGGAAGTGAAGTTCTCAATCTCTTTGGGGCCCATGCTGGATTGTTATAATGACATTCAAATATTTTTCATTTTTTGCTCTTTCCATTCAGACTTTCATTTTGTTTACTGTTTGTATAGGTCTGCTTACTTCACTTTGCATCTTCTTATACTTTTTTGTATTCTTCATAATCATCACTTCTGACAACCCCATAAAATTCTGTTATATTCATGTACTAGAATTTGGCTGGCCATTTGTGTGTGTGTGTGTGTGTGTGTGTGTGTGTGTGTGTGATTCTAGCTCTTTGCAACTACAGAAATTACTTCATGAACATAAAAATTCAAGGTTTGTCAGTAGCATGTTAATATGCATTAGTACCAATTAAGATATCGTAAAAGTCTGGAGTTTAGAAAGTTTATCCATTCAGGCTATAATAACCAGTGCAGTTATTTCACCTGTAGTATGGTAGAAAGAACACTTCATATGGGATCAAGTTCAGATTCCTATTCTATTACTTATAAACTTTGAGGCCTTGAGCAAGTCGGCTGATCTCTCTGAGATTCAATTTCCTCACCTTTAAAAATGGGGAGTGATAATACTTATACTGCCTACTTAGTGGGCTAGCATAAGCATGAAATGCTACAATGTATGTAAAGTAGTTTGGAAACTTTAAAGCACCAGATAAATATCAGTTTTTATATATATTCCCTTGACTAAAAGTCTACTTTTCATTTTAAAGGTTGACACCTAAAATTGGTTTTCCCTGGAGTGAAATCAGAAATATTTCATTTAACGACAAAAAGTTTGTCATAAAGCCAATCGATAAGAAGGCACCTGTAAGTAAAAATCTTATCCCTTCTTACATATCTTTTACATTTGTGCTGAATTCGAGTTGACATATTGTTTAGTGCCTACTATACGTAAGGTACTACTATGTTAGGAAGTAAGGACAAAGGCATTGTGTGTGTAAGATGTAGGCAAAAATGGAGCAGACCTAACCCTTAAGGAGCTTCCATTCTACTTTGAGGATACAATATGTACATAGACAAGGAAATAGTATGACCAAAGTAATACAGAATTGATAATGGAGAGAACTCTACACCTGGCTACATCAAGAAAAAGGACTGGTGGAAGAGATGGCACCTAAGCTATACTCTGTAGAGAGTCTATAAATCAGAGGAAAGGAATAGGATGTACAATCTCTGTACTGTACAAGGGGGTAGAAGTGGGAGATGAAATGTATACAATGAACAGCTTGGAGGCCATCTTTATTGGAGCAGAGATCATATGAAGAAGAAGAATATGAAATAAGACAGGAAAGATAGGAGGAAGCCAGATTGTGAGAGGCTTTAAAAGCCAAGCTGAGGAAATTGTATTTCAAACTAAATAAAGCAATCATAGATGTTTATTAGGTGCCTACTATGTGCCTCGGAGAATTGTCCAAATGCCACTAACAGTTTCTTTACACAAACTTGACTTTATTCCAACAAATTTTGTTCAATTAGATTTAAATCTGTATTATATGCCCCTTCAATAAAATTTCGTTTCTTAAGTGGTAGCATCTATTCTGTTGATGAAGTACAATATCATAGCCAAGCATTCTGAAGACATAAATATCTATAGAAAAGAAGCAAGGATTTAATATTCTTTGATATTTTGAATCTGCAATAGATATTTTTTGAATGAGTAATAGTTCAGTCTTTACGTTGCTGGAAAAAAACCCAAACAATTGGGACCACACAGAATTGTCTCTCATTTATAATGATCAAGGATTGAGAGTTACTTTTGGAAAAGTTGAGGGCAAAAAAAGAAATGGGACCCAAGATGTGGCTTTGGAACATTTAAGAGGAATCACTTATGGGGCATTTATCATGAGTTCTGTGAGATTTCAGCTAATTTCCAAGTTAACTGTTATGTGACTGAACTCTCATACTGTGTCGACAAGTACAAGTTATTGGTGATGGACTACCCATTCCAAGGAAGTCGTTAATTTAAAATAATCTATGTTTAGGATTTTGTCTTTTATGCACCTCGTCTGAGGATCAATAAACGGATTTTGGCTTTGTGCATGGGAAACCATGAGCTCTACATGCGAAGAAGAAAGCCTGATACAATCGAAGTACAACAGATGAAGGCTCAGGCCAGAGAGGAGAAACATCAGAAGCAGTTGGAAAGGTATGAAATTTTGCAGTATTTAATTTTTAATTGATAGGAGTAGTTATCTAAAATTTTAGACAAATTAATTTCTTTGAAGTTCTCCAGATCTAAATTTTCATTTCATTGTCATTGTCATTGGAAAAAATTATGAAAAAGACATTTGAGTGTTCTAAGAAGTACCACCAAATTCCCCTTTTAAGATAAAGATTTATAATTACAAAGTTTGAAGTCTCAGTACATAAAGATTATGAGAGTAGCCTTTCATAATGTCACTGAATTGTTTTCCCTCTGCCCCCTTATGCAATCCTTGCTATTCTACTGTTGAATATCTTTTTGGAAGCATTTGATTAAGGATCTTCAACTTGTTTTACTCATGCTTTCCAGGTAAGAGTTTTCAATAATTTTCTCAGAGTCTCTTTGTGCTTATCGAAAAACTCACCAGATAAGTCATAGCATAGGGTTAAACAGCAGCAGTATTTTCTTATAACAGTAACAATTTCTAAATATTGTACATTTTGAATTCTCTAATAAGTTAATTATGCTATATTGAGAGTTTTAAAGTAATTATTGGTAAAGAAACCCTTTACTAATTCTGAATTTGCAGACCAGGGATTGGTTTGAACTTAATCTTTGCTAAGGAAACTCTTTAAGGTCCCTCAAGGAACCTACTAGAGTTTGAGTTTGAGTCTGAGTTCGTTTTTGCTTCCTGTTCATGTTACCAGCCAAGTACTCTGAGCTTTTTTGTCAGGGTATGACTGCTTGTAGAGTAGAGAGTTCTTTGTCCCAAACTTGAGGGGCTGTGCTTCTATTTTCAGAGCTCCTTCTACACAGCAAGCTCTGCCACAGCAGTGCTCCACCTCCCCCAAGGACCGCCAACCAGGACCATGTCCCAGATCCAAGCAGGGTCTGCACTCACGCTCTGATGTACTGCTTAATTCCTCCCACTGGATGGGCCTGGGGCTGGAAGCAGCCACAGAGTTGCACCACCTTCGCCACCCCCAAGGCTGGGGCTAACCGCGTACTCTTCTCACTCCTCTCCTCTCACTCCATTCCTGTAGTCTTTCCACTAACCTTCTCTGTTGTCTTTGGCATTTGTGGGTTGAGAAGTCTGGCAATTGCCCCAGCTTGATGATTCAGGGCCCTATGGCCTATTCTGCCCTGCTCCCGGTCTGGTTAGTCCTGGTGCAGCTCATGCTGGGCTGTGCTCCGCTCCGTTCCCAGCTCTGTGTGATAGACCCCAGGCTGTCCTGGGCTGGAGCCCTGCTTCCCTCTGCTGTTTCATGGGTTCCACAGCTCTAGAATTTGTTCAGAGCCATTTTTTACAGGTGTTTGAAGGAACCCGGGGGAGAGCTTAAGCAAGTCCCTGCTTTCCAGCCACCATCTTGGCTCCTTCTCTAAAATATATTTGACAATTAAGTGTTCTTTTTACTTTTTTCTGGGGCGCACATGGGGTGAGGAGGGAAGGCAGAAACTTTTTTGAAATAGTCCATTTCTCACTTTTAGATGACTCTTATTGTTAGGGAAGATTTTTTTTTCCTTGGACATCAATCCTAAATTTGCCTCTTTGTAGCTTCTATCCATTGTTCTTAGTTCTGATCTCTAAGACTGAGAAGGACAAATCTAATCTCTCTTCCATGTGACAGTTCTTTAAATAGTGACGAAAGCTCTTGTGTACCCCTCTTGAGTCTTTGTCCAGCTACCCCTTCATGCCTTTCAACTTTCTGGTTGCTCCTTTCGGGATACTTGACTCTTCTCAGTGTCCTTCTTTAAATTTGTTACACAGAAACCAATACACTATTTCAGAGATGGTCTGACCAGGGAAGGAGTATGGTGTATTATCTACCTTCCTTACCACCCATTCTTGAGATTATCACCCAGTTCTTGAGATTACATTAGCTTTATTATCTATTATGTTACATTAACTCATACTGTATTTGCAGTCTACTAAACCTTCATATCTTTTTAAGATAAAACAGTGTTTAACCACAATTGCCCTGTTTTGCAAAATTGGTTTTTTAGCGCAGATTTTTTTCATGTCTTCCATAGTAGGCAATCCACACTCCATTGGCTAGCAGTCTTACTATAAGTAGTAGTAGTAGTGGTGGTAGTGATAGTAGTAATTAATAATAATAATAAGTAGCATTTATATATAGGAAGCAGCTAGATGGTGCAATGGATAGAGTGCTGGGCCTGGAATCAAGAAGATCTTAGTTTAAATCCAGCCTGAGACTCTTACTAATTGTGTGACCCTGGGCAAATCATTCAACCTCTGTTTGCTTTAATCCGCTGGAGAAGGAAATGGCAAACCACTCCAGTGTCCTTGCCAAGAAAACCCCATAGACATTATGGTCTGTAGGGTCACAAAGGGTTGGATATGACTGAACAACTGAACAACAAGAAGCATTATCTGGCACTTGAAATATGATAACTTATTTGACCCTTACAACAACCCAGTGAGGTAGGTGCTATTATTATCTTCATTAAAGGACTTATACAGTCACATAGTAAGTTTCTGAGGTAGGATTTGAACTCAGGTTTTTGGATCTCCAAGTTTAATGCTCTGTCTGTTGCAGTACCTTAACATTGTGTATAAAATGATTGTGCATGTGGGATTTCTATTAGTTCTGCCTCATTCTTAGCACATAATTGGCCTGGCTTCTTTTATGGTCATATATTTCTTTGACAGTATTGTTTATAGTACTTCTACTCAGCTATTCATTTGTTTTTGTTTTTTTTCCTAATGTTTTAATTTGATATTTATTTTTGACATCATTCATTTTTATATGCAGTAGCCTACTCACATTCACCACACAAATTTTCATCTTATTAAATTTGGCTTAAACATCCTAGGCTGTCAAGACTTTTTAGGATCTTGACTCTGCCATCACCAGTATGTTAGCTATCCCTTTCAGCTCTGTATCTTAAGTTGATCAATGTGCCATCTATGCCTTTATCCAAGTCAGTGATAAAAGTGCCTAATAGAACAGTGCCAAGCACAAATCTCTCGGGCTCTCAACTAGAGACTTTAAAAAAAAAAACAACCAAACAAAAAAAACCACCCAACTTGTTGGTGACAAACCATTAATAATTACCTTTTAGGTCTGGCTATTCAATTCATTGACGATCCATCTAATTGTTCTGTTTTATAGCCCCTATCTCTTGTAATGAATTGCCAGGAAAATGTTTATGGAACTGTCCAGCAATTTAATAACTTTCATCAAAGAATGAAATGCAGTCTAGCATGATTGTTTTTAATGAAGCCATGCTAAATCTATGTGATCACTCCTTTTTTTTTTTTCCTAGATGTTCATTAACAATCAGTTTAATAATAGACTAGAATTATGCCAGGATAACTAATCAGATTCTCTGGCCTATAGTTTGCAAGTGCCCTTCTTTTCCTGTTTTTTAAAATTGGGACACTTGCTACTCTCTAATCTTGTACCTCTCCCATTCTCTGGTTGTTCAGAGATTATTGACAGTGACTTAGCAATGTCATCTGCTAGTTTTCAGGAGCTTGGGATGCAGTAGTTCATCTGGGCCTTGTGATTTGAACTTGTCCAGGGCAACAAGGTATAATCTTATTTTCTATTTGGGATATGAACTTCCTATTATCCATATTTGTTCTGTCCTGTATAGTCTCATTTTCATTTGTATATAGAAAAATAGAAGCAAAGTAAGAATTGTGCAGCTCCTCCTTTTCATTATCTGTATCATTTGTAATTATTGGCTTTAATTATTATCTCTATCTGGATAACTCCCAAATTTATATCATTATACCTAATCTCTCAATTTCTAGTATTCTTTCTAATTCCCTATTGGTTATTTTCAACTAGATGTGATATTGTATGTGACTCAGTAAACATCCCATACTGAACTTAACCATCCTCCCTTCCATATCTAAACCCAGGATCCCTTTACTAGCTTCTCTGTTTGTAGCGTGGAAAAGAAGAAAGACTTGGGGTCCATTGTGCAATTCACTTTACCTTTCTGATTTTCAATTTCTCATTTCTAAAATAAATGTGCTTTACTGAATGATCTCTAAGGTCCCTTCCAGCTTCTAAATGCTATGAAAAATCTAGGAAAAAAGGCTTATGTTAATGTCCCAACATCTTCTTGATCATTAGATTTCACAATTGGAGTCAGTTTTTCCTTTGATCATCCTTACCCTACATATACCATCAGCCCACATATCTTCTTAACTAGAGCATTGTGTTATTTACACATAACAATGTAAATTTGTTTACTCAAAGTGTTTCTCCATTGTGTCCTTCGTGTTGCTTGGCCTGTAGGTCAATGTACTACTATCGTACTACTGCAATCGTGTTCGTGTTCTATTCAGAAACCTTCAGCCACTTCCGGCTCCCTAAAAAATAAAGTATAAATTTTTGATTGCATTAAGGTCCACTACAGTTTGACTCCAGCTTATCTTTCTAGTGTTATCTTGCACTACTTCCCTAAACGTACTCTGTTTTAGCCAGACTGGGTTATTTGATGTTTTTTATCCTTGTCTTGTTGTGTCCTATCTCTATGCATCTATTTGCCCTATTCCCTATGCCTAGAATGTACGACCTCTTCCCTTCCCTTCCTGATTGCCAGTTGCTAAAGTTTCTTTCAGTGCCCAACTCTTCCATGAAGCCTTCCCCTGACCTGCCTTCCTCCTTTGGATGAAAATAATTTTCTTCTCAAATTTCTTACATCACTTTTCCTAAACTTTTCCTTTGTGCTTAATTCAGTTTCCCATGTTACCACAATTATTTATGCATATATATTTTTCCCCCATTAGCTAGCAAAATTCTTGAATATTGTCTATACTTGTATTATATCCATCATTGTATCTAGCACAGTGCATTCCATGTGGTTGTCTACTATGAGGAAATTTAAGATAAAATGCAGGAGAAGTAGAATCATTTAGAAACAAATGGGTATCATTTGATGACATAAACTATTGTTTTTTGTTTGCTTCTGTCTTTTATGACCTAATTAAAACTCAGGTTGAAATGTTGAAAAACAGCTAGGATTTTGGTATTAAGAGAGCTTTGGTTTATTTTGATTCCTAGCAATTTAGAAGTCTAGTCAGTACTTCTGAGTTTGCCAGGTCTCTATTATTGCCAGAAACCTACAAGTACCTAAAACTGTTGCTTCTATTTTAGGCATTAAAACTTTTGTAATTTACTTTGATACTTTGATACAATGCTGGGACTGTATTCTACTAGGCTGTTCAAGACCATGGAATCCTACCTTACCTACCTTCAAGCCCTTGGCTTCTGCTTTTTCTTGCAAATAGTTCCAAGTGAAAATTAGGTTACAGTGGACATGAAAGTTGTATGCATGGTCTTATCTTCAGGCTTTAAACTTCTAAATGTGCTGACTGGCTTAAGTTTGATGTTGCTCCTGTAACAGCTCCCCTTTCCATATTCAAATAAGCATTTATATATGTCCTCCAGCTTTAAATATAAAGTAGCCTTGCTTTTGTTGTTTCCCCTTAGCAGCTAAATATTTTTAATTTTAATAATTGATTTATAATAATGTAGTTGCAACTCTTTTTAAGGGCACAACTAGAAAATGAAAAAAAGAAGAGAGAAATAGCAGAAAAAGAAAAGGAGAGAATAGAGCGAGAAAAGGAAGAGCTGATGGAACGTCTGAGACAAATTGAAGAACAGACAATGAAAGCTCAGAAAGGTAAGTTTCTTTGAAAAAGGCTATATAGAATGGTTAATTTAGTAGCATTTCTGTAGACCTTACCACTGACTTTTAAAATGAGTTTTGTTTACAACAGTGTCAATTTTGTCATTTTTTTTAAAGTTAAAATTTGCTACAGCAACAATGTTTTGTCACTAAATTCAAGGTAAAAAGGACATAACTAAAATACTGTATTCGAATCAAATTTCTTCAGTGTACAGCAAGAGGCATGCTGTCTTTTAAAAATATATTTACATCAAGTAAATCCATGTATTTTGTAAAGGAAATGCTAGTGAAATACCAGGTACACATATACATTTCTGTGAGGTTGGGTCATGTTGCCAGGTCTCTCAGCTGCTGGGGGTCAGAAGCAGGACTTGAACCACCATCTTCCTACCTCCAAGAATGGCTTTCCCCAGAGAATGCTTTGAGATTCTGAAATACAGAAAAGCTGCTGATCTACTTTAGGATGAGGAATTTCCATAGTGAAAGTTCCCTATGGCAATAAAATCATAAGTCCAGATCTTTTCTGCTGCCTTCCTCTCCCCCCCAAAAAATTCCACCACCCATGATCACATACCTTAATGAATTGTGTATGCAAAAAGCATTGTAGAAGGCAAAGGAGCTGACTGGCAAAAGAAACATGTTGCCATTTCTAAGGAGTAGTATCTAAGAAGATAAAATATTTTATTATATTTTTTCTATAACTTCTTATAGTTTTTCAAAACAGTTTCTCATATATTTTATTCTTTACAACAATACTGTGAATTAAAGAGAATATTATTATCCTCATTTTCCAGATTAGCAGACTGAGGTATATGGAAGTTAAATGATTTGTCCAAGGTTACCTGGGTAGCTAACTGATTAACTAGAACCCAGATATTCTGATTCTTGGTTCTGTATTCTTTGCATTATATGACATTGCCTTTCTGCTATAACCATATTTCAGTGTAATATAAAATATTATTATTGTAGTTTAATTTTTAAAGATGTATTGTTTTGGAATTTTGTAGTGTCACTCATTTTTTGAGTGCTTCATTTTGTTATTGTTACTTGATGAATGGGAGCTATACAATAATTGGTTCTAGGTAGAGATAAGTTGTGAATATATAACCAATGTTGAGCTTCAATGAAAGGAAGAGTAAAAGATGTCATTAGGAAAATGTATGATGAGGAATAGATCATGTAATGGAAGGTGAGGGATGACAAGTGGAGAACCGCAGTACTCCACTGGCATAATTGGGATAATGGAGGAAAGCAGGAAATGTCTCCAATCCATTGGATGGGCAACATTTATGACACATTTATGGGAGGATGTGAACAGGAATCACATAGGAAGGGCAGGTCTGCATGGGTTGCAGTCTTTATTCCAAATTAATTAGATCATAGATCCATTTAAATGTATAATGATGCAATAGTTGACATTTACATCGCACTTTAAGGTTTGCACAGTGCTTGACGTTATTTGATTTGATGACAACCCCGTGCAGTAAATGCTATTGTCCCCATTTTACAGATGAAAAAACTGAGATTGTAGGATCGTCACTTATAACGACTTGCCCAGGATCACTATTTAGTATGTATTTGAGGAAGGATTTGAACTCAGGTCTCCCCAACTGCCATCCCATCATTCTATCTGTTTTGCCACTTAGTTGCTGAATATTAAGCAGTATAATATGTAGAGGCTTTCAGGCAGTGATCATTTGGAGGTATTATGAAGGGGATTCTTGTTCACTATTGCCTATGGTGGAGTAAAAGAGGAAGATAAATAACAATAGATTTCTGATATTTTCACAAATTGTGTAGTTCATCATGTTTTGCTCCAATTTAGGATAACGATAAGACCTCTGTTTGTATTGGTATAGGGAACTTCCAGATGAAGAGCTCATACCAATGCAGGTCAGTACCTTCTCTGCAACTTAGAATCTTAGAGCCCTGAGAGATTAAATTACTTCCTCAGGGTCTCATGGCCAACATATTTTTAGAGACAGGATTTGAAATCCAGATCTTCTTGGCTCCAAGGACATCTATCTGTCCATTATACCACACTGCCTCTTAGTTCCAATTTACAAATAGACTATGTTATTTCTAGTGGAAGAAAACAAAATCTGTGTTTTCATTTTTTGCTACTATAATCACCAGCCAAGCGCATTATAAATGATAACAGTTCAGAGACTAGAATGTGGAATTTTCTGTCACGTATTGTAATTATATTGTAGAAGTATAAATATGAACAAAATGCATAATATTGATGTCACTTTAAAATGATAAAATTTTATTTAACACGTTCTATTTCATGTGGATATAGTGGTTTTTGTTAGAGAATTGCTGGTTACTAAAGTCTTTCAATCTTATTATTCATATAGGACATATAACAAAAATAATAGTAACAAGTTATGTACAGAAGCAGCCCCAAAATAAAGAGAACAAGAGAATATGTTGAAGATAGAACAGCAGAAAGAACTTAGAGCCTTCTCACCGAGACAGTTTTATAACAGTCATCTTGAGAAGCATATATTCAGTTCGTATTTTCTTTAATTTTTTTATAATAAAACCTTCTTATGGAGCTTTGAAATCTCATGATTGTCTTGTAATTTGTGCTAAGGGCTCAGAAATCGTAATTTCCACAATATCTGCAGCATATACTAATCTTCAGTTGAAACTTTGTTTTGATTGGTTTTTTTTTTTCTGGCAAAAATTTCTCTACTTAAAGTGATTGTTACATAAAATAAAAAACCCTCATTTTTAAATGAGCAACAAATCACATCAGAACAATCTGTATCACTTTTTCATCATATCTTACTAGGCATCAAGCTTTATTTGGTTACGTAGTTTTTTTTTTTAACTGTAAGTAATATCATATATTACCTGTATTGTTTCCACGCAGCTGTCTATATGTATATATACATATATGTGTGTGTGTGTGTATATAGCATGTGTGTATGTGTGTGTATATATATAGATGTATAGATATATATAAATATATAAAATTCTCACCTTCAAAGAAGGCAAAATAGAGGCAATAATGGAATAAAAGTACTAAGAGTCAGAATTGATTTCTAGTCCTAACAGTGACCTAGGGCAAATCCCTTAATCTCTCATTCTTTTAGTTTTCCACATAGACTAAACACCTGGAAAGAGATCTTAAAGATTATCTTGTGTAACCTCAAACTCAGATTACATAATTGTTTTTATCATTATTTCATTAATCCATAAACACTACTACTCTATAAATCTTGGTTCCTTTTCTATAATGATTATATATTCATCTGCAGTATGGAATAATAATAATATAGCTATAATATATTTAACAGAAACATCTACAGCATAAGTTATCAAATGCTAACTATTTATCTGAACAGAGGGGAAGAGGATTGAATATGTACTTATGCTCCTTTAGTGATAGTAATATTAACAAGTCAAATCAACATTTATTAATGACCTGCCCAGGGTAGAGCACCTTTACACTTAGATGAGCTTGAGCTCCTGCACTCAAGGAGCTTACCCTCAGAGAATGATATGTCTATGCAAATGACAATATATAATATTGCTTGATAAGTGCATTAGTGAATTTAAAAAAGTGTTATATGACTTCTGAAGTTGGAGGTTGTTGAAGTGAGGGAGGAAGTATCAGGGAAAGTTTCTTGGAGGATGGCACTTGAATTGTAAAGAATGGTTAGAAATTCAGTAAATACATAAGGAAGATATTTCAGGAATAAGGTACAGACTGGCAAAGGCATAGTGACATGAGAATGCAGTGGTGTTTCTGTTGAGAAGAGTTAATCAGTTAAGCTGCCGTATGATGTTTATGTAAGTCTAGAAAAATAGGATGGTGCCAGATCGTGGAGAATCTTGAATACCAGACAAGCATTTGAATTTCACTCCAAAGACAGCAGGGAGCTACTGAAAATATTTGATAAGAGGACCAGAGATGTAAATAAGGAAAATTATTCTGGCAGTATTGTGAAGTTAGGAACACCTGTAAGGAGGATATTTCAATCAGTACTCTAGATTGGTAAAAATTAACATGTGAAGTCGGGTTTTGTAGTAGCGCCAACAAAAAGAAGCGAACATATGTGTTAGATGTTGTGGGAAGTAAAAGACAGAAATTGAATTTGTCAGTGATATCTGAAAAATGGAGAATAGGAAACAGAACAAAGGACAGGAGAGAACACATGTCCCAATTTTGAAACAAAGGGGAAGAGAATAGATCTGTCTGTAGGCTAATGAGCTTGACTTAAATTTCAAGAGTGGATTGTTGAAGATAGGTACTGAACATCAGAAAAGGATGTAGTGATTACAGAGCCAGTTGTCTTCATCAAGAATAGGTCATTGCAGATTATGCTTAATTTTCTTCTTTTGCCAGAGTTATTAAAATTACGTGGGAGAATGTTGTAGATATAGTTTGCCTAGATTTACCCAACTATTTGATAAAGTATCTCATGCTGTTCTTATTTTAAAGAAAAGATAGGAAGAGATGGACCTGGCAGTTATATAATTAAGTAGATATGAAAGTGATTGGCTACACCCAAAGAGTAATTATTAGTTTCTTGATGTTACCTTTGAAGAAGGATGGTGTTTAGTTAAATGTTTCAAGGATCTGTGCTTGTCTTCATTCTAAAATTTTTATTACTTAATTGGATAAAGATACTGATGACATGCTTATCACATTTGCAAATTACAAAAAGCTAGGAAGAATTCTTATTATGTTGGATAACATTTATGTAGCATTTTGAGGCTTGTGAAATACTTTATATATAGTTATCTCATTTTATTGCATAATAGGATTTGGATCTAAAAAGATCTAAATAGACTCGAACTTTGGTCCAAATCTAGTATGATTCAGTTTAAAAGAAACAAATTTAGTTTTCCACTTGGGTTGGGAAAAATCAACTTTACAAGTATAAGAAATGATTGTCTATGCACTTGTAAGTCTGAAAAAGATCTAACAACTTTAATGGCATGCAAATTCCTTGATAGCTGACATTGTGACATGGCATTTAAAAAATTCTAATGCAATCTCAGATTTCACTGACAGAGATAGTGTCTAGAATTTAGGAAGTGATAGTCCTGTTATACTTTTGACCTGCAATTTTGTCCTCAATGCCACATTTTAGAAAGAAGGTGGATGATAGACCTTGATTGAAGAACCAGGAGATGTTTTAGTCTGGAATAGAGAAGATGAGAGTGAAGTAGCATTTAGCTGTCTTCCAAATATTTGATGGACCAAAAGGATGAAAATAGGATTAAAGATATTTTGGTTGGAAAAACCTTCCCCTCCTCCAGGTACAGAAGTAAGCTCAGTGAGTAGAAATTGCAACCAGCAAGATTTAGGTTTGTCATAAGGAAAAATTTCTCAATGCTTAGAGCTATTCAAAACTATAGATTGTTGTGTTAGAGTATACTACTTTTTGTCAACCCAGTGGTCTTTTCTTAACCCTCATCCTTCTTGACCTCTCTGAAGAATTTGTCACTATTGACCATTCCTTCTTCCTGTCTGTCTTCTCTCTGGTACTGCTCTTTCCTGATTCTCTGTCTATATCTTTGATCGCTCTTCAGTCTTCTTTGCTGAATCATCATCCATGACCCACCCTCTGTTCTTTGGAGTGCTCTAGGTCACTTTGTGTTTGGGCCTCTTCTGCTCTATTTTCTTATGGGAGCTGATCAGCTTCAATAGGTCCCAATAATCATCTCTATGCAGATGACTCAAATTTATATATCTGGGTTCCATAGTCACATATTATCAACTGCTTGCTGGATGTTTCATAGATATCTAAAACTTACCATGTGCAAGATGGAATTCATTTTCTCTAAAAAATCCCTATCTCCCTTTCTGGTTTCCCTGCTGCTGTCAAGGGTACCCCCATTCTTCTAGTCACACAAACTTGCAGTCTTGGAGTCATACTTGACTTTTTCCTCTCCTCAGTTCTTACCCAATCAGTTGTCAAATCTTGTTGATTTCGTTTCAGCAACTTAACTCCTATCTGTCCATTTCTCTTTATTTAGATAGCTATAACCCAAGTTCAGGCCCTTAGTGTCTTTCACCCAAACTGTTACCTCTTAATTGTCCTTCATGTCTTAAGTTTTTCCTCTTTCCAGTCCCCTGAGGAGATAATATGTTCTTTCTCATTGAAAGTTTTCAACCAGAGGTGACCATCTATCAGATGTGTCATAGCTGAGATACTTTCTTTTGATATTCTTTGTACTTGGTTGCTACTGAGGTCCCTTCTAATTAAAATTGTATGACTCATAAGTCCAAATTGATTGAGATCAATTATGATCTAGAAATATGTAAGGGAAAAGATAAAAGAGAGTTGTCGCAAATTTTACCTTTATATGGGAAAATGATTGGCGAGATTTGATTTGGTAATGTATAATACATACAATTCCAAATTAACAGGGAGCAGTCCACAATTCCAATAAATAAAATTGTGATATCTATAAAGCTTTCACAATCTGGCCCCAACTTTTCAACGTTAATATATATTATTCCTCTTCTCATCTTCTGTGGTACAACTAAATTGGACTTTGTATAGTATTTGATTCTAGAGGTGATAAAGAGACATTGATATTTATTGAATAGGGAGAATAACATGATCAGACCTTCACTGTAGATCTTTTAGGAAGCTATTCCAATGGTCCAAGCAGGTAATAATGAGGTTGTCGAATAAGGTAGTAGCAGTGAGAAGAAAGTAGAGGTGTAAGAAATGTTGCATAG
Organism: Phalanger gymnotis; assembly: GCA_028646595.1. NCBI lineage: Eukaryota > Metazoa > Chordata > Mammalia > Diprotodontia > Phalangeridae > Phalanger > Phalanger gymnotis. The sequence goes on along the minus strand of CM053622.1, from coordinate 700,427,267 downwards.
ATGGAAATAACAGTAATAATAATAAATTACCTATGTGTTGACTTAGCATATATTGTCTCTCTTAATCAAATTACAGCTCTTGGTAACTGATCAGAAATAATAACAAAGAGAAAAATCAAAGATATCTCTAAGGTTGTGAATAAAGGAGACTACATCAATGAAATGTATAAGAAACAGTAAAGTCAAAAGACAGAAGGGAAGGGGAAGGTCAGAAGTTTTATTTTAGACATTTACTTTGAAGGCTTATGGAGAATTTAGTAAATTTCCTGCACAACTTTTGGGGATGTTGGTTTAGAGTATGGATTGGGGTGGGGTGGGGAAAGTTACCTGCATAGAGGCTTACCTGTTGCAGTAGTTGAAATAATAGGAATGAATGAGATTTTTAAGGGAGCGTGCGCATAGAGAAAAATATGACAAAAGACAGGCCCTTCAAGAATACTTCCTTGTATCAAAATCAAGAAGATGAGGATCTAGTGAAAGAGACAGAAATAATAGTTAGAAAAGTAAGGGGAAAATCAGAAGAATCTTTAAAGTGAAGGAAGGAGAGAGTATCTAGGAGGAAAGAATAGTGTCAAATGGTGTCAAATGTTTCAAGGAGGTTAAGGAAGATTTTTACTAGCTAGTTCTATAGTGGATCAAGGAGGGTTTCATATGAGTTGGAATTTAAAGGATGGTTAGGAATTAAACAGGTAAAGGAGGAGGAAAGAGGCAATCTCATGTAGATAAAGCAGCATCAGAGGCAAAGGAGCAATTAAGCACAGTATATATTCAGGAGACAGAAATACAGTTTGGCTGGAATGGCAAAAGAACTAACATGATATAGGGCTGAAAGGTACATTCGTGCCATACTGTGGGGAGCCTTGAATACCAAACTAGGGAGTTTAAATATTACCCAGGAGGCAAAAGGGCACTGAAGATTTGGGGATTTGGAGGGGGGTAGGAGGAGAGGTGATATGACTAGATGATAGATCTATGTGTAAGAAAGATTATTCTGGAAGCAGTATGGAGGATGGCTCAAAAGGGAGAGACTTTATATGGATAGATCCTTTAGGAAATCACTTCTATAACTATGGAGGATGGACTAGAGAAGGTAGAGACTTGAGGCAGGGTGATGAATTAGGAGATTGTTACTAGGCATCATTTCTATTCAGATGACACAGATACTTCTTCTGAGTTCTAGTCTTGCATTTCCAACTGCCTTCATTATTTCAAAGTAGAAGTACCTCAGACCCAGCAGGTCCAAAACAGAACTCATCTTTTCCCCCAAATCCATCCTCATAGGAGCTTCCCTATGTCTGTCAAGGGCAACACTATACTTCCAGTCACCCAGACTTGTGACCTTGGTGTTATCTGTGTCATCTGAATAGAAATGATAATTAAAATGATGGAATCGATGAGGTCATCAATCAGTGGAGAATTTATTAAGTACCTACTATGTGCCAGGCACCCTGGATACAAGTACAAAAGAATGAAAAACTCTCTACTCACAAGGAGCTCACATTCTAATGGAGGAGACAAGCACATATTAATATGCTCTTACTAAATATAAATACATACAAAGTAGTCAAATACAAGGTGGTTTGGGAGAAAAGAGAACATTAAGATTAGATATGTGGGAATCCAGGATTAATACTGAGGTTACAAACCTGAGAGATTGGAAGGATTGTAGCCCCAGAATAGAGGAAAGTAGGAAAGAGGGAACTGGTTTTGTACATATTGAGTTGAGGATATTTCTGGGATATCTATATGACATAGGCAATTAGTTAGGACTGAAGTACAGGGGAAAGTCTAGGGCTAGTGATAAGTCAGCCCATAGCAGCTGATTAATTTACTAAGAGAATGTGGACAGAGAAACTAAGAGGGCCCAGGACCAAATATTGGTAAGTACCCATTATTAGAAGCTGTAATATGGGTAATGAGCTAGCAAAAGAAATGGTGAACCAGGAGAGAATTGTGTCATGAAAACCTAGGGAACAGAGAGAATCTAGGAGGAGAAGATTGCTAACAGTTTCAAATGTTGCAGATAGTTCAAGAAAGACCAGAGCTGAGAAAACACCATCAGATGTGGCAATTAAGAGATACTTAGTAACCTTGAGGAGAACAGCTTCATTTGAATAATGAATTTAGAAGCCATTTTACAAAGGGTTGAGTAGAAGAAATAGAGGCAGTGAGTGCAGTCAATTTTTTTTTCCTTTTCAAGGAATTCGACAAGAGAAGAGAGAGAGGATAGTATCTAGGAAAGGTGTTTTAAGGTGGGAGGTTTGGACATCTTAGAAAGGAAGCAACTAGTTGATAGGGAGATTAGAGAAAAGGACGATGATTGAAGTTGCAATCTGCTGAAGACAGGAAGGGAAAGGATCAAGTGTACTTGTAGAAGAGTTGACCTTGACAAGGAGAAGGGCTGTCTCTTTGGGAAGGGAGGGGAAAAGGAGGAAAAAAGAATAGATGATATCAAGGGGTTTTGAAATGAAGAGAATACAAGAGAAGGAGCTCACCTCAAAAGACCTTGGAGTGTGTAAAAAGAAAATAGAAAAGGGCCCAGAACAGAGCCTTGGGGGTAAACCAACAGTTAAAGGGCTGTAATGGCAAGCAAAGTGGGACTTTTTGCTGTTTTTTCTTTTGGAGTGCTTCTCAGCACTAAGGCAGTCAAGTGCCTTTGATTGAATCAAGAGTCTTTGATGACCTGCTTAAGTCACAAGAAAGCCTAAGTCACATGAGTTGGAGTCACATGGTTGTGACGCCCTCTGAAACTGAAAAAAGTGTATCCGTATTCGGAGGTTAGCATTTTGCTTTGGGGCTCACTCATTGGAAGATGGTTTCTGTGATGATTTCACCAGACTCTGGGTAGCCATTAAGGAGCCCCCGGCTTTGAAAACCCAAATGTTGCTGCTTCTCTCTTTCTCTGGTAACTATGTATGTATTGCTATGGATAGACACTTAGAAGCCCTGTCTGCTGATTTGCTCTGTTTATATAATTTCTGCTTGTAATTTCTGTTTTCTCTGAAGTTCAGGGTGCTGAGTTTTTCTCCTGAACTAATTGAATGATATGTGTTTGTTTAATTAAAGTGAGATTGTTAACCCCTTAAAGTTGCTTTCCTTAGAAAAGCAGATCCAAGAATGTATGCTAGTAGCCCTCCTGTGTGCTGGTGTTATTGTCTTTGAACCACCACAGCAGCTACAAGCAGCATTGTTGTTACAAGGGCATACCCTAGAAGATTAAACGGTGTAAGAGACTGAGAAGGAGCAGTCAGACATTTAGAAAAAATACCTGATTATGTCCAAGGCATTATGTTAGGTTCTCAGGATACAAAAACTCAAGCAAAATAGTCCCAGCTTTCAAAGAGCTAACAGTCTGTGAGAAAATTTATATAGGCAAGTTCACCTGGGCAAATTTTAAAATGGAAATTAAGTTTATAGCCAGAGTATCTGAAGCTGAAAAATTTGAATTAATAATTTAATCAATTTATGTTCTGATAGTTTTTATTCAAGTAATGTTGCTTTTGAATTTCGAAACACTACATAGTATTAATATTTCTGATAAAGGAATAAATTATACATAAAAGATTGAAATGGAAAGGATGTTTCTGGCAGTTATTAGGAGCATGTATATTTTCAGTTTTTTGATTTGAACTGAAAAGAATCTTAATTTACTTTTTTTAAGCAAGGAGAACTTGTGAAAAATTTTTGGTTTTTGTTAAAAGCGATACACATTCAGAGAGAATTGTTGCCATGGTGACCTTTATGATAAATCTCGTGGTCTGTAATCCAGGTTACAGTTTGGGATTTTGTTCACTAGAATGATTTGTCCTCCACTAATTTCGCTAATATTTGTTTGACAGAACTAGAAGAACAGACTAGAAGAGCCCTAGAATTGGACCAGGAACGAAAGCGAGCAAAAGAGGAAGCAGAACGGCTGGAGAAGGAGCGCCGAGCTGCGGAGGAAGCCAAGGCTGCTCTAGCCAAACAAGCGGCTGACCAGATGAAAAATCAAGAGCAGCTAGTGAGAAAATTGATATTCGTTTTACTTTATTGAATAAAGTAAAACCTTTTTACTGTTGAATGATGAAAAGCAAAAAACAAAACACTATACCACCTCATGTTGAGTTATCTCTGTGTAAAATGGTAAAAGGTCAGCTAGGTGGCACAGTAGATAGAGCTCCAGGCCTGGAGTTAGGAAGACTCTTCTTCTTGAGTTCAAATTTGGCCCCAGACACTTATCTCTGTGACCCTAGGCAAATCACTTACCCTTGTTTGCTTTAGTTTCTCATCTGTAAAATGAGCTGAAGGAGGAAATGGCAAAACACATAGTATCTTTACCAAGAAAACCCCAAATGGGGTCATGCAGAGTCAGACATGACTGAACAACAAGAAATGGTGAAAAGAGATTGAATTTAAAACAAACTTAAACAGAAAAAAAAAATAGGAAAAAAGTTTTAGTTGTGGCTAAATTAAACTTTTTTGAAATTATATATATTGGCCCTAGCTTTTCTGCTGGTGGAGTCTGAGGGCTTTTGAAACTATTTGTATGGGTCCTTGATTGCTACCAAACCCTTTTGATAATCAAAAGAATTAAAAGAACCTCCAGTGGTGTGTTCTTGATAGAAGAAATAGCCCTTCACCATGCAATTTAACTGTTGCTTTGGTGAAATATGCCTCTAAAATTTACTTTTGATATTTTGATGAAACTTGCCTCTTTGGAAATATTTATATCTCCCAAGATCTATTGCACAAAACACTTGTGACCATGAAAAAAATATATTTTATTTGTTTTACAGAAGTTTCTTGAGATAAATGCAGAAATTTATTTTAAATGGAAAAAAGTTTGAGTAAAACAGATATTAAGCTGACTGGTTCATTTAAAGTATACTCTAAAGATTTATGAGGTGTTTTAAAATGGTGATGTGTATCAGAATAATAATAGATCACATTTTTCCTAGTGCTTTTTCATTTACAAACCACTTTCCTCAACAATCCCATCCCAGGAAATACTCAGCTCTTATTTTGAATGATGGAAGACTACTAAGATAAAGTTTGCATAAGTAGTTTACCTGTAATATATGAAAGTTTTTGTTGATCTTATACTTGATAAAGTGATTGGGAATATATTGTTAGGTGTTTTTTTTCTTTTAGTATTGTTTATTCATGAACTTTATTTTAGGCAGCAGAACTTGCTGAATTCACTGCCAAGATAGCACTTCTAGAAGAAGCCAAGAAGAAAAAAGAAGAGGAAGCTTCAGAATGGCAACACAAAGTAATGATGACTTCTTACATGTTCCAATTTTACATAACAAAGTAATAAAAAATGCATCTATATTTAGGAATCTTCTAATTTCTGTGGCAAAGTAAATTCATTTTACCAAAGACAATTGCCTTTTATTCATTCATATTGTTTCTGATGTAGCTGCTTGAATTTCTTTTGCAGTTTTTAAAATGAAACTATGTGTATAAATTTTCAAAAGGAATATAACTCTATTAACCTGTTAGTACTGTTTGCCGTAACACTGATGGAATTTTACATTAAATATATTTTACTATGTTTCATGAGGTTCAGGGATATTTAAACTTGTTTCTAATGTTCAGGCTTTTGCAGCCCAAGAAGACTTGGAGAAGACCAAAGAAGAACTGAAAACTGTAATGTCTGCCCCTCCCCCACCTCCCCCCCCACCAGTCATTCCTCCAACAGAGAATGAACATGATGAACATGATGAGAATAATGCTGAAGCTAGTGCTGAACTGTCTAATGATGGTGTTATGAACCATAGAAGTGAGGAAGAGCGTGTTACAGAAACACAGAAAAATGAACGTGTGAAGAAGCAGTTACAGGTATTTAATGTTAAAATTAGAGCTTAAGTTTGTATATATGCCACTTATTTTCTTAAAACTAACATTTTCAGAAATAATTTTGTAAGCTTTTTGTCCTTTTTTATCATTTAGCATTACGAATATTTACTGGTTACTTGATTCTGTATTGGCCAATTTAATGTATAGATCTAGGATTGATTTGTATATAATATTAGTGGATCATAATGTAACAGATCAGTGGCACTTTTGTCTAGTGTTCACTCGGGAAATATTTAAGTATTGCTTACTCTTTCAAAAATTTGACAATCTCTAAATATTATTTTCAAATTATTTTATTTAGTTTCCATTTCAGATAGCAACAGAATAATAGTGAAATTAGTTTGGGGACCTTCTAACATAATTACTTCCAAAATATTACATAATCTAGAAGCCTTTTGAGTATATTTTTTTTAAATTAAAAGAAATGACAGTTCTTTTTCTCTTACTATTTAACAACAGACACATATTAAATAGTTAGTAGTTGTCAGCCATTGTTAGTAGATGTCAGCTAGGTGCTGGGGAAATCCAAAGTTTAGATAAGATGAGATCCTAGCCTTCCTGGAGTTACCATTTTAATAGGGAGATGCCACATAATAACTAGGATCAAAACTGAAAAAGTGAATACTTGTAGTTGTACTTTTTCAGACTCTCTTTTAGTTATTTCATTTTTTTTTCTGAGATTTTTAGTACTAGTGAGAAGAGATTAAACTATTTGCGAAAAAAGAAAACTAAAATAGAATCAGATCTAGGTAGTAACAATTTCAAAAGTCTCAATAGGTAAAACAAAAAACTAGTGAAAACATTTTTCTCCTACATATTTTATGTCTTGAAATACCTTTGCTTCATAACCACTACAATAAGGAACAAAATGGAAAACCTTAAAAAAAAAAAAAGATTTAGGATTTGCGGTGAAAACAGCAGGGAAATTTAGACATATATAGAGCACTATCATATTATTACCTGACAGGTTAAGAAATCTGATTCACCTACTCTCTCTACATAAATGACTTTCATATTTCATTGAACATTTGCCAGTGAGGTCAGACTCAATGTAGAAAGGACCATTAACTTGCCACATAGCATTTATAAAATATATTTTTTCCCCTCACAGAAAAGGCCTTCAAGACAGCAGAAGGGGATTATTGAATTAGTAAAATGATTTGAATTCTCAGTACTTACCCTAAAATTTTCTTTCAGGTGAAAAGCCAAAGATTTGATGTTAACATTATTTTAAGACATCAAGAAACAGTAAGTTTTGTTAATAAATTTTTAAAAGTAAATATGCATTTTTTTTTTTTACATATAGGCTTTAAGTTCAGAATTAGCCCAAGCCAGAGATGAAACAAAGAAAACACAAAATGATGTACTTCATGCTGAGAATGTCAAAGCAGGCCGTGACAAATATAAGACTCTCCGGCAGATTCGACAAGGCAATACAAAACAACGTATTGATGAATTTGAAGCAATGTGAGAGCTGTTATTTTTGCATATACATTCTTCATAAGCTGAACCACCAACAGAGAAAAGCAGGCCTTTGCAGATTTGATGGATTGCATCCCACCTTGCCAAAGCGCTTATACCAGTTTGTGGTGGTTAAAAAGACAAATTTAAGAGAATTTATTCAACATTAAGGCAGTATGACATTATGCTTGGTATTTGTTTTCTTTTCTCTTTCTTTTTGGTCGAGGAATGAGGAAGCATGTTCCATCACCTGTCACATTTTCCATTTTCACTGTTTTTTCCATTTGAAGATTAACACTAACAATAATGACTGACAAATTTGTATGTTTGATCTTATCACTTTGAGAATTTAAAAGAATTCTGGCAATGGGGACTTTTGAATGTTTAGGTAAGGACACTCCATTTTCCTCTCTCCCTTTCACCTTACTGTCTGATGTATTTCAACATCCCTTCACTCATCTAGTCATTCATCTACTCACACTTTTCCTTTGATGCCCTTTACACCTCCTGCTATACACATATCCAGAGTTCTGCCTTTATACAAATCATTGCCCTTAAATCTTTTATGAATGAGGGCAGGTGACAAAGTGGGGAGCCTTGGCCCAAAGTATAGAGAATGCAAACAAGTCATATAAAAGACCATATCTGAGTGGTGTGCAGCTGTTTATTTTTTAAACAATTCCACTTTCTTCACATAATTAGAAGTTAGATATGCTTATTTTTTTTTTTTACTAAATTCTTCTTTCTTGCATAAATTGCCTGGTGTTTTATCTCCTGTCATCCTTTGATGGCTTTCCTTGCCTTCTAGTTCACAAAAGTCTAGACAGTAGGTAGTATTTCTAAAAGAGAACTTATGGATGGAACACTACCTGCAAATAATGAACTACTGAAAGGCTTGAATAATATTGTTCTTCAGATATGGCTTACTAAAGAGCAGTATATATTTGCTAATAATTTATTTGCATTGACAAAAACCTGGACCTTTCTGGCAGTGGAGCATATGAAAACATCAATCCCAAAGAAGAGGACAGTAGTATACTACCTCACCATTATATACATGATGACTGGTCTTTCAAACACCATATAAAGTTGAGCGTGGAAGCTGTAAGTTTAATAATTCATAGTAATTCTCTTAGATCACAAAAGAGGCTTCCTCAGAAAAAGATTTCTTTTTTCTTTGGGAGATTTTGTACTGCTCATTATGTAACTGCCTTTTTGTTGAGTAAAATTGTAAAAATTATGATTTGTATCACATTTGTAAGCTCTTACTGGTATACTCTTACTGGAGGGGTGTTGCACGTTTGGGAAGAGAGTGTGTGTGTGTCTGTTTCTGTATGTGTGTCTGTATCTGTTAGAGAAAGAGAGAGGGAGAGAATGAAGGGGAAATACTGCTCTTGCATTAGATGAAGAAAATTTATAGTTCAATTTCTTGGCATAGTTATTTCATAATCATTTAGGCATACTTAGTATCTGAATCATTATGCTTATTTTTCCTATGTCTGTTAATGAGAAGATGACATTTGAATTGTTAATCATGTTTTTGTCTGTTATACTTAGTTTATATTAATTCCAATTACGTCCTTTTGAAATAATCTTAAAAACTAACGTGTCTAAATTGTTTTTCTACATTGTAAAGTGCCCATATTTGGAGTTAAGGAGGGAAAAAAGCCTTATTTTCTCTGAGGGTGGTTCAGCTACCTTCCGTTTGGTATTATGCACTCAAACTTACATTTATCTGTTAATATTGCCATTTTATTAAACATTTTTCCATGCACAGTAAGTTCAGCTTATATCCGAAAAGTTCTCTTGTGTTTTTTTTTAATTTATACTGACTTCAAAAAGGAATAATTTGGGCAGACATTGTGATAAGGAAAAGTTATATTTAATATATTTCAGCTTTGTGGGATTAAAGGTAGCTGGTTAACTTTGAAATGACTGGTGTGCAAACATGGTGCATATGCTTCAAAGCTTTGCTTTGTGGAAGAGAGTGTTCTTTCTACAGTGTGACCTGGAATACTTCAAAGGGACCTTGATAGATCCCAAGTTTGGTGCACTGAAGCATGAGCATTCATTCCAGTTTTCCAAAATTTTGCCACAGCAGGTGAAATACTGTGCCTCCAGTGGATTCTGTTTCTTTTTCCCCCTTGAAATAAATGCACCACCATTGATGTGTCAGCTTAATATCAGTGTTGAAAAATTACTGGTCATAGTTGCAGTTCATAATCTATAAAATATAAATTTGAATTAAAATGGATGGATCTAATCCATTTATAAAGCTGTCTGAATTTTTCTAACACAGGAACAACCATTTGTAATTTGAGTTTTCATAATGATCAAAGCAGTGTAGCTTCTCACTCACCATTGGGAGCACATAATCATGCAGCCATGTTGAGAATACATTAATAATCATTTGGTAAAGTAAATTTACGTTATGCTTTTTGCCCTTAGTGAGAGTTTAGCATCATGATTTTGTGTTGTTCAATTAAGCTACGATTACATCTATTATTTTTGGATAACATTCATTGGTTAACAATAAAGAGATTAAAAGTTCATGCCTTCAAGGTCCACTGTTGTTATTTATTACTGAAATCACACCTCTTTTTTGGTTTGGAAGTGAGGCCAATGGCTGCTGGTTGCTAGTTCTCAATAGATGAATTGGATTATCAGATTGAATTGGCTCTTTTGACGACTAACACTAATTTGGCCGTATAAATATTTCCAGCCACTGCTTTCATTGTTTTCATTTAGACCCTTGTGGAAGATTTCATTGTCACTGACTCATTTCATTTATTAAAATGCAAAAATATTCTTTACTGTACTGTCTTTAATTACTTTTTATAGAGGCATGTATTTTTAAACTAGTATTGCGTTTACGGGTCTGGCCTAAAGTCTGAACCCTGATGACCTATGTTTTTCATCTTTCTTACTAATCTGGGACACATTGTTTCTTCTTAATAAATGAACTGACTTTTAGCACACCCTAAGAATTATTGTACTAGCCAGATGTCCTCTCAGTTTATAGTTGAATTATAATTTCATTTTATTTTTCTGATGTAGGGTATAGGCTCAGGTCACTTAGATTCATATAGGAATAAGATTTTCTTTTGTATTCAACACTTGTACAACATTTGTATTCTTACCAACTGGAATTACTTTTCAAAGATATTAGACTTCATAGTAACTTGCTTTTTGAGTATTATTAGAAAAATATTTTATTTTCTACTGCAATACAAATAAAAGTTTTAATCCTTCTTCACCTTCAAAGACAAGTCCCCCTCTACTATCTGCCCAACTTTGAACACTTTGCAGATTCCAAATTTATTAGAAATAAAAATAAGGTAAGTTGATATAGAATTTCTTTCATTCCCAAAGCTTTTCATATGCAGGATAAAATTAAAGAATTTTTAAAAGACCAACAGGTAAGCAATTGAAATGCTCTCTTGCTTACTTACTTTTGGCATGCATTTTCTGGTCCTTATAGTAGATCAAAACCAGTGATCTTCAAAATGAGTCTAAATGGGCAGAGCATGAGCCGATTTTTGAGTTTGTTCTACTTTCTTGACTTCTGCTTGACAAATGAGTGTGGTCACCAAGTATGCTTAGATACTTTGAAAGACTCATGAACTCATTGGTGTGAGTACTCCCTTTACTGAAAAATTAATCACCTGGCACCCAGCTTCCTGTTGATGACCCTCTCTCCACACTTAGCTAAACTGGTTCTTAGACAACATACACCAGTTCATCATCATTCCCATTCTTGAAGCCTTTCTAAGGTTTGGTAAGACCTGCAAAGCTTTTGTTTCACTGGTGTAGCCTTTGATTTTTCAGGGTCACCTCCACCTTGCAATGAGGCATCACAGTAAGGATTTAATGGAGGATATCAAAGTTTAATGATAGTCTGTATGTGTGTGTGTGTGTGTGTGTGTGTGTGTGTGTGTGTTTACTTTTGGAGACTATTAAGAAATAGAAAGCATAGGTCACTTGTTTCATACAGTTCTAACTGCAATGTAGCTGGCAACACGTTAATTTGAGTATTCTGTAATTGCTGATGATATATTTTGAAAGAGGTATACCCTCATCATTCATTATTCATATTAAATAATCTCAGTTTTCAGTATTTCCTAGTAAATCCTATTTTAATTTATTAACCACTTTTGTTGGCCATCTCTAAACCGCTTCCAACTGTTATTATACTTTTAAGATCTGTAATTTTCCCTTTGAAAAGACAATGAGTCATTGTTCTTTGCCCGTGTTTCTGAGGAGTTTTCTTAAGGTCTTTGTTTCACAAATTGAGATGTTCAAATTTAAGGCCATGTGAGCTACATTTAGGGTTCTTGTACCTTCCATTAGGTCTTGGGAGATGTTGAGGTAGAGAGGCATGATTGTAATTCTCTGTAGCATTCTCCCATAGTAGAATTTGGGTATTATTTGTAGAATTATCCAGTTCCCAAGGGGGCCTAGTTCTTTGCATAATGACTTTTATGTCTTTAGCAAATATTTATCAAGTACTAGTTATGTTCATTGCACTTGGAAGTTTAACTTGTTTGTAAACAAGGTTTGGGCTGAGCTGTAGCCTATCGTTTGAATCTCTCTTAAAACATGGTATCTCAAGTTGGAAATATTTTAAGACAAATCTTTAAAACATTGATTATAATTGCATTCTAGCTTTCTCATGTCATTCTTTTGTTAATGTATTCTAATAGGAGATTGCTTTTTAAAAACTATAACATTACATTGTTTATTTATGTTCAATTCCTGTTTCCAAATTCTTTTGTCCTTGTAGCTAAACAGTCATTTTTACCTATGTAGTGGGATCTCCGTGTTTGTTACCCATTCTTTTAAAGTGTCTATTCGACTTGATTAAGGTCACATATTGTTCATGTTTTCTACTGTATTAAAATCCTATTCAATTTAGCATCATCTATAAACTTAATAAGTACAATCTTTAAGTGGTTAAGTGTGATCATAAGTGATCATAAATAATAACTAAGGGCATTACTGTAGCAGTTCTGTGGACCAGAATATTGTTTACCTTATTTAGTGAGATTATGCTGATAGAAAAGCAAAATCCTTCCTAAAGTCTAAGTATATATCTCATGGGATATCTCTTTTCATACCTTTACATTTGCCATGGTATCATTCTTTTATCATGGTGTCTTTTATTCTTTCAGTTTAAAAGAGATTTTTCACCTCCAGTTTTCTAAATGTAGAAACATTGATATGTGGGGGGGGGGCAGGGGTGGGATAGGATGAAGAGATGTTTATTGGGGCACACAACACTACTTTATTTGTTTTCTTCCTGTCCTGAAAATCCTGTTTTCTTCTAGCTTGATATTCTAATTGTGTGTCCCAATGCTTAATTTTTTCTGCCTTTGATTCTTTTAGCCTAACTTTATGGGGATACAATTGAAGTAACTGCCATACAAATATGGAAAATAACTGTTTCATGGATAAAATTAGTGGTCAGTGACAGATGAAAACTCTTAGCATTAGTTTCTAAGCTATTGCTGTTTCCTGCTGAATTATTCAGTTTTATTTTTTTCCAGTTGGTTGTTTTTGGCATAGAATCAATTTGACGCCTAGGGAAGTTTTCAGGGAAATGGAAAGGTATGCTTCCCTGAGGAATTTTCAGTTTAATTGGTTACATAGGAAAGGCATTAATACTTACCTGACACATGGACAATATCAATAGGTATAAAAATAATAAAAGCTATATTGAAATCTATATAAGTACTAAATATTAGGGAAGATCTGTAGGAAGAAGAAAAACATGAAGATTAATGTAATTATGTGAACACTACCGAAAAGATGAATTTCCACAGTGTTTTTAAAAGGAAGGAAATAGAAATTCTGGCGGAGAAATGGGGTAAGATATTACAGACATAGTAAATGGGATGTTCAGCAGTTAGAGGGATAGCCATGTGCACATTGGTTGGTGTGGAGCCCATCAACTATGACACATTACGTGTAGACGTGAACATCTAGTTGGGAACATTAGATGGGAATGGATGAGGCCAGGAGGTTGTAGAGGTCAATGAAACACAAGAGTGTTCTGATTTTAAAAAGCATTTGGGAGCTCTTTCAAGTTTTAAGAAAGGGTTGATATAACCAAAACAATACTTGAAGAAAATTCTTACTTCTGAGTAGGCTGGTGGTAAATCATGAGGAGGGGCATACTATAGATGGGATAAAAAGGCACAATGATGCATTTAGGTGTTAGGTGGTTATACTCAGAGTCAAAACTCTGGCTTTTGGGATAGAATGGAAATAATAATACTGATTTGATTGTTATAAATAAGGCTCATCCAGCTTAAGCTTGGCATCTAGGTGGTGCCATGGATAGAGTGCCAGGCCTGAAGTCAGGAGGACTCATCTTCCTGAGATCAAATCTGGCTTCAGACACTACCTGTGTGACCCTGGGCAGGTTACTTAACACTGTTTGTTTCATCTGTAAAATGAGCTGGAGAACAAATGGCAAACCACTCTAATATCTTTGCTAAGCAAACCCTGAATGGGGTCATGAAGAGTCAGACATGACTGAAAAAGAACTGAAGTACAAAGTTTACTTGATATTTAATTATGCTTATATATTATCTCTCTATATATACATATATTTATATATATAAACATTTATTAAGCACTTACTATGTCCCAGGCACTGTGCCAGCCACTTCCCCTTATGTTACTTAAATAGATTTAAATTCATAAAAAGATTTTATCACTTACTGCCTGTTTGTTTAATAACTTTCTACTGAGGGATTTCTTGCCTCTCCTCTCCCTTCCTACCGTCCCTAGTGTCCCCACTTAATTATAACCTTTCTCTTTGATCCTCTTTTGAGAATTTTGAGAATCCTTTAGAGAATTAAAATGTATTATGTAGTTGTGATTTATGAAAAGTTTCCACATAAAGGTGGTCATGATTATGTGATAAAAGTATGATAAAAATCAAATTGACTGAGAGGCATCTTGATACCATGGGATAAGAAATGGACCTGGGTTCAGATCACAGCTTTGCCATTTTATGCCTGTATGAATTCGGGTAATTCACTGTCCCATGAGTTCTTTGAGAGCAGAAACTATCTTTTGTATTTCTTTCTATTCCTAACACTTAGCCCAATGACTACCACATAGTAGAAAAAAAACTACATAATTTACTATCAAGGGCAGTAGAGTTGCCACTTGTAGAGTAACTTCATAAATTACTAACTTCGCAGTCTCAGGTATATTAATAGAAGAGGAAGAAATAACATTGAAGAGAACAAAGATAGGAAAAGAAGAACTAGACCAAGTACACACAGAAGAGGTCTGTGCTAGAAGCAGCAAAGCACGGATTCTCATTGTATCTAAAGGAAAAGAAAATGCCAAAGAAGCTATTAAGAAAACATCAATAACTCTAATCCAGATGGATACTTCTCCATAGAAAGATATTTATGAGAGTTATCTACACATACCTTGTACCATTATAGAAGATACACAGTAAGCAGGCTTTTCCAAGGTATATTCCACAGTAGACAACATCTTTTACCATCACATAACTGACTACAAGATGTAAAGAATACACAGTCCCACTGTGCTTATTGTTTGTTGAATATTTTCTTTGAAAGCACTTTATTTAATAAAGAGAAATTCTACTGTTTTCTATTAGCATGTCAACCACAAATGTCAAAATTATACAAAATTCTTTGAAAAATAACAGTCATAATCTTGTTTAACAACCTGATTATTACTGTCAGTTTAGGTATAAGACAGGGAGATATATGCTTGCCTAAATTGTTGCCTTTGTCATTGAGGAGGGCCAGCTTAGAGTTAAAATCAAGGAGGAATTTCCTATAGATGCTCCTTTTGGAGTGTGATGTGCTGATTGCATCACAAGGATAAGATCCATAATTACTTAAAAATTTGGCTTTTCAATATAGGAAAAACAAACTGGATGAAGAATGTCTGTTAACCAGACTATGATAATGCAGGTGTATAGATCGCCTAAAACACACTTCCATTTGTATTTATCTCTTGGAGAGAAATTACAGCTGGACAATGAATTGACTCCAAAATTGAACTGAAGAAAAGATGATTGGATTGCCTCCAATTCTTTGAGTGACCTTCAAGCTTCTCCCAGAGGTCCATCTTTTTTAAAAAATAAGACTTGTGAATATTTTCTGTTTCCTACATCACCTTAGTATCTCATGTATTCCTTTTCCCCTTCCAGAGAACCATCCCATTTGACAAATAGTATTTTTTTTAGAGGAAAAAAGAATCAGCACAACTGATTGATACATTGAAAAGGTCCAAAAAGTGTGCAGTGTGTGTAACACCTGTGGCAGCTCCACAAAGGGGCAGGTTGAGAGCATCTTCTCATCTCTTGAGCCTCACTTGAACTTTATAATTCTGTTATATTTACATTCGATTTGGTACGTCATTCATTCCATTTACATTGTCGTAGTTACTTTATGTACTTTTCTTTGGCTCTGCTTACTTTGCTCTGCATCAGTCCATATAGTTCTTTCCATGCTTCTCTGTATTCATTACACACATCATTTCTTAACAGCACAGAAGTAATTCATTACGTTCACGTACCACAATTTGTTTAACTATTCCTCAGTTGGTGGACACCACTTCGTTCCTGATTCTTAGCTATCATGAAAAGTGCCGTTATAAATATTTAGAAGTGTGTGGAGACTTTTTTTTACCTATTGATGGGCTTCTTACAGTATAAACCCAGTAATGTAGTCTCTGGTTCAAAGGGTATGGACATTTTAGTCACTTTTTTTTTTGCATAATTCCAAATTGCTTTCCAAAATGGTTTTAACAATATATTAGTAAATGCTTATCTTTCTATAACCCCTCTCGTACTGACGGTTGCCATTTTTGCCAATTTTTAGGTATGAGGTGAAATTTCCAGGCTCTTTTGATTTGCATTTCTCACATTAGTGATGTGGAGCAATTTTTTTTTTCATTTGGTTGTGAACACAGTTTTGCTTTTGAGTACTGTTTGTTTGTACCCTTGACCATTTATTTATTGGAAAATGGCTGTTAGTAATATATGTTAGTAATATGTATATATCAGAAATACAATGACTATTAGCAATACATAGTTACTGATGCTGTAATGATTAGTAGTAACATGTTAATTTTTATATATCTTGGATACCAAATATTTAAGACACATTTGATACAAAGATTTTTTCCCTCGCATTGAATCACTTTCTTTTTTATCCTAGAAGCATTGATATTTGTGAAGAAGCTTTTCAGTTTCAAGTAATCAAAGTTACCTGTTATCTTTTGTATTTATCTCTGTTTCTTATTTGGTTAAGGATGCATCTCTTACCTATATCCACATACTCAGAGGCATACGATCTGTTTCTCTTTTAATTTTTCTATCATAGGATCTTTAATATTAAGGTTACTTATCTTTTTAGAATTTATTGTGGAGTGTGGTGTAAATTTGTCTTAAGACTAATTTCTGCAAGATTACTTTCCAATTTTCCTAGTAGTTTTTATCAGATGGGGAATTTTTCCCTAGGTAATTTATGTTTTCCACTTTGTCAAACACTGGGTTATTAAGTTCTGTTGTTTCTGAATCTCCCTTGTCCTGTCTGTTCCATTTCTCTTTGCTGTCTTGTTCTCTCACTTTTTAACAAATACCAGATGGTTTTGATGACTGCTGCTGTATAAGACGATTTGATATTTGGAAGTGTTGTTACCCCCTTTGTCCTTCTTTTCATTATTTTTCTTGATACTCTAGATCTTTTGTTTTGCCAAATGAATTATGTTTTAAGTTCTGTAAAGTGTCCCCTTGGTAATGTGATTGGTAAAGCATTAAAAGTATTAATTAATTTTGGTAATATCATTTTTATTATATGATCATTGAATATTCCTCCAGTTATTTAGGTTGTTTTCTTTAAGAAGTGCTTCATAATGGAATCCGTACAACTTTTTTGTGCGCTTTGGGAGGTTGATCCCCTCCCAAATCCTCCCCTGATATTTTATGCATTTTATAGTTTTTGTAATATTTCCCTTTCTATTATTGCTTCTGATAGCATAATGGTAACACCTTCTTTTTTGGATTCACTCGATGCATAGTGGAAAAAAAATTCCATTTCTTCCATTTTATTTTGTGTATTTGTTTTTAAAATGTATTTCTTGTAAGCAACAGATTGTTGCATTTCGTTTTCGTGTCCAATAAGTCACCGTTTTGTATTGTAGGATTGTTTAATCCATTCACATTTGAAGTTATGAGTTAGATTTACATTTTCTTCCATCTGTCTTAAAAACTGCTTTTTTTTTTTGAAGTTATGATTTTCTTCCTTTTCTGCTCTAAACACAGTATTATGTTCCTTCTATTACTTTAATCTTTTTTCAAGGTGGCACTCTTTCCACTGGCTTTCTTCCCTGTCTCCTTATTCCTTTCTTGTTTGTTACCTCTTTCCCTTTAGATTTTTGTTTATTAGTTCTCTCTGTTGCTTTTTATCTGGCTATATATTTCTTCCCCTTCTTTTTTCCCCTCTCGATTTGTCAAGTAGGTTTCCCCCTTTTCCCTTCCCCTTCAGCTAGTCCTATTGTTATTTTTTTAAATTTCATTTTCAGTTCTCCTTTCTGAAAAAAGATTTTTTGTACTCCCTTCATTATCCATCTTATCCCTCTCTTTGCCAGACCCTCATTCTCTGATTCATGACCCCTATTATCATTCTCATTCTCTCTTTCTCTATTCTCTGTATTCTTTATATAATCAAAGATTCTAAGGTAGGGTCTTCCCTGGAGACACTTTCTGCCATTGCCTTGTAGATGTCTCTAAATCAGCTCATTTCACAATCATTACCAAATATTGTAGATACTATAAATACTGTAGTGCCCCATCCTCTTCTCCACTGTTACCTCTACCAAATTTCACCCTTGTCTCCTTGTGTACCTTTAGAAAGAAGTCTCTCACTGGTCTTGCTGTCGTTACTCTGCTGTTACTATCCTTGCTTGCTGGCATTTATTTATTCCTCTTGCATTTCTGTTGTTTGAGAAGCAAATGACTTCTTCAGTTCTGATTTCTTTCTAAAAATATTTCTTTTTTATTTAACATCCATCTTTTATCCTCAGATTTGTGGGTTAAGTCAGGCTGGGCTACTTCTTTGAATTTTGTTGTTTTTTGGAACACATTCCATTCCTTCCTCCTTTTTCTAGTGCATGTGGAATAGTCCTGTGTTCAAATGTCCTCTGCTTTGTATTTGAAGGTCTTCTAATGGCAATTGCAATCCAAAGTTCTGGGCAATCCTTTTTTATTTCCTTCATTATGATGCTAAGATTTTTTTTGTCCTGTCATGTTCTTCTGGAAGATCTTAGGTTGTCTGTGATCTACGTCTATGATCCTTAGGTTGTCTTTATACATTCTGTCTTCAAGATCAGTAGGTTTTGCTAGCATAGTAAGCATATCTTTTTTTAAGTTATTATTATTATTATTATTACTGTTATTTCTCTTCTAAGTTTTCCTTCATTTCTGTGTATTTACATTCCCAACTTGTTTTTTCTTTTGTTTCTCTGGTGATGCTTCCATTACGGATTCAAGTTTTTCTATTCTCATTATTTATGTTGTACAGGACATAAATTATGCTTTTATAATTCTCATTTCTCTTTTAAACCACTCAGGAACAGTGTATTGTGGTTCCATGTTCTCAAATTCCACAGGGTCCTGCCTCCCTTCCGATTATGGTTTTCTTCGGGGCTGGATCTCAATCAGTGTCTCAGCTTCTTCCCACAATGGGAAATTCATGTACACACACACACCACTGGAAAGAGGGATGGGGAATTAGGTTGTAGGGGTGAATTTTGATGTAAGCCAATGTCATATTCTTTAATTTGCTAATTGCAACCTTGCTGCTGGTAGCATGGGAGGTTGGGGAGGGATGCTAAGTGAGCTTGAGGTCAGTGAACATCAGTTTCTGAGTTTTGGAGGGTTTTTTTTTTAGCCTTTTGGATTCTGAGTGTCTTCAACTGTGGAAACAGTTAAAATTCCTTTATTTTTGGTACGTAATTTTTGTTTTGGAAAGTTTTGAGAAGCCATAGAGATCAGAGAAGATGTCTAGTCTGCCATCTTGTTTCTCACATGACTTGTTAAAGGCTTATATTTTTAATCCTAAAGTTCTTCGGGAGATGTATGACTGAGTCATGGAACACTGAAGTTTTTGGAGAATTAAAATTGGTCACCTGAAGAGCCATGGAGAGGTATATTGTGGGTGTGAGCAGGCTGCAATATTTTACAAAGAATTGTGAAGGAGAAGTATGTAGGATGTCATTAAAGATACGTATGTGTAACAAAGACTATGGACTG
This sequence comes from Phalanger gymnotis, assembly GCA_028646595.1. Classification (NCBI taxonomy): domain Eukaryota; kingdom Metazoa; phylum Chordata; class Mammalia; order Diprotodontia; family Phalangeridae; genus Phalanger; species Phalanger gymnotis. The sequence goes on along the minus strand of CM053622.1, from coordinate 700,407,652 downwards.
ACTAGGTGCTAAGAGCAAGGAATATGCACTCGTAGCCATACAGTGGCAAGACAAAGTGAAAAGGAAGATTCCAGACTCATTGAGTAGACTTCTTGTGGTGAAGCTGTGGAAGGATGTGTGCAAGAGTTGTATAGGATGGGTAGGCAAAGATGGGTTGTGATCTGTATCATTGGAGTTAATCTATTAGGATTAATCTGTCAGTCTGTTAGGATTACAGATACATTTGAGTGTAATTAGAGAAGGAACTCATAGGATTTTTCAAAAATCATGTTAAGGAAGGCAGTCTGGCATAGTGGTTACATCGAGGGTTTAGAGGTGCTCGGGACCCCAAAATACTGACATGCCAGGTCCTGCCGAATGAATTTGACCCAGACCCTTATAGCCAAATAAAAAGACAAAATTTATTAAAGATCCACCATGTTGGCCAGACTCTTAAGAAATCTCAGCATTGGCTAGACCCAAGGAATCTGAGCATTCTGTGATGCTTGTATTGACAAGCGGGCCAGAATGATCTGAGCTGAGCTGAGCTAGATTGAATCTAGAAATGAACCTTCATGGAGGCAAGATGGATCTTACATACAGAAAAACTGTGGGAGGGATCTATCAGTGGTCAAGTAGTCTGAGGTAACTAGAGGAGGGGTTTAGGGAGGGTCTTGAGGGGCTGGAGTGAGTGGGGAGACTGGAGTGAGGTTAGACTCCAGGAATGGGAGTGGGAACTAGCTGAAGACAAATGGAGGGCTAGGGTAACAGATTTAGGCATATATATTTTGGTAGGATCAAAGCTGGGAAATGGCAGGAGGCAATGCAGAGTCCAGAGGGAACCAGGCAATGGAGGTAGCAGACAACAGATTCGAGCATGAAAAGCCAGATCTAGTGGAAAGATTCAGGGTGGGGTTCAAGAGGGGGTTCCCAGTGCCTACAACCCATCAGTTAGAGAACCGGACTTGGAAGAAAGAAGACCTGCATTCAGGTTCCATCTCTGACATTTATAGGCTGTGTGACCTGGGGTAAATCGTTTAATTTCTCATTACTCTTGGCAATTTTTAAGTTGCAAGGACATAGTTTTCTCACTTCTGATTCCAGGAAAATCACAGGTCTGGCCACTGTTTTAGGAGTTTAGGGAAGGAATTATATCTCCTTAGAGGTCAATTAGGATACATAGCAAAATTTCTTCAGAAAGATTTTTTCCCCTTTTTTGTTTTCCTCTTTTGCTCTTTTTTTTCTTCTTACCTTCTGCCTCCCTCAAGTGGGCATTGAGACTAACTTTCAGCCATTCAGTTTTCTCAGTTTTCCCATTGGTCTTTTGTGAAGTTGACAGCCCCATGCAATCAAGACATTTGCTAGAACTACAGCTTTTTCAAAGGGTAAAGTAAACTTCTGTTTTATTATCACATTTTAGTGACTTTTTACTTAGCTGGTTTTGTACAATAAAATATCTAACATTAGTTGTCAAGTAGATTAAATTTTGTAACTTAGAACTGTCTTAAGACATTTTCAGATTTCAAGTCATTGATTCCTATGCCTTCCAAATTTGAAACAAAGAATGTAGGTTTGTTGTATCTAAAGATGAAATACTGACTTTCATAAGTTGTTATATTTTGCTTTTTAAAAATACTTTCTGAAAAGTATTTAACACTTTCTACCCTATTCAATAAGAGATCAGACAATACAGGGGCTTACTTATTTTCTTGTTTTAAAATTGTTAGTTCTAACCAATTTGAGTTTCTTCTGGTTCTAGAGTAGCATTATCTGACCTTTTACAGTCTTTGAAGAAATCTAAGCTTTTTGAAGGCAAGTGGCTATGAACAGAAAGAAAATATTTGCATTGGTAAGAGCTTGAATAAAAGCACTGCCATTCATTTGAAAAAAAATTATCATGGGAACTTTAATTCATTCTTAGGGTAATCTGAATGGATAGTATTATTGTCATCATTTTGTAAATAAGGAAAGTACACTCCTAAATGAGTTGGGATTAAAGCCCAAAGCTCAATTCTCATTCACAGGTTATTATACTGAGCAAGACTGCATTCCAGTATGACTTTAAGTTTCTGGGGTATTCTGTTGAATCAAGGTACTTGAATGGAAGAACTTGTATATTTCCATAGAATATAGGAAGGGAAGTCTCCAGTGATGAAGTAATGTTGCATCCTCAAAAAGAGGCTAATTTGGTATTCAACTTGATGCCCAAGAAAAGACTAGGAATAACCCTGTCTTCTGCATTAGTGGATATGATATGTACAGGTAGGAACCATTTTTTTCTTCCATCTTGGGCCACTGTTTTTATGATTTAGACATGAGACTTGAAAGACTTCTAGCTTTGAGAAATAGTTTGTTATTGGAAATTTTCAAATTTCAAAAGATTTTATAAATTAGTACCTTCTATTTAGATAGGGTTTTTTCTTTTTCTTTTTTCTCTCTTGCCCATTAGACATACAGAAGAAGAAAAGGCAAATTGTGTAATGGAAAGAGCACTGAGGAAAAAGGGACCTGTGTTCTCTTCCTCATTATCCCACTTCCTAGGTGTGTAACCTCCAGCAAGTCTTTTCTGAGAATCCATTGATTCACCATTATAGTGGGTAGAAGACTAGGGTTCAAATTCTGCCCCAGAAACTTACTTAGCTATGTGACACTGAGCAAGTCACTTAACTGCTGTCTGTTTCCTCATCTGTAAAACAAGGACATTAGACTAGATAACCTCTAAGGTGCCTTTTAACTCTACATCTATTATTTATGAAATCTTATATGACATGAAACAGGTGTTTAGACTGGAGGTTCTTTATGCTTTTCAAGTTCTTAAGATTTATGATTCTATGAAAATGGATATGTTACTGAATTGTAATTGGCATACCAGTGTAGGACACCTCCACTAAAGCTCTACTTTTATGCCTCATAAATGTAATGTGGAAGTGATTCTGGCTTCTCTAAGGCTATGCTAGTAATACACGAGCCCTGGAAGATCCTACCAGCCTAGCAGAGCTTTTGGGTAATGACCTGGTAATAAAGTGGACTAAAGTGGGGAGTACCGTGTAGAGAGACACGGAACTGGGAGGTCACAGGACCTGAATTTGAATCCTAGTTCTGCCACTTATTACATCTAAGTAATCTTATAGAGAAGTCATTGGACCCCTCTCATCCTAAGTCTATGATCCCATGACTGCTGTCTGAGGACCAGCATAGCTATACCAGCAATAGATAAATAGCTAGCATTTATATGCTTTAAGGTTTGTAAAGCACTTTGTAAGTATGATCTCATTTTTCCTAAACTTATCCCCAGAAACTTTACCATTAAGAGTTTTTGGATGTAGCAACTATTTAATATGGTATGGTGGGGACTGCTGCTTTTATCTGTGGAGGGGAATACTCACATGGAGGAAATTAAGAGTCTTTTAAAGTATAAATTACTTTTTCAAAATTTTCCTTTGCCCCATTGGCTTTTTAGTAGATAACAACAAACAGCTAGCATGCCATTGTCTTAAAACCAGAAGAACCAAGAAAACGTTCTTTTCATTTTCAATTTGTAAATTTGAGAAGCTAAGAGCATCATTGTGCTTTTTTTAACCCATTCATTAGAATGCTTGCCATGGTTTTTGGAACATTATTAAGCAGTCTTTGGGAGGGGCAGTTAAATGCTTACCAAGGAGTAAGCATTTAAGTGTTTTTTCCTCTCAGTGCTTTTAGCTTCAGTTTCTTACAACAGCCCTAGAACTGTATTTTGGAACTGTTCCAAAATCCTATTTTCTATGTGACCCTATAATATATCACATTATTTCCTTGGAAGACTGAGATGCAATATGGCATAGTAGATAGAGATTTGGTCTCAGAACCTAGAAGACCCAGGTTCAAGTTTTACCACAGACACCTACTGGTAATGTGACCTTGGGCAAATCACTTAACAATACAGTATTATTGGCAACTCTTAAGATTATACTGACCTGCATTGGAAGAAGGAATTTGCTCATCTAAGAATTCCATATGTTAAATGAAAGCATAGGTTCAGTCCCTATCTCTAATACCTTAGAAAGCTGTTACATAGACTTAAAGGTCCCTCTAGAAGTTGCCCTACTTTATAATTTGTGACAGTTATGCTTCTACCTGTTAATAAAGGCCTTCTTAATTTCCAGTGTTAGACTTTTCCAATTGTGGCAGATTTTTACTTAACTTACAAACTTCAGAAGAAGCATAAATAATAGTCCATAAGCAATAAACCAATCAAGCCAAATCTAATATTAGCTATTTGGGAATTTTTTTTGTGTGTCCTCTAAATTAATTTAGTACTAGTGGATTTAAAGTCAACAATAAGCCATTTCCCACGTCTGACTAAAAACTACTTCGTTGTGACAGAAAAATATTATCATCAATCACTGCAGGTAGTACAACATATTTTTATGTCAGACTAGTTAACTGCCTGTGTTCCATCTTTGTAGGACTGTATATAGAAAAGCTCCACATCCAAGTAGCATAGAAGAAGGAAAGAAAGATGGAATGTCAGTTACATTAGTATTAAAGGAAACTACCTCCTAGCCTTTTGATTTGTTTATGTAAAGATCATGCTAGATGAGCTAAAAAGTTTTAATGGCTGGGTGTATGTATTTCATAAGCATTTTGCCATTTTTAGGGAAAATATCTTTGGATTCATTTGAAATCAGGAGGCTTGAATTAAAATTCTAGTTAATGCCATTTATGATCATGGACAAGTCCTTTAATTTCTCTGAATATTTTTACTCATTTGTGAAATGGAGCTAATTAATAATTGTGCTATAACTCTCATAGGGTTGTTGTAAGGAAAGTACTTTGGAAACCTTAAAGAGATTTAGAAACATGAGTTATTATGGTGGTATTGGTGGGAGTGTTGTTATAATATTACCAGTGAAAGGTTTCAAAAATCTACTAACTTTTTGGTCACAAACAATTGCTTCTACAAAATAAAGTCCCTTAGTCTTGCAGACTCAGTGTCAACCTCAAGTCTTTATTCTTATTCACAGTACATACCCAGTCTGTTGCCACATTTTGTCTGCCTTCAAAACATGTGTCCTGTACATCCCCTTCTCTCTACTCACATAACTACCACCTTAGTACAAGCCCTCACCACTTCTTGCCTAGACTATTGCAATAACCTTTAAAAAAATTATTGATTTAAAAAATTTTTACATCATCTAAATTTTCCCCTGCATCCCACTTACCTCCTTCTAGAAAACTAACCATAAAACAAAGTTTAAAGGAAAAGAGGAAGAGAGGGGGAAAAATCAGCAAAAGTGAGAATGTGTACCCACCCCACAAAAAATGCAATGTTCTACATCCATGGTACCCCTGCCTTGATAAAGGAAATTAGGGGCGATGCCTTCTTATATCTGTTCTTTGAGGCCAATGCTCATTCTTTGTGATTTTGCAACATTTACTTTGGGTTGTTTGGTGGTGGGGGTCTTTTTCATCTCTGTCGTTGTAGTAGTGTATCTTGTTTTTCTTGGCTGCGCATTCTTCACTCTGCATCAGTTCATGCCTTTCCATACTTCTCTATATTCACTACATTGGACCTTTTTTACATCACAGTAATATTCCATCACATTTATGTACCATAATTTAGCCATTCTCCTGCAATTAATTTCTAATTGTCTTTGCTGCTTCACTCAAGTCTCTTCCCCACTCCCGTCTATTCTCCACTCTGTGGCCAAAATGATTTCCCTAAAGCAAAGATCAGACAATATCACCCTCCTTTTCAGGAGAATCCAGTGTTATCTCCAGGATCAAATATAAAATTCTGGCATATAAATCTCTTCACAGCTTATCCTCTTCCTACTTTTCAAGTCTTCTTACACTTTATTGCCCTCCATGCATTCTCTGATCCAGCTCCATTGGCCTACATGTTAACATCATCCATCTGTCTGCCCCTGCACTGACTGTCCCTTATGCCTGCAATCCTCTCTCCTCATTCCTGCCTCACTTTCCCTATCTTCCTTCAAGATTAAGCTCATAAACCACCCTATCCAGGGGGCCTTCTCTTATATCCCTTCCCTCCTCTGCCCTGCTGCTACTGTCTTTTTCTCTGGAAACTCATTCTTTTTCTTCTGTATATATCTTGTATATACTTAGTTTTATATATATATATATAGTCGACCGCATTAGAATGTTAGCTCCTTGAAGGCAGGGACTGTTTTTGCCTTCCTTTGTACCTTCAGCATTTAGCATCGTGCTTGGCACATAGTAAGCACTTGATAAATGCTTATTAACTGGTCGAGGCAGTTTTGGGAGTTATTTAGGTCAATAGTCTTTTTTACCTTAAATATAAAGAGAACTATAACAAAGTTCTGCTGTCCTCATCACAGCATCCTCATCTTTAAAATGAGTCAGTTGGATTACATGATTTCTTAAGATCTTTCTGCTTTTAAATACTATGATCCTATATTTTGACCTTGAGTTATCTGGATAGGAGATGGGAGATGTAGGTTTGAGTTAGGAGAGCTAGCACTGTCCCTAACAACTTTGAACAACATATAACCTTTCTGGGTCCCAGTTTCCTCATCTCTAAAATGAGTGAATTGAACTGGATCATCTTTAGGATCCCTTCTAGTTAAAACACTCTAATTCTTTGAAGAGTTAAAAATCATCAGGCCCACTGATTTAAAGAAATAATAATGAATTCTTTTGTAAGGTGAAAAATACTTTTTAAAAAAGGAATAGTTGCTGCCTAGTATCTTCTCCCTTCCCTTTTTGGGGGAGTTGGTTTTGTTTTTGGTTTTTTTTTTAACATATCATATTTGCTCACCTTATAACTGCAATTGACTCAGTCCTTGAAAAGCAAAGAGTCAACCTAAATGAAAACCCTATGCTCAAGTAAGGAAACCACATTTGATTTTCTGAATACAGTGGTTTGGGGTTTTTTTCCCTTATCTTTTGATCTTTTCATTCCTAATGTTATATTTCTCCATGTATGGTTTTGTTACTATATGGTTCATAATTATATAATCTAATTGGCAAAACACTTAGCTACTATAAAGTACTTTATCAAAAGAAGTATTAACAGTAATAATACTTTGCACAAATCCTATCCTTCAGGATTTCATGGACTTTCAAACTTGCTTGAAGTGGGGAGAAGAACATTTTAAAATAAACTTAAAATTTACTCTCAATTGATGGGAAGAGAGGCAGATATATACTTCCAATTAAAAAAGAAACTTAACATTATCCTTGTGAAACTGAGGGAATGCCCTTGAGGTGTTAGAACTTCTGTTTTCTAGATTAAAGATTTTCCTGATTGCTGTGAAAATGAATCTTTAGGCTGTAAATGATCTACCTTATTCTATTTCCTGTAGCTACAGCAGTTTTTGATATACAGACCAGTTTATCAAGATTGTTTTCTCAGCCAGTTTAGAGATCTTCCAGTAAGTCACCTAGAACAAACCCCTGCCTATTAAACCATACCAGATACTTAAATACCATTCTTAAAGATATTCAGAAAGATGGCATTTATAATCTCTTTTCTATAATCTCTTTTCCATGGGTTCTGTGTTGGGAGAGATAAGAGCTAGAACCCAGTGGCCCCTGTTTTGCAGCTCTTATAGCTTTAATAATTTCCATGATTGCACAGGTTTAACCTCCAAAAATTTTCACTGCTGTGAATTGCTAGAAGGAAATGTCCAATCTAAGTTTCCACTGCTACAAATGAGGCTCATTTTTTCCTCATTCTTGGTGGAACACTAGAGATCAACTTTCCTTAGATAAAAACATTGCTAAATATTGCCTTTTTTTCTCATGAATTATATATTACAGCAACTTAATTTTTTAATTGGTTTTCCCTAGCACCCTAAACTTGAGTGTGGTTCTTGAAACTTATCTTTTTAAAATGTTCTAGGTTTATTCTGTACCTTTTTAGAAACTTTATTGTTAAGACTGGTTCTCCTTTACCTTGTGGTCTTTGCTGTGATGTCTATTACTAGAACTGTGATATCTTGTATCTAACCAATTATTTCCCATCTCGGATCCCATCTGTGTAGTCATTTTTTCTTCTTGGTTTTCATTGCCTTACAGTTGTTTCCACTGAAGCTTCAGACAATTTTTGAGTGACAATTTCTCTGACTGATCAAAGATCGTTTTGAATTCTTGTATTTCCTGAGATTTTAGCAACTTCAGCATAATCTTTAAATTTAATGACCACGTTGTTTGTTCTATTTCTGGAGTTAAGATGTTATTTTTCTTTCTCTTATGATTTTGTGAGTATGGGGAGTTAGTTACCAGTGAGGAAACTCCTACCACTGATGCAGATCAACTCATCTATAATTTATAATTTTAAAGTTAACTGGAAACTGAGAGATTAAGTGATTCAGTCATGGCGACACAGCTAATATGTGTCAGAGGCCAGACCTGAACCATCTTCCAGACTCCAAGAATAGACATTTCTTCACTGTGCCTATACCATGCTACTTAAGGTAGATCTATAACTGGCCCCTATAGTCTCTCAAGTCAGCACTGAATCATTGCCGTGTGATGTAAAGTGGGCATGTAGTTGTGTTCCCACTTAGCAATAGTATGCTTCAAAATAGAGGTGATTTTTTTTGATTGCCTGTAGAGTCCCCCACTGCCTTCCCCATTACCTACTTTTGGTAGTTAACTGGCAACTGTGGTTTAAGTTTTACTTTATCTTTCAATCTCCATTCCTAACCTCTATTTTCAGGGTGTACCCTGAATTTCCTCTCATTAATTTAGACAAGTAGGCTAGTGTAAATTACTGTTTTGGGGGGCCAGGAAAGAGATTAGAAAGTCTCCCTCTTTCTTTTTGTCTCCTCTATACTGTGATAGGGTTCCATGGAGCCATTTTGCATATGACTTTCGTAAGATTATCTAACAGACCAGATTTTCCTGGTTTATTGATAGAGACTCAGGAATTTTTCCATCTGAAAGGATTAGAAGACCTCAACATCTCAGAAATTCTAATTTCTATTGATCTTGTATAAAGTCAGCAAAGTAAAGCCAGACACAATGTAAAGAACTATGCTGAGTGCTGTTCTTTTGTCTTTATGCTTCTTGTCTGGTTTGAAAAGATAGACTTGCATGCAGGAATTTTTGTTTTTCTAGCACAAAATATATCGGGCGTCACTGCTCCCTCCTGATTTACCTCCAGAAAGTCTTAGATATATGTCTTGTTTTTCTTTCATGTTTCTTTGAGCTATCAGTTATTTGCTAGTTATATTAGTTTATGTGGTATCTAGGACTCTTGCTCCCTTTTAAAAATGCCTTTTTTCTACCAGGTTCTTTTTATGTTTTCATATGCATTTTTTTCTGCTTGTTTTAAAAGAAAGTTGAAGGGGAAAAAATGAAAACTAAACTAGTCCTGTACCTGGAATCTCTAAAACATTCTCCCTTTTTTTAATCCCCCTCCCCCAAACTAAGGCTTAAATATGGTTGGTGTACTGTTTGTCCATGTTATCCTTGTTTCTTTTTTTATTTTTTGGAGGGGGGAAGGCAGGGCAATTGGGGTTAAGTGACTTGCCCAGGGTCACACAGCTAGTGTTTGTCTGAGGCCGGATTTGAACTCAGGTCCTCCTGACTCCAGGGCCAATGCTCTACTCACTGCCCCACTTAGCTGCTGCCCCTGTTATCCTTGGTTATAATGACCCAAATCAATGCTCAGTTTTGCATTTACATCACTGTAGTGAATATTACTAATAGTGGCAACAGTATAGAATGAATTGTGTAACCCTTTTTTAAACTTCAGGTGTTTTTATCATGCAAATTGTATCTTACCCTTAAAATTCTATGGGGTATTCACATTTATAATGGTTCCTACTCATAGATAACAGAAAAGACCTTAAGGATTATCATAGGACTAGAGTTAGAAGGGGCCCCAAGGTCATCTAGTACAAGCCCCACATTTTCCAAATGAAGAAACTTGTCAGAAGTCATATAGGCAGCCAGAGGGCAAATTTTGTACCCAAGTCCTGTGACTCTAGAACTTTATACTAGACCAAGCTGCCATGTCATCAAGTCTAATCCCTTTTTGAAGGGGAAGCTGAGTCTAGAGGTTATGACCTGCCCTAGATGATACAGTTATTTACTGTAAGATCAAGCATCAATTCATTTCAACAAACATTATCTCCTTATTCCCACTTTGATGTTCTTCAGTGCTATAGAATTTTGTAGGTAGGCATCAATCAACTGATATTGGCTCCTAGTGGGTTGAGATGGGCCAGCAGAAGGGCTGTGACTTGTTTGAAGTCACATAATGAGTGGCACTTTTCCACTCCTCTACTTAAAGAGATGAAACTGAGGTACAGGGAAGTGATTTTTTGCCCATTTTCCACAGCTGGTTTATCACACACAAAGGTAGTGTTAGAATCCCCCAAACTCTACTCCCCAGTATAATTTCATTCCTCTAAACTTGGACAAATTCAAACAAGTCAGATTGTAGCCTATGAGTCCCAAACTTGTTATGTTTGGGGATGTCATTGTCTCTTGCATGAAGAAGAAAAGTGTCTTCTTTTTGGTGAATTTGCTCAGTTTAAGGGAGTCTGAAAGTGAAATACCTCACAAATAATGCTAATCACTACAGGAAAAACCCAGAAGGCTCTCATAGTTTGTTTTCTGGGGTTCTGACTGAAAATGCTTAGTGACTCAACGCTGACTATACAGACTTTCTGGGTTCTTATCAGGATGTAATAAGGTTTTCTGAGACAGGTTTCCATGAAAAATGGTAGCTTGGGCCCTTGCCTTTTAATGAAGAAGTACAGCTCTGGTGTTAATCAAGAGAATGACTCCTCCTACCAACTCCCCATGGGCAGCATCAACTTTAGAAAAAGGAGAAGAGGGAAGGGATCTTGAGGAATGCATTTCAAAAATAAGACTTTTATTGTTTACTGCCCCCACCCTTTTATTATATAAATCATAACTTCTTTGAATGTGGTTTAAGAATATATAGAAAAGTTATTCACCTAGAATGTACAGACCAGGAGGAGTAAGTTCAGTAAGAAAATCGCATTTCAAGCTCCATTTTTGCTTACGTTTGTTTTAATGGGTGTCATTAATTCCTTAATATAAAGGAATTAACCAAGCAGCTACAAGTATGATTGTAAAATCAAATTTAAAAAAGTCCTTAGAAATTAATGGTCCCTTCCCTTTTCATTACCTCTGCTGCTTTTCACCCAAAGCAATAGTATTTGAACTGAATGCCTTTCCCTAACTTTCTGGGTACACAGTCATCTCCATTATGAGTGACATTATGAGGTTTGAATGGCTTTGGAATTAGAACTTCATCTTTTCCTTTACATGATGAGATGACATGGGCTAATTAACCATGTTTTCATAGAGATTCACTCAAGCTTCCCAGTTTGGCATGTGCACCTTCACACTCTTGTCTTTTCAGGGCTAATTATGCACTGTTCTTTAACAAGGCAATATCCAGGGAAGATAGGCAGGCAAATATCCATCCTTAGGACCTGCAGAGAGGCAACTTCACCTAATTGATGTCACTAATGCAATAACCAAGTACATGTGAAGCCTCTTTTCACTTTGGAGTCCAAATTCTTGAGTATCTGAAAATCATGCTACTAAAGAACTGTGGTGGGATACACTATTTCTCAAGCACCCTCTATGTACCCTAGGAGATAACTTAAGACCCCAAAGTATCTAGTTTCATAAGGGACTCTTCCAATATCTTTTTAAAAAATAAGTTTATTTTTAGTTTTCAGCATTCACTTCCATAAGATTTTGAGTTCTAAATTTTCACCCTTCCACCTCCCCAAGATGCATATATACATTCATATCAAACATTTTTACATTAGTCTTATTGTAAAAAAGAATTAGAATCAATGGGAGAAACCACAAGAAAGAGGAAAAAAGAGCAAATAGTATGCTTTGATCTGCATTCAGACTCCATAGTTCTTTTTCTGGGTATGGATATCATTTTCCATCATGTGTTCCTTGGAGCCGTCTCAGATCCTTGGTTTGCTGAGAAGAGCTAAGTCTGTCAAGGTTAGTCATCTCTAAATCTTGAAAAACTACCAGGGACCTTATAGGTATTCCTGGGAAGTATATCTTACCATAGTGAATCTACATGATTGACTGTATCATCCTACTTTGATTTTTCTTTTTTCCCCCCACTGAGTGAAATTGGCTTTCAGAAACTATATGTGATGACCCAGTATTTCATTGAAATTCACTAGTTCATTTTTTGTCGTTTACAAAAATGTTTAGAAGAGAGGGGAAAGTAACAACATTGGCTCTTTCCTCATGACCTCTCTGCAGCATTTGACACCGTTTACCACCTTCTCTTGCTGTAGTCTTTCGTTTCTGGACTTTCATGACTAGAACGTTCTGTCTTGGCTTCTTCTATCCAACTTGGATCTTAATCTATGTCATGCTTGCTAACTGGGAGTTCCCTAGAACACTAACCAGGGCCCTCTTATAAATTTTCCTTTTTATGTTCTTACTGTATTCTCTCACTGTATTCTCTTACTATAAGCTGATCTCATTGGCTTCGACGAGTTCAGTTATAATTATGCAGATGATTCCCAGATCTATTTATCCAGTCTGTTTCTCTCCTGGCCTTTGGTCCCATTACCAATTGCTCGTTAACCATTTTGAGCTGAGTGTCTCATAGTAATCTCAAACTCAACATACCCAAAACAAACCTCAGGCTAAGGCACCACCATACTTTCCAATCATGGTCATACTTCTCTTTTGCTCAATGCACATGTCCAGTAAGTTGCTAAATCTTTCTTTACATTATCTCCTATTTAATTTCCTGGGCCTTCACACAGCCACCACCCTAAATCAGGCCCTCATCAATTCTCACCTGGTCTCTCTGCAGTCTCTTCCTACTCTAATTTTTCTTTGACATGAATGCCAAATTGATTTTCCTAATTATATCACCTTCCTTTCTTTTTCCCCCACTTCTTCCTTCTTTTGGCCCCTTAATTTCCTATATGATTCAATTTAATGTCCTTTTTTCAAGTCTTTGTAACTTGACCCCTTGCTACCTTTCCAATCTTACATTCAACTCCCCTGCACACATTCTGCAGCTGTGCTGGCCTGCTTACAGTTCTTGGCACACAGTGCTTCAAGTCTCACTTTTGCACCTTTGCAGTCATAATATTTACAAATACTATTAAATGAGATAATAATTTAAAACACTTCACACAGGGCTGGTACATATTAGATGCTTAATAAATGCTTCTTCACTTTCCCTTTTTCTTCCTCATCTGATTAAAAAGAACTCCAGTTTTAAGTAGTGTGGAAATATTACATAGTTCTGTTTTGCTTTTATCTATTTTTTTTTTAAATGTAGCCACTGATTTTTCCACAATAAAGCTTTCCTTAAAAATCTTTTATATTTTAAAATCAGATGCTCAAAAGAAAAAGTTGTTTTTGCATGCAACTGAGAAATAAGATATGTAGGTAATGGGGCACAGAAATCTATCCTGCCCTACAAGAAAGTAAGGGGAAGGGGATGGGAAGAGGGAGTAGGGAGACAGAAGGGAGGGCTGACTGGGGAATGGGGCAATCAATATATGACATCTTGGAGTGGGGCGGAGGGTAGAAATGGGGAGAAAATTTGTAACTCAAAATTTTGTGGAAATCAATGTTGAAAACTATAATATAAATAGTAAAATAATTTTTAAAAGAAACAAAAATCTTTTATATCTTTATGACATTGTTCAAGAATAACTCTTCAAATATGTACCCTTAACTCCACCTTTTGTAGCATTTCTAACAAAAATTTCCCTGCAAAAAAATTGTCATTCAGGGATTGTTGAATGTAATTTACTTTGACGCTACTTTTATTTACTAACCTATGGTTTGGCAAATATAGGCACATTCTGAGTTACAACTGAGTTGTATGTATCGTTCATACTTGAGTGGGTAGTTGTACACTTTGCAGACACACACACACACACACCCCCATATTCTGTTCTGACAATTACAAATTCAGGAAATTGTCTGGTACTCATGGCACCACCTGGTGGCCTCCGTGGGCAACTGTTCTTCCCAGCTTCCCCACCGGGTCCTTTCTTCTTCCTAGGAAGGATCATGAATGTGTCCTTTTCCATTTGCTTGAGTTCCATTTTGTTTGAGTTGGTTTTCACTGCTCATTTACTTCCACATCGAGGATTCCCCTTCTCACATTTTAAACATGGCTTCTTTAACCCCGCTTTTCCTTCCATCTCTTTTCTAATTCTTGTTCTATTTCCTTAAAATTTTTTCTTCCTTCTTTCTCCTTTGTTCCTACCCCAATCATAGCTTATAAATATTTTTAAAAAAAAAAAGCATAATGGCTGCGTGGATAAAGTGTCACACCTGAATTCAGGAAGACCTAAGTTAGAATCCTGTCTTAGATACTTATTAACTGTGTGATCCTGAGCAAGTCACCTAACCTTCTAAAACCCTTACAAATTAAAGAAATTGCCCTTTTAGTTTCCACAAAAACCTCCATTTACTTTTTATACTTCTTTATGTCTACCTGCTTCCAATGAATAAGTGTTTATGGTAAATTTTAAACTGATTTATATTCAGTTTGAGAGGTTCAAATAGTGTTGAAATAATATTGTTTTCTGCTTTTTTAATGCAAATTCCTAATATTTCAAATATATTTCAAGTTAAATAGACATATAGATTATCCTGGAACCTAACTACCATTTATAAAAGTGTCTCTATAGGAAAATATATTTCTCCATTTTAAAGCATATTGACTTGCAAATGAATTTGTGCAGTAATGTCTATCTAAAGTACTGGTGTTTTCAATTGCTCAGTAATATATTCACCTAGCTTTTCTCTTGGTCATGGGACTGTAATAAACTTCATTTGCACCCGGTATAAATACAGGCTAGTTGTGCTATTTCTCCATGCAAGGCTAGTGATAATCATGAATTTCCAACATCTACTAAAGGTTTGAGGCAAAGTGGGACATAATTAGTGAGGAGGAGGCAAGAAAAAGAAGGTTGAGAAAGCAGCTCTATTACAGACTTCACCTCATAGAATACCAAAATGGCCACAGGGAAAACAGATTTTCTAAAGAAGCTTTTCATCCATTCTCAGTTTGTTCCTTGGCCTTCACTATTCACTAGTTAGAATGGCCTTTATTGAACAGAAAAATTTGTATGCCCTGTTATGCTTGGTAGAATAGAGACCTAGCCCAGCAACACCAAAATTGCCCAACTATCCTGGAGAAATAGGATTTCTGGAGAATTTTTTGATCTTTTCCGGCTTAAAGAGCTTTGGTCTCCCTGGGGGAGTTAAACAGTATTTATTTTTGAACATTACCAGGCAGAACGATTGTACCTAATAACCATGCTATGTGCATGGGTGGTGGGGAGGAGTGGAAAGAGAAGACTTATTAAATGCTTGACTTCCTGGCAAGAAAATTGGTTTGCAAAACGTGGTACTTTAGCAAGCCTATCTAAACCCAGAAGCCAGTGAACAAATACAGAAGTTATGCAAGTTACTATGAGGCCTGTATGGCTAGCACCTGAAAGAAAATAAAATTAAGGCTATAGATAACAGTGACAGTAATAGTTATAATGACTTACATTTATATAATAGCACTCACTGTGGGAGAGGTACTGTGCAAAGCATTTAATAATTACCCTCTCATTTGATCCTCACCACAACCCTGGATAGTGGGTGCTATTATTATCATACCCATTTTACAGTTGAGGAAAGCAAGCCAAACAGCAGATCAGCGACTTGCCCAGGATCACACAGCTAGTAAGACAGGTTAGACTGTGGCCCCGGATTCAAGCTAATGGTGCATATTGCTATTAGGTAAATCATAAAAGTGACACAGATAAGTCAGTAGAGTTCCTGAGAATGCTAGGGGCTGGCAAACCATTTTTCTGGGCTGGTAAGGGTTTGAGTCTAAGCCTGACTTAGTCATTCCTAATTCCAGTTTCTAATTAATAGTGGAATTTTGAAGGCTGGTCAAAAGACAGAAGTTATGGAGGTTAAGTTTTAGGGAAGAGATTGACTTGATAGTGTTACAGACCTTGTCCACCAAATATACATGACACAAATGACATGCAAGTGTTTTCCTGGCATTCAAAGTTTCTTTGCCAAATTTTTCTTTCTCTGAGGCAGTTTGCTCTCTCCTATGGGCTGCTATAAGGTGGCACGATAGGGGCCTAGAGTCAGGAAGGCTGTCAGTTCAAATCTGGCCTAACATACTAGCTATATGACCCTGGATGAGTCACTTAATCCTGTTTGCCTCAGTTTTTTCATTTGTAAAATGAGCTGGAGAAGAAAATGGCAAACCACTCCAGTACCGGCACCAAGAAAACCTCAAATAGGGTCATGAAGAATCAGACAGGACTGAACAACATAATGAGTTACTTGCTCACCCTTTCACCTTTTATAAATTCCGTGGCCTTTTCCTGAACACTTTCTAATCTTTCAATACCTCCTTTGAAAGGTGGGGACCCAAACTGTAGACATTTGTTCCAGATGAGACCTTGCCAAGGCAATAGAAAGTAAATTTAAAAGTTATAAAGCCCAATTCTGAGTAGGTAAGTATTTCTGACCTCTGTGGTCAGAGAAAATCTACCTCCTCAGAGTGGATCTGACCTCTTTTGTGTTACTAGGCCACTAGGTGGGAATCTAAGAAGAAATAGTAGATATAGCTTATTCCCTTACATAAAACTGACCTTTGGGACAAGCTGCTCTCACACAAGCTAAAGATTTTCCAGTGCTTTGGGGCTGACTGGCTGTAGGATTCCCACTGTTACACTACCCGTTTACTTTCTGTCATGTACTTTTTCCTCAGCTTTTTGATATTGCTTCCACTGTGATCCTGTGCCAGTGGTCCTTACAGAAAAGAGCAATGTGCATGTTTAATTGAACTTGGCTATCCTGGGATGCTTGTTAAAATGTAAATTCTACTTGTAATCCCAGTGAGCTGATCAAACATACTCTACTTTTGTGAAAGAAACCTATTAGGTTAGAGTTCGATACATTCATCAATACAAAGCCATTCAGTTCATTTCTGATATTCCTTATGGTAAAATAATTTCTTTGCAATCCATGCTGAGCACAAGACAGGATCAGAACCGACTGAGGTACCATCCACATTGCTTGCCAAGCTGTGTTTTTAAATGTTACAGCAGCACAATGACAAATGCAAACAGTTCTTGTGTATCAGTCCAACACTTCAGTGCAATGCTAACTTATAAATTTTTCTGTCTGGTGCTGCTTTGGTTTCATGAGTTCTGTTTCTGGAGAAAATCTGGTTTATATTCTGGATGCGTACTTTGGTTCCTACCACTTGCTTATTAGTAGTCAAGAAGATTTTAAAAATCTAAATGACTACATGAGTTTTTCTTACTTTACAGGAAAAACCCACAGAAAGCCATTGATGTATTTGAATTGATCTACTGTACAAGACTATAAACCACATGAGGGCAGGGTGGCATATCTAAAATGTGACCTTTGCTACCACCTAGTTAGGTGCTCCGTACAAAGTATCTTTAAGATTCAGAACTGGGGCCACTGTGACATTACAAACATTTGTTTAAAATTTTTCATTTGATGCCAGAAGCTGCTCACTTTTTCTGTCTAGTCCTTTCCCTTCTTCCCTCCACCTTAAATCATGAGTTTCCTTTAGGTAGGAGCTCCTTTCTCCTATTTTCACCAGTTTCCTTGGCATGAAATTTTTGATTGATCACAGGTGTCCTCGAAGGGCATTATTAACATGCCTTTGTACTCGTAATGGTTCAGAAAGGATTCTCTGGGCTCATGTTACACGTACTCCTATTGGCAGTTTTCTCAGATCCTTTGAATGTTATGAAGCTGGAGGAAGATGCTTATTATTCAGACCTGCCCAGTGCCTGTGGAACTGTCCTAACCATGTCTTGGAGGTAGAAATAAGCTTTTTCTGTATGGCAGAATGTCGTGGTTGTCACTGTTATTAGTTATGATAATTCTATCTCCAATTTATGTGGAATGTTATGAAGTTTACAAAGTTCTTTCTTTACAACCACTTCATGAAAGTAACCAGTGCAAATACTCAGGGAAGAGAGAAGGCCAAGGTCACACAAAATAGATGAAATGGATTTAAATCCAAGTCTTCCAGCTTCAAGTCCATTGTTCTTTTCACTGTATACTGCCTGCACAATGTTTCAAATATTGTTGCAAATAATAAGTCAGATAGCTCTTTACAATTTTTCTCAAAACAATATCTTTAGAACATCATCTGGCTTTCCAGTAAAAGGTAATATGGTAATAATTTCAGTAATATACATCTCATTGTGTGGCTCCCTTTAAGTTTTAACTCCTCATTGGTTTCATCTCCCAAAGTAAAATTTAAGTTTTCTGGAGCCTTTGTAATATCCCACTCCCACCCCCCACCTCTCCAACCCTCGATTTTCATTTTTAAGTTATTTTTCTTTAGGGGAGAAATTGTTGATGATTCAGTTGATTGCATTTACTGCCCAAAGTAAGGGGAGAAAAGTCTTGACAGGATTCACTAGTGAAGTCAAGACCAACTGACAGGAAGAAATATTGAATTACCTAGGAAAGAATCTATTAAGGGACTAAGGGAATTGACAATTGTCACATCCATCAATTTGAAATGTCACAGGTAACAGCCATGGAGAAGTTGCTGGTCTTTCTCTGTAATGTTGTATAATGTTTCTCACCCAGAATCAGTAGAGCATTCACTTTAAGTCATTTTTGGGGTAGAGGGGATGACTTTGCTTTGATCTATAATAAATAATATTCTGTTCTTTGTTATTCAGGGTATCCATTAAAGAGAGGGCTGGCCAGGTATAGGAGTGCAGAATGTGGTCACGACACACAGCACAGCACACCCTGAATCTATGGGATTGAACCCATGATTCTGGCTTCATCAGCTTTCCAGCTAGCAAAGCTAACCAACAGCATTCCTGTACCCTGAACACGCCTTCTTCCTGGATCTGGGCTTCTTGGTCATCCCAAGGCCCTTGTTTTTCTCCTCTTCTCTTATGGCTGATTTTAACTTAGGGAGCTAGGTCATACCTGACTTGGAAATTCCCCTCCCGTTACCTGTTTTTCCAGCTTACCTCAATATCACAGAATTTCAGCTCTTTGTATGGAGAAGTGACCTGAGATAGATCTAACAGTAAAGGAGCAAATAGATGGTGGGGTAAAATTTCAGTCATTGGAGCCAAAAATATCCTGGACTTAAAAACTTTGTTTTTTAAGACTCCTGGGCTTAAAATACAGGAATGTTTGGGTGAGTAGAGCTGACAGTCTTGTTTTCTGAGAGCTATTTGAGTCCCAAAGAGTCTCAGTAGCTAGGCTGGGATGATGATAGTAATTGAAGGCATTGGCTTAGGGCCTTATGCCATCTCCCTTGTTACTTATATGTTTCTTTCTTTATCCACATGATTTGATGTTTTGATGCTTTGAAAGAACTGTGCTTTCATCATTGTGAATGTTCCCTTCACCTATGCAAGTAACAGTTGTTCCACATCTCAACCTTGGTCCATATTTCCCTCTGTTGTAACCACAGAGATTCTACTCAGCATACTTCAGGCCTTCCTCTTGTTCTTTTATTATCTCATGTACTATTCAGGGTATTCATCTGTTTCTCCTCATTCTTGCCACATGGCCAGCCCATCTCATTTTTTATCTGGTTAAGGATGATAATATGAAATAATACCCTTACAAATGGTTTTGGCATCACTGTAATTCTATTCTTGGTGGTTGCAAGATAGAATTATACTACATTGTGGTAAGTAGGCTTTCACTAGAGCCCCAAAACAATACTAGCTAGATTGGAGATAGAGTGTACAATATGCAAAAGCTTTCTCCATGTTACAACTCAGTTTCCCAAGGAATGGCATTAACTGCTAAGATCATTTGTCGTTAGCAATATTCAATTTCCCTTAGGAACTCAGTTCAGTCTCAGAGAAGTGTTCGTGAGGCATGTTAAGATCAATGTTAAAGAGAGTGTCTGCATGGTTAGAGATTTCCAGTGTTGGGTTTTGCTTGATGCCATCACAATAATGTTGACATTTTCTTGTTGTTGTTTTTTTCTTCTTTCCTAACTTTGCTGCTCAATTTCTCTGTCTTTGTGCAGGTCACTGGAATCTGATCTCTGGCGAGCCTTAGGATAGGCATTTTCTAATGGTCAAATGTTTTGAATGTATGGTTTCCATAAATGGAACTATTTACAACTAAAACAATGTGGAAGAGGCCAGGCTCTCAACCAAGGCTCTCACTGATGCTTTCTCTGCACTTTCTTGACTGCTGAATTTTCCTTTCTTGGTCTACTATGCTTCCTTTTGGTCATCTTGATTATGCTTTCCTGGATAGACTTTAGGAAGGTGAGCTGTGACTTCTGAACTCTGCATTGCACCCAGCAGATTCAATCCAGCATCCCTTAGTTGATAAGTGAACGCTTCCCCTTTTCAAACAGGTGCATGAGGTCACCTAGCTTTTGTCAACCCTCCAAGTTCTGCATGACTGACTTGTGGGGACGAAAATGTAGTCTAATTTCCAAAGACCTTTCAGGTTTTGAAGAAAATGTACATAGTTTGTATTTACCTCTGAATCAGAAGAAGGTGATTGTGTACAGCTCTATATGCTTACATATATTTGTGCTCTCCTTAACACATTGTGACCACATTCCATTTTCTGCAGGCTGTTTGTATATGTGTAAATAAATGGGACAATAAATATATTCTGACATTATAAATGAATCCTATTTTTATTTGACTTCACTTTGGGATCAGGCATGACTTTTAAATGCAGATATAAGCATACTGGGAAAGAGGTTTTGCCTGGGCCACTCAGGTGGTAATTTTTTTTCTGATGGCAAGAAACATGTCATTATAGTTCCCAGGTACTTTGTGCAGTCCATGGATTTAGGAGGTGATGGTGATGATGTCGTTTTTATCCAACATGGCTTAAGTTATCCAGTGTGGAAGCTGAACACATCAAGTAACAGGGAGAGAATTTGGGGTAACAGGCAAATTATTTGAGGACTTGGCCATGAACATGAAGTTTCATCACTTCTAGGATGTGGAATTTCCTTCACTCAGTGATCTACTCTGAGACCCAGAGGCCTGTTCTTTCTTTCACATGGAAGGAACAGCTTCAGGAAGATACTTCTCTTTCTGCAGAGAGGACATTAGCACATCAGCCATTAGCCTTTTCACATGGTAGGGGTGATGCTGTTTATGTCAGTTAACATTTATTCCCCAAATTGATTTCTTATAAATTTGGAGGTTTTTTATTTATTTTATCAAGCATTTTTTTAAAAGTGTAGAGGAGCTGATTTTGTTTATCATTTTAAAACTTATTTAGTAATTTGCTCTAGCTTTGTATTTAAGCTTCTTTCTCACCAAAGTTGTTTCCAACTGAGTTGTTTCCAACATCAATACTGTGCTTGTTGCACATACCAAATGAAAGATTCAGGGTTGAAAGTGGGGCAATATCAACATAAAAGAAGATGGAGCATCATGTTGCATGAATAATAGCAGCTAGGTGGTACAGTGAATAGAGCACTAGATCTGGAGTCAGGAGGACCTGAGTTCAAATTTAACCTCAGAAACTTACTAGATGTGCGACCCTGGCCAATTCCTTTAACTACTGTATGCCTCAGTTTCCCCACCTATAAAATGTGGATAATAGTTCCGCCTGCCTCTCAGGGTTATTGCGAGGATAAAATGAGGTAATATTTGTAAAGTACGTTGCAAACCTTAAAAGGTTAATTATAACTCAGTGCTATGGTACTTTAAGGTTTTATAAAATGATTTCCTTATAATAGCCTTATTAGGTAGATACTGTAAATATTTTTCCACACCAAGAAACTGAAGTGCAAAGAGGTAAAATGATTTGGCCACAGTCACATGAGATTTGAGTTCAGTTTTTCTGACTCCAGATCCAATGCCTGGACTTAGAATACTTGAAATATTTCTTAAATATGAAAGGAATCAGAATGAGAGGTTAGAAAGATATTTAGAAAGTCATTTGGGTCATCCCTTCTGCATTCCAGGAGATAAATCTTCAAATTATTCAGTAAAGATGATCATTTAGTCTGTTCTTGGGAATGTCATCTCTAGTGTTGATTTGGCTTTTTGTCTCAAGCTCTTTAAAAATACAGGGATAGAGTGTTCTAGAAGAATTTGTAATATGGGTCTGATACATTGAGATAGATTTAGAATAAGAAAAGGACCTCTGGGGTAATCTTTCTAATCTGACCTCTTTCTCATCTTGAAGATAAGGATACTATGGCTCAAAGGGATTCCTTGATGCCTCTAAGCAAATCTCTTAGCAAAGCTGTTAGACCACAGCTACTTTATTCCTTAACTATGTCTATTGGGTGGGGGGTGGGGGGGAGGAGAAAGGAGGAAGGATATTATTCCACAAGCCATTAACTAGATCTCTGCCAAGAAGGACCAATGGAAAAAAAGCTTTGAACTGGCTCCACTACTAAGTAGCAAGCTGTATGACTTTAGGCAAAGCACTAGGCTTTACTGGTTCTCCATCTTCTTACTCAACTCTGCAGCAAGACGCTGTGCTAGGTCCTGGGGCTATGAACGAAAAACAGTCCCTGAATCTGTAAAATAAGGGGATTATAGTAGAAGGCATCTAAGGTTCTTTCTAGGTTTACACCTCACGTAGGAGCAGTGATGGATAGCCCTAAAGGCAGGGACTGGGAGGCAGGGTTTGGAGATTCGCAAATACACAAACAGATCTGCCATCTCAATCTGTATGCCGGCCCAAGGTAAGTAATGCTTAGTTTTCTCGTGAGTGCCTCACTCTGCTGAACATGCTGGAGTCTTTTCTGATATCTCCTGAGGCTGCCAGGATACTAGTAGACCCCATGGGGATAGGTGATGTTAGTCATTGAGCAGTGAGTATCTCTGGATTTTCCATTTGAATTTATGATGGCTCAGATATCACAGAGACTATGGGGATCTGAACAATGCCCTGGGGCTTTCAGGGAGAAAGGGAAGGGAGTAGAAGTCCAGTTGTGATGCTGCTTTTTTTTTCTTATGTAAGAGAAATTAAACTTGTTCTGCAGTGCGGCAAATTTAGCCTTGAAAAACATTTCAATAATTAGAGCTAACCCTTGAGTGGAAAACATAAAGCACGGGTGACCTTTTGTTGGGTACATTATAATGGGGACTCTGGGGAAGTATAGATTGGACCTAATGACCACTAAGAGGTCCCTTATTGCTCTGGAAGTCTGTAATTCTGTTTATGTTGGGGGTTAATAAAGAGTGGATATATACATACATATCGTTAGTGTTTTCTTTAGACACTAATGAAAAACTTATTTTTCAAGACAATAATTCAAAGCTGACAAAGTCAAATCCCTTAATAGACCTACTTTATTCATTTCTGTCATTTCATTTCTATTTTCATTTAAATATTCTTTTGTTTTGAATTTGACAAACATGAACATTGCCAAATAACAAATATGGATTTCTCTATATTAAATTAAGCATGGTAGTAACAAAAATGCCCTGCTTGTCAGTTAAAAAGTCAATCAATATGCATTTATTAGGTACCTTCTATATGCTAAGCACTAGTGATACAAAGAAAGGCAAAAGACAGTCTCTGCCTTCAAGGAGCTCACAGCCTAAAGGAAAAAGATAAACAGCCAAATAGCTTGGTATGAATAAGGTGTTTACAGGATAAACTGAAGGTAATCAACAGAGGGAAAGCCCTAGCATTAAGGGGGTTCAAGAAAGGCTTCTTGTAGAAGGCAGGGACTTTTACCTGGGACTTAAAGGAAGCCAGACAGTGGAGATGAGGAGGGAGAGCATTCCAGGTATGAGGGCAGCCACTGAAAATGCCACAAGTCAGGAGATGATGTTTGTCACTTTCTGGACTTTCAACTCTTCTATGTATTTTTCATTTCTGCTTTTACTCTCTTCTGTCTATCTCTGTCTCTCTCATTGTCACTAACTACTAACTTTTGCCCCTTATTATTGCAAATAAGTTCTGTCATTTTATTTCACATCTGCTGGATTTCTCCACAGGCTTTCGTCAGCTTAGAGCAAAGATCCATCCTTTTCTTAAAAGTTGCTCTAATGGGCAAGCCATCTGTGTGGTCAAGAGCTAGTGGGGGGACTATTCATGGATATCCCTGGGAGGTGGAGATTTGACTAAAGCAGATATATACAATGGACTTGTGCTCCAAAGCAGCTGAGGAGACCCTCAGAGAGCAAGCTCTGGTGATCAGAAAAATGTACTTTGGCCAAAGTTAATAATTCAAGTCATTGTTTCTGGTTTTTGCTACCTCAGGATGAAGCAAATAGTAGAATCTGCCCACCACTGTTTGCCTAATCAACCTGAAGAGTGAAGCGATATTGATGGGCAAGATCATATAGCTATTTATAGTTTTAAAAAATCAGTTTAATAGCATTAACTTTTTCAACCGTTGTAGCAACTCTTATGATTTAGGGTTTTTTTGGTCCAGACCTGTGATTTCGTCAGTGTTGGGAGTTTCTAGTATGGAAACTCCCTCCACTGCTGCAGATTGGAAACTCATCTGTTATTTATGGTCTTAAGAGTTTCCTGGACTTGCCCATGATCACACAATGAATAAGTATTAGAGCCAAGACTTGAACTGCACACTGACTGACTCCACAGCTAGTCCTTTTAATTATGCCACACAAGTTCTCATGAGGGAGGACTACAGGAAATATTCCCACTTTACAGATGAAGAAACTGACTTTGGAGGAGGTTATGACTCATACATAGTCATGTCAGTATTTTAAAGATTTGTGATTTTTTTTTTCAATTTTGTCATTGTGAATCCTTCCAACACCAGTCCAACCCCATCTGTACATACTTTGATGAACTGCTATGGCTGAAAAATGTCTTCACTTGGTTATGAACCTCTGTGAACTTTGCTAGATTGGTCCTCAGACAAGACACACTGTCTGTCACCTGCACTTGAGGCTTCTCCAGTTTGTGGAAAGGATTTACACTCTGCTTTGCAAAGCTTTCAAGGACCCAGGATCACCTCTCTACTGTGAAGAGGCATTGGAAAAAGACTTCAGTGGAGACATGTGGTCACATAGATAGGCAATGTTAGAGGCCAAATTTGAACCCAGGTGCTTTCTGACTCTCAAATCCAGCACTCCTTCCATATCATGCTGCATCTTTATATATACCCCAGGTTAGATGCCATGGAGCAGTCATAAGGAAGGAAGTAGATTATCAGTTGAGATACCCAAAAGTTCCCAGGAGACAAAATCCAGGAGAGGAACTGAGAGTAAAATCCATAACCACAAATGTCTATAGACTAATGCCCAAAGTTTAGACAACAATGAAGAATTAAAGGTACTACCACAAAGGTTCAAATTCGACCTCATACATATCACGAGTACTTGGTGGGATGATACCAATGACTGGAACATGGCTTTGGATGAATATACCTTATTCAAAAGAAACAGGCTAAGTAAAAGGGAGTGTGAGAGTGGGGTAGCATTTTATAACGAAGTATATATTCACTCTAGAGCAAATTTAGGAACCAAAGACATTCAGTTCCTCCAATTGAATTCAAGTGTTGAATTCATTGTTGGACAAATAATTCACATTTAAAGTACCAACATTAGATGAATGCTTTTAGTCAGTCTAAATGCCATGTGATTTGTATCACCCTTGGTACCTTTGTTTGCTATTCTGCTACTGTCACTGTTATCGAGTGCTACGCAAGATTGAAGACCATTTTTCTATTTTTATTTTTTTTCCTGGGTTGCCATGGATTAGAATTCATTACCAAGGAAGTAGAGATGGAGTTTGCTGGAGCTGAAAAGTTAAATGAATTGAGAAATCAGCTGTTAGAGGTCATTAATGGGAATATAGCCATGTTCCTCAGGTTGATCACATGGGAGAATGGTAAAAGAGAGATCACAAGTCTGCAACAAAAGCCACTAAGAAAGATGAGAAGGTTACTTCAAGGGAGTTAAGTAAAGGACAAGAATTTCATGGACTTCCAAATATGGAAGGTCACTGAGGGATGAGGGTCAGGGAAAATGTCCAGAAACTCCCCAAAGCTTGCATTCTAATACATTGAGAAAGTAGTGGTGATCAAGGAATAAACTAGATGAATGATCAGACTCATTGTAGGTGCTGATGGTTTGATGTCAGCTTGGCATAGATGACCTGCTTATCAGATGCGCAGGTGATATAAACTAAAAGTGAGGGTTAATGCTAAATGGTGAAGTTGATGGTGCTTTGTCTAAAGAATGACTGAAAACTTGAGGAGAGACAAGTTCTCACTAAAGCAGCAAGGTGGAGGAAATGTTGGCCAAAAAGTTAAAGGGCCTAGGGCAGTTTGTGAACAGGAGAGCCCAGTTTTCAAAGGGCATTATGAATGGGGCTGTGAGACAGATGACTTTGTTAGGAGTGGGGCTAGGGAGGAGGAGGGTTGATCAGTATAAAGGCAGGAGTTTGGAAGGAGGCAGCTGGGTGGCTCAATGGATAGAGCTCTGGGCTTGGAATCAGGAAAACCAATTTAATCTGACTTCAGACACTTAAAAGTTGTGTAACAGATAACTTAACCTTTGTCTGCCTCGGTTTCCTCGTAATGGGGATAGCACCTACCTCCTTGATCAAATGAGATAATTGTAAAGTGTTTAGGGCAGTCCAGTGCCTGGCACATAGTAGAGGCTCTATAAATGCTAGCTGTTGTTATTTGTAGTGGTACGATCACATAGCTTCCAAAGAAGGTAGAGGGGCTAGAAGACCAAGACCATAATGGGAGGTATAGACTACTATGGCATGCTTCCTAGACAGGAATTAACCATTAAAGGGCTTGAAGAACTAATCCCACCCGAGATGACAACACGACTTGACAACTGATTAGATATGAGGGGTGAAAGAATAAGTAGCCAAGGACGACACCTAAGTTGTGAACCTGAGTGACTGGGAGGGTAGAGGTATCTTCCACAGTAATAGGAAAGTGAGGAAGAAGGGACAATTTAGGAAGAAAGATAACGAGTTCAGTTGTGGACACTTTAAAATATCCAGAGATTATCCAAATCAGGAGAGAGGTTAGAGCTGGACAAATAAATCTGAGAATCATTAGCACTGAGATTATAATTAAATCCATGGGAGCTGATGAGATCACCAATAAAAGAGTACAGAGGGATAAAAGAAGAGCACAGAGGACAAGGTCTGTGGGGACACCCACAGTTAGCAGGCATGACCTAAAGGTCCAGCAGAGGAGACAGAAGGAGTAGTCAGCAGAACCATGATAGAACAATGCCACAAAAGCTGAAAGGGAAGATCGTATTAAGGAGAAGAGGGTGATGAAGAGTGTAAAAAGCTGGAAAGGTCAAGAAGGATAAGGATAAGAAAAGGTCTTTGATAACTTTGGAGAGAGTGGTTTCAGTTGAATGATGAGGCCAGAAGCCAGAGTGCAGTGCTCAGAAGAAAGAAGAAAGGAAGTTGACATACCTAACAAGAAGGCCTTCTCAAGGAATTTAGCCACAAAAGGAAGAGACATGGGATGATAGCTAGTAGATATGGACATCATAGTACAGATGCCTAAAAAGGTATCCTCTTTATAATGGAGTGACAGAGTTCCTTCCTTCCCCCCAAATACATCTAGATGGTCTTACAGCCCCATAGCCCACACATTAGGCATAGATTGAATGTGTGTTTGTACGTTTCTCAAATTTTCTTCTTTTAAGAATGGGATTATGTTTTTAAAAACAAAACAACAAAAAGTCCTGGGTTTTGAATGTCAGAAGTCATAAGATCGGAGAGACTCCTCCAAGGTTGATCAAAGTATCATCAACAGGTAGAGCCAAGATAGCAGAGTAAAGGCAGGGACACATCTGAGCTCTCCCAAATTCCCTTCCAAACAACTTTCAAATGATGCTTCAAAACTAATTCTGAAGCAGCAAAACCAAGAAAAGGAGAAGTGAAACAATTTTTAAGCTCAAGACAACTTAGAAGGTTGGCAGAAAAGGTCAGTCTCTCTGAGGTGAGAGTGGAGCATAGTCCAGCATAGCTCACACAAGCTGCTTCCCAGCAGGTCATCAGCAGGCCTTTGAGGTACCTGAATTGACAATGGTGGCTTCAAGAGCTCTCAGCCCACAGAAGACAAGGGGGTCAGACAGAAGGATATTACTAGGGACTCCTTACTGGCACTGGGTGCAGAAGTCTTTGTTACACTGCCCATGTAAAGTTTTAGGTTGTAGTCCCAGGGTGAGGAGGAGCACTAGCACAGTAGAGTATGTGGTCGTAGGGCAGTGGGAACTCTGCTTGCAGTTCAAGGCAGATAAGAATGCTTGTGGTTTCTCACAGACCAGACCATAGGTCAAGAGAGTAGTGACTACACCTCTTTTTAGATTATACCATCTAGAAGAACTGAAACTTACAGATCTCCAGAACTACTCTGAAAACAGTAGCATGAAATACCCAAAGCTTGGGATAGTGCCCTCTATATCCTGAGAGCAGAGCCCAACTTTAACATGAAGTTAAAAGTCAATCAATAGGTTGGGAAAATAAAAAAAAAAAAGCAAACAATAACAAAAAAAAAGAACCTGACCATAGAAAGTTACTGTGGTGATAGTAGTGTCAAAATAGCTACATGCAAGGCCTCAAAAAATATGAATAGATGTTTTCGGGGCCAAAAAGAATTCCTGAAATTCCTAAAATCAAAAAATGATTTTAAAAATCAAATAAGAGAAGTGGAGGAAAAGTTAGGAAAATAAATGACAATGATGCAAGAAAATTTTTTAAAAAGTCAAGGAGTAAAGGAGACACAAAAAATACTGGAGAATATAACACCTTAAAAAAGAGGGACAAAAATCCACTCAAGAGAACCTTTTAAAAAAACAGAATTGACCAAATGGAAAAAGAGGTGCAAAAATTCACTGAAGAAAAGAACCCCTTAAAATTAGATTTGGCCAAATAGAAAAGGAGATACAAAATCTCACTGAAGAAGATGATTCCTTAAAAGTTAGAATTGGGCCAGTAGAAGCTAATGACTCCATAGGAGTCATCAAGAAATAATAAAATGAAATAGAGTGAAAAAAAAGTAGAAGGAAATGTGAAATATCTCATTGGAAAAACAACAGACATGGAAAATAGATCAAAGAGAGATAATTTAACACTACTGGACTACTGGAAAGTCATGATCAAAAAAAGAGCCCAGACATCATATTTCAAGAAATTATCAAGGAGAACTAGAACCAGAAGGTAAAATAGAAACTGAAAGAATCCACTGACCACCTCCTGAAAGAGCTCCCAGGTCAAGGAGAAAATAATGAAAGCAGTCAGAAAGAGACAATTCAAATATTCTGGGGCCATAGTCAAGGTAACACAAGATTTAGCAGCTTCTACATTAAAGGATTGGAGGCTGTTGAATTGATATTCCAGAAAGCAAAGGAGCTAAGATTACAACCAAAACTTATTCTAATCCTTTAGAGGTGAAAATGGATAGCTAATGAAATAGAGGACTTCTAAGCATTGCTGATGAGAAGACCAGAGAAAAGAAAATTTGACTTTCAAATACAAGACTCAAGAGAAGCATGAAAAGGTAACATAAAGGATTCAATGAGGTTAAACTGTTACATTCCTACATGGGAAGATAATGCTTGTAACTCCTAAGAATTGTATCATTATTAGGGCAGTTAGAAGTAGTTTACATAGACAGAGTTGATTATGAAGGGATGATATCTAAAAAAAAAAATCAAGGGGTGAGAAAAAAGAATGCCCTAAGAGAAGGGAAAAGTAGAATGAGGTAAATTATCTTGCATAAAAGAAGCATGAAATTGCTTATGCAGTGGAGGGAAAGATGGGGGTCTGGTGGGCAATGCTTGAAATTTAGTCTCAATTGGCTCAAAGAAGGAGTAACATACAAATTCAGTTGGATATAGAAATCCATCTTACCCTAGAGGGAGGTAGAAAAGGAAGGGGATAAGGAGCAGGGGTGGAAGTGGTGAAGTGAGGACTGATTGGGGGAGGTAGTGGTCGGAAGCAAAACATTTGAGGGGGAGAGAGTGAAAAAAGAGAGAGAAGGATAAACAGGGAAGCTAGGATGGAACGAAATACATGGGTAATAATCATAACAGTGAAAATAATTGTAAGAGTAAGTTTCTCTACATGGGCCTCGTTTCTCAGGTATATAAGGAACTATGTCATATTTATAAGGAAATGCTGAAAGTGAGAAAGATGTTATGGCTGCTAATGGCCACCCTTGTGGTTGTTAGAACTGAACAGGCTGACTTACCTGTACTGTGAGTTTGTTTTGGGGAAGACCCCAGCAGGGGGTCAGAGAGGTTTTGGGATGGCGAGGTTCCAGGTTGTTATGTTGTGTGTGGAATGTTTTACTTCTGTGATAGACAAATAGCTTGTGGGATGTGGTTCTCTGGTGTCTGAATAAATGGTTTACTTCTACCTTCTATGTGGAGAGTCTTGTATATTTTGCGATACAGAACTACATAGGCATTTTGACAATTATCATCTACATTGTTATTATTGCCTTACTGGTACATTATTTTAATCATTCTCCAATTGATAAATGGTCAAATGATAGGAATAGGCAGTTTTCATATTAAGAAATCAAAGCTATTTATAGTCATACAAAAATACTCTAAATCACTACTGATTAGAGAAGTGCAAATTAAAACAATTCTGAGGTACCAACTCACACCAATCAGATTGGCTAATGTGACAGAAAAGGAAAATGACAAATGGAGGGGATGTGGGAAAATTGGGACACTAATGCACTGTTGGTAGAGTTGTGAACTGATCCAACTATTTTGGAGAGCAATTTGGAACTATGCTCAAAGGACTATAAAATGGTGCATACCCTTTGACTCAGCAATACTACAACTAAGTCTGTATCCCAAAGAAATTTAACAAAAAGGAAAAGGACCAATATGCACAAAAATAATTATAGCAACTCTTTGTGGTGGCAAAGAATTGGAAATTGAGGGGGGTGTCCAATAGTTGGGGAATGAATAAACAAGTTGTGGTTTATGTAAGTGGAATACTAATGTGCTATAAGAAACGAATAGACAGATTTCAGAAATACCTGGAAAGACATGAATTGATGCAAAGTGAAGTGAGCAGAACCAGGAGAACATTACATACAGTAACAACAATGTCGTAGGATGATCAAGTTAACTATTCTCAAGTCAGGTTAACCATCAAGTTAACTATTGTCAGCACTACAGTGATTCAAGACAATTCCAAAAGACTTATGAAAAATGCCATCCATCTCCAGAGAAAGAACTGATGGAGTCTGAATGCAGATCAAAGCATATTTTTAAAAAGCTACGTATTTTTATGGCTGGGGGGGATTGTGTTTTCTTTTACAACATGACTAATATGGAAATGTTTTGCATTACTGCACGTGTATATCAAATTGCTTGCCTTCTCATTGAGGGGATGGGGCAGGAGGGAGAGAAAATCTGGAACTCAAAATTAAAAAAAAAGTTAAAAATTGTTTTTTACATGTAATTGGAAAAAACATTTTTTTAAAAAAGTGTAATATACACAGAACATCCAGCCCAGATTGAATTTCTTTATATGATATATGACATTAGATGGTTAGATTTAGGTAATTCTGCTTTTTCCCTCTCCAAAAGGGAGACAGAAAATGCACCTTACATAAGTCAACGCTCTGTGCCCTAAATGTTGTCTTCATCTCTAGATTTAATTAAAGCATAGCCTAAAACACTAGCTAAAGAGAACAAATTGGGTGAAAATTTTGGTGCTTGCTTTTTTTGGTCGTTTTTATCCACATGACAGTGACCTAAGAGAAATAAGATACAGATAGAGAGAGCACTTACTAAGTACTTATTGCGTAGCAGACACTATGCTAAGTGCTAGAAATACAAATTCAAGAAAAAAGAAAGACAGTCCCTGCCCCCAAGGAGTTTATGTTCTAATAGGCAAAGACAATAGGATGTAGCATCCAGGTTGTTGGAAGAATGAGTCAAAGATGACTCCAAGATTTTAGCACAGATTGAAAAGGAGAATATACTTTGAGAGTTGTTTAAAGTTGGCAAAATGTGTTTCGCTTATGTATTTTTCACATTCGTCCTGTCATAATCATCAGATGGTTTCTGCCATCAAATAGCTTATAGCATCTTTTTCTTACCTCTTTCCCTAGTGGGACTGGGATTGGCAATTAGTGGGTGTTCAAGCTGGATAAGGTTTGAACAAGATCTTTCCTTGGGTGTAAGATGAAGTTAGGCACTTTGGGGAAATTGACTAGGTCCTTTGAGGCCACTAGACACATTCATAAATGAATGCTTTAGAGCATTACACCTTATCTCTATGGTCTAAAAGAATTAGTATAGCTCCTTAACAGGTTTCTAATTTTATGAGTCATTTGTAGAGAGAGGATCTGGCTTTAGCTGGCTCTTTTTGCTGTTGGTGACCTCCAGGCTTAGTCTGTGGGTTTTTAAAATGAAGGCACAGCACCCAGGCATGGGACTTTCTTGGCCTCAACCATTTCAGTGTGGCTCTGGTCCAGGAAGAGGACTCCACGTTGCTGTCATGGTCTTTTCCTTTAACCAAATCTATCTAGGTTATATGCCCACATTTGCAATGAAGGTAGGGAGAGTTTTACCTGTGGGAAGAATATTGCCTTCAACTCTACTCCCCTCAGTGTCCTAGCCTCTTGCTTGGTCTTGATTTTTGACATGACTTTTTTTTTCCCTGCCTTTGCCTCATGGCTTCTTCATAGTCTAAAGCCATAGGGAAAATAAACTGACTTTGAACCTTACCATCACTTAAGGGCCCACAAATCAGAAACTGGAATGGGCTAGTGGGAAGAGAGCGTATGTGGTCTGAGAGCCTATACCACTTTCAGAGCATCTGGGGTGTAAGAGACCACTTTGTAAGGGCACTAACCCTTGAAGCATCCTTTATTGCTTTACAATGACTATGCTCCTGTCTGATGGTTTTATGGCCAGAAAGATTTAATGCCTCTCCTAAAATTGCTCCAGTTTTATCTAGTTAAATGCAGACTTCTGGCAGGCAAAGATTTCTGGATGGGATCATAGAGAATAAACATATAATTACTGACCATAGGCTAATTCAACGAGAGAGGGGGACCATATTTGGGAGGCTGAGGAAACTTCCTAAGCTACAGAAGTTTCACGGATCAAGGAAGCTAGTCCAATGATTTTCCTCCCAGGTTGATTATATTAACAAATGTACCAGGAAAAATTCAGAAATATAAAAGTCAAGAAATTAAAAAGTATACCAGGATATCTCCACTCCTCTTTTAGAAGATTAAAGAGCCAGATCCAGGCCTTAGCTCTCTCCTTGACCTTCCTGTTCATTCCCCTGAACCCTTAAAAGAGGGCATTGGCCGACATATGTAAACTATTTTTCTCAGCAACATAGTCAAAGCTTGTGGCAACATATATTTCCCACACCATACCATTCCATCAACACTGGGGCAGTAAATTTATAATGTACCAGGTAGGAGGTTCCTATCAGGCAATATCTTACAAAGTGAATTGAGTTAAACCATAAAGATTCTATGAGTTCCTTTGGTTTATTCTTGGAAACTGCATCAATTTAGAATATGTAACACTGCCCAGGGCAGCCTCAGGCTAGGAATGAATGGGCCAGCAGTAAGAGCACCTGGGGAATCCTTGCTTTTCCTGACAATCAGGAAGTGATGTTGGGACTGATGAAGGCATGAGATTGAGTTGGCATTTCCTTGACTGTGCAAGAGACTGTGGTCATTCTGCCTCTTACCCATTTTCTGCAATTATCTCCTTTGGCCTACATCCAGGGCAACTCCTACCTTTATGACATCTTAAATAAACATGAAACATCTAGAAGTTGCACTGTTTGTTGTAATACAATTTTGCTCTCTGCTTTATTTGTAAGTTATCTGTATGTCTGTGAATTCTTGTACATACAATACTGGTTTGTCCTTGCCTTATTAAATAAATGATTTGCTTAAAAGAACAAGTACATGAATCCTTATTGGAGTTTACTGAGCATGATAACTGGTGAGCTACGAAATTTTGTTTGTTCCAATCTCTCTTGTCCCCCAGCTCAAGGCATTTGGTAGCATATTGGAGAGAGTGCTGGGCATGGAGTCAGGAATATCTGGCATGAGACACTTGTTAGCTAGGTGAACCTGGGCAAGTCAGTCTAGCTCAGTTTCCTCAACTGTAAAGTGGGGATAATAACAGGACTTGCCTCCCAGGGTTTTTGTGAGGCTTAGATAATTATTTTTTTTAAAAGCACTTAAAAGTGCCTGTCACATAGTGGGTGCTAAGGAATATTTATTCCCTTCCCCTTTTTTTCCTGCCCAAAGATTTTCAAATACATATTTCAAACTATATACAAATGAGTCATAGTTACTTCATGGAAAGAGGGGAGAGTTTGGAAAGTCTCGGATTTTGAGAGCAGATGAAATCACCATCTATTTCCAGATCCTTTATCCTGCAGAATTCACCCCATGGCAAGAGCTAGAGTGGTGATGGTGGCAGGGGCAAACTGGGTGATCTCGTACATATTCCGCTTGATACTCACTCAATTTAGGGAAAGCAGAGCGCCGATGAACAGTGGGTGGGAACCTACGGATACTCCCTATTCTTTTACACTTCTGGCGGCGCAAACTTATTTTCTTGAAGTTTAATTCCCCCAGGGAGACTGAGTTGGGCATGTATTTGGTGGTGGAACGTTTTCATTTTTAATCTCAGGTTGAATTTGTGTAAATAAGGAAGTGCTGTGAATATAAACAATATCCGGTTTCAATACAGTGGGGTTGTTACACCAGGAGGGTGGTGTTAGGAAGAACTATAAAGCTCTTCATGATAATTTTTTTAAAAAGTCCCAGAGGAAGCCCTGGCAATGACTGTAGATCATAGAAAACTGTCCTGTTGTCTTTCATTCCCCAAGGCCACACAGAATGGTCCCAAGATCTTCCTGGCATGGGGTTGTCACAAATGTAATATGAACAGCGCCTGGTAGAAGTAGGCAATACCCTGCAACGTGTCCAACAAAAGTTTAAGTATGGCTGCGTCACACGCTCCTCCCCCCATTCTATCGTTCGGTCATGCCCAGGTCTTTGTGATCTTACGTGGAATTTTTTCAGGAAAGATAATGGAACAGTTTGCCATTTCCTTCTCCAACTCATTTTGCAGATGAGGAAATGGAGGCAAACAAGGCAAGAGACTTGCCTAGGGTCACACAGCTAGTTCCTGAGGCCAGATTTGAACACAGGAAAAGTCTTCCTGACTCCAGGCCCAGAAAACTACAGTGGATTATTCTTACCTCTAGGTCCAGATATAAAATCCTCTGGCATTTAAATGTCTTCATAACTTGGACCCTTCCTACTTTTCCAGTATTGTTATACCTTACTACTCTCCCCCCTCCTTCTTTGACCCAGCTACTCTGGCCTACATATTGAACCTCCTACCTATCGACATTTTCTGGCTGCTTCTCAGCTGCTGGTGTCTTCCCTTTGAAACTATCTTCTAGTTATACTGTATTAATCTTTTATGGAGGTAGTTGTTGGAATGTTGTCTCCCCATTAAAACGTGAACTCCCTGAGGGCAAGGACCCAGTTTTTGCCTTTATTTCTGTCCCCAGCTAGCAAAGTGCCTGACACTTTGCATAGTGAGTCTCAAATGCTTGTTGACTGACTCGACTATATTACTGTGGAAGCTTAGAGACTAACCAATAGCTGCCCACCCTGAGGTAGGAGATAAACCATAAAGGTCAATATTTCTATTAATGCAGTAGGGCCCTTAAATTTTCAGGATTCATTCATGTGGTCATCTTCATTAAGCACTAAGGATTTCCCTTTCAACACCTCCCAAATTCCTTTGCAGAAGGTGTTAGGTCGATTTCCAGGGACCGAATTACCCCTGTGACTAACCTTTTGGTTGAGCCAGCCTCTTATCTTTTATTAGTTAGTTCTGGGATAATGGATGCCACTGGATTTATAATCGAATCCTTTACAACTTGCTAAGACTTTGCTAGTGCTTGCAATCTGTTGGCATGACCTTTCAGAAATGCGTATTATCTCCTATGTATCAAAATAGAGCTTTAAGAAAGAAGCTTTAATATAGTTAGGAGTGTGTGCTCAATGCATGTTAATCAACTTATCCACAAGCATATATTAAGTACCTACTAATTGCCAAGCACGAGAGATACAAAAGTAAAAATAATCGCCTTGTGATACATTCTAACAGGGGAAACAACATGTACAACATGACGAAGTAAATCCAAATTAATTTCCAGGGGCACAGAAGGGAAATTACCAAAGACTTTCTATAGGAGGACACTGTCAATTCAACATTGAAGAAAATATTTTAGAGCAAATGGATCAAGCAATGTGCTTCTGATAAAAGATCCTTTGCTCATACGAATGATACTGCTCTGCTTCCAAGTGATCAAATATTATTTGTGGACAAGACTATTCACTCTAGATTATCTATTACTCTGGCCTATTTTTTTCCCTTAATCTAATTTGTCAGCTTCTGTTGATCTTAACTTTGCAATAGTTACTGAATCATACGATCTCAAAGCTGGAAAGGATCTTAAAGATCATCTTATTCAATACAAGATTTCCCCTTTATAATTTATACACCAATGGGATCCATGAACTCATGTATTTCTTCCATGGGTGACTTTATGCTCTCCATGCCTTCTCATCTTATGTGTGTCGTTAGCGGTCTTCCAAAGATTTCCCACAGAGGATCTACTCAAGATGCTGAAAGCCCTCCTTTAGGTCTTGTTAGTTTATATAGTGCAGTACTTGGTCTGTCCACCTATTTTCCCTTTTTCTTCTTAAACGATAGAACCATCTCTTCTGACCAAAGTTTCCATTATCTTTTGATGCCACTCGGTAACATAGTTTACTAATGAAGATTATGTGTCCATCTCCTTAATGTAGCATAAGTCTCTCCATTGCCTTTCTGGTCATCTGATATATCCACATCTACAACTTCAGAGATTATGAAATATCTCAAATTGTAATCTTATGGCATCCCAAAACTCTGGTGCTAGGGGAGCAGCATGGGATCCACTAAGAACAATGCCTCATTTTCCAAATCTAAATCACTCTGGTCTACTTGTTAATTCTGGGTGCAGCTCACTGCCCATATGCAATACTTTTTTATACAACTAAATAGCCTGGTTTGGACAGGAAACATTTTTCCTGACCTTTTCCCCCTCAGAAGATTTTTACAACATCCAATAAGTTCTTTCTAGGATTCCTAGATTCTGAAGCTGAAAAGGAATTCAGATCACCTAGCCCAATGTGCACCAGACCCATCACCCTTATTTTGGTTTCTTTGAGTAATTTCAGTTAACCACTTCTTTAGGTAGTTATGATGGCAGTTGATATTTACACAGAGGCCCTGCAAATTAGTGCAAGTATACTCACTTTACAGATGCGAAAACGGAGTCCCAGAAAAATTCAAGTGGAAGGCCTAAACTAAAACTAGCTCAAAACAAAACACCACAACCTAACACTGTGACCTACTTGGCCTGGGTTCTTCTATTCTGCTACTTACCTCAATATTGTGTAGGCTATGCTAACTATTAAGCCCCTCTAGGACTCATGTTTCCACATCTACATAAAGAAGTGGGCTGAATGAGATGGTTTCTAAGGTCTTTTGTTTCAGATCCTAGTATCTGAAGCAGCCAAGGCAGGTCTTCTACTCCCAAAGTTTAATGCACTTTACATTGCTGTAGTTAATATAATTATTCATTACATATAATCATATAATTATTAATTATAATAAATCCAAACCTGCTACCTGTAACTCTCCAAAATTGTTCTTGGATTAGCACTCAAATGATTTGTCCTCTTCCACATGCCTGCCTTCATGCTGTCATTTACCTCCCCCACTTCCAGGTGTCTTCTATCCAAGTTAAATATCTCCACTGCCTTCAACTATTTCTCATTTGTCCAAGGCTTCTAGAATCCATCCCTATCCCAGTTACTCTCACCTGAACAGCTCCAGTTTGTGGTGTTTCAAAGTATAATGCCAAAAAAGGACATAATGCTGTAGTGGTCTGACCCTTTGTACAACACAAAGAGGGACATTACATTTCTATCAGATCTACTAAAGATTAGAACTTCTACCAGGGAATCAGCAAAAAACAAAACAAAAACAAAAACAACAAAACCCCCAAATCCAACCCTCTAAAATACTGGAAAAAAACCAAATTTCTATTAATTATTTTTAAAGTATAGGTGGGAAAATGGGTATGTAGAGTGGAAAAGAAAGGAGGACAAAAAAAACAGGTGATGAGATGAGAAATGATGAATACAATAAATTCATGGAGGTAGAGGAAGGCCTAAACAAACTGATACAAAGGTAAATAAGCCAAACTAGGAAAATAATATATATGCAATGGTTACAACAATGTAAATGGGAAGAATGACAAGACATCTGAAATGTAATGTTGTACAATTATAATGCCAAGGTTTGGCTCTAAAAAAAAAGGATATGAGAACACAGCTCCTCATTTCTACAAAGAGCAAGAGGTGGAGCACTGTGTGTAATGTCGGAGTTTTTCAATTAAGTTGGTAAGTTTTGTGCAACTTTTTTTTCCTTCCGTTTTTCTTTTTTATTAAGAGATGCCCTGGGGGGAAGAGATATACAATAGGAAATTTGGCTGATATAATAACAAAAAATATCAGTAATTTTTAAAAGAAATTGCCACCACCCTCCAAACAAAACCCAGTAACAAGCAGATAACCAAGGAAAAGGAAAAGTATATTTAGGAAGAAACCAAAGATGGTAGAGGGTTTAGCTTGCAGGTTAGGAGGAGTAACATTTCTAAAAATCAATCTTAGTTTCTACCACAGAGTGGAGCTACATTACCTAGATTGTTGCTTTTTTATAATTTAAATAAGATCAATATTAAGTGTTCTTACTACTTCTAGGCACTGAGCTAAGCAATGAGAGTACAAAGGGAAAAGGGTGACCTTCCCTTCTCTCAAGAATCTTACATTCTAATAGGAACCAATATAGTGTGTGTCACACACGTATATCTAAGTCATATATGAATACATGAGATACTCACAAAGTAGATGGAAGGTAACCTTAGGAATGCACTAACGACTGGAGTGGAGGTGGGGTGAGAACAGGCTAGGAAATGCCTCCTTTGAAACGCAGGATTTTAGTTGATTCTTGAAGAAAGCCAGGGATTCTAAAAAGCAGAATTGAGGAGGGAGAACATCCCAGACATGTGGGACAGTGAGTATAAAGATAGTCTAGAAAAGGGATATGTTTGGGATGGGGAAAGGGGAGGGGAAGATGAGCTCCCCTTTCGACATGCTAAATTTGAGATGTCTACATTCAATTTGCAGTGTCTAAATTGGCACTTTGTAATATGGGACTGCAGCTCATGAGACACACCCAGGGCTGGAGTTTGTGTGTGTATGTAAGAGAGAGAACACCGTAATTCACTATCTATTGTTACTACCTATGGAGGTTCTGCTAAGGAAAATTTACCTACTGGTTTTTTTCTTTAATCTTGAACCTTTAAAATCTAATTACTTAAAAATCAGTTTTTTTTAAAAAAACCACCTATATGTTTAATTAATACAGTAATAAAATGTCAGGACTCATGTTAGTTTCTATTGTATATTCTCCTTTCAGCATTTCTTACCCAATACGTGAATTTATATAGTTACATACAGTCTTTCCTCAACAAAGCATTTTTTAAAAAGACCAAAAAAAGACAAAGAATAGTAGTTATGTGTCCTCTGGGTGACTGATCACAATTTGTTTGCTATCTATGCCATAAACCCATTCATTGTAAGCAAGGGTCCATATCCAATCTGCATTTTGTATCATTGACGATATGCAGTGCCAATATTTATCCCCCAAATTGCTGAAATGATACTTAAATGAAAACATTTAAGTAACAAACTGCCTAGACCAGAAACAATTGAAGATATATTAAGGTCTACCTCTAAGAACCAATAATTTCAAAATTTAACTAAGACAACACGAAAACTTGAAAGCTCCCATCTAGGGAAAGTCTAGAAATGATTGTGTATTCATTCCAGTCACTTAAACAAATATTTTGTTCTACTGGAGATATAAAAGGGATTTAAAGGGTAGCTTGGGGGTTACATGAAACCTGTCTCATCTGTACCTCCTTCAAGCACTTAACGT
The DNA here is from genome assembly GCA_028646595.1 of Phalanger gymnotis. NCBI lineage: Eukaryota > Metazoa > Chordata > Mammalia > Diprotodontia > Phalangeridae > Phalanger > Phalanger gymnotis. The sequence continues at coordinate 700,367,588 of CM053622.1, read as the reverse complement.
TCTGTATTGCATATTTATAAAGTCACTAAGCCCAAATATAAGAAAATCCATTGCTTGAATAACAAATAACATCCTTCCAAACACCCTCAAGTAATAGATAGAAATGTTGCATTGCAAAATGTAACTGGAACAATGGGGAAAAAAGGCGAACTTGGCTAGGGATCTATCTTTGAATGAATGAGTCTCCAGGATTTTAATTTGTATTATAGTCATCATATCCTAAATAATAAACTCTTTCTTTTTGGGAAGTAGTTTTAAGGTAATTGTATGGGAGGCAAAGTTATCATATACAACTGGAGATTGGTTTTTTAAAAAATAAATTGAAGACATCTGTTTTCTAGTTTTTTTTTTGTTTTTTGTTTGTTTTTCCCCTCCTTGCACTTGGAAATCAGGAGACACCTACGTAGGATATACATAGTTGGTAATGTTACTAGATTATCAGTCTAAACCACAATCTGGAATTTATTTTTTGTGAATGAGTTCAAGTCTAAATTACTCTTATATTTTACTGGGAGTGCAAAGGCACATGACTTCCTATTTATATAGCATTATAAGGTTTATAAGATGGGATTAACCTCACATTCTAAACTGACAGATTAACAAGAGACAAAAGGAAGTACTATGACAGATTTTCAATCAATTATGGTAAAGGTTTGCTAAGTGGATTTAAAGCTGAAAGGGACTAGAAATAATAATTGTCTTAACTTTTTTAATGGATAAAGAAATTGAGTTTCGGGGTATACAGTGATTTGCTCGGTGACGCACAGCAAGCATAGAACAAGGTTTTGAACTCAGGCTCTTATCATCTATGTCAACCACAGATATAGAAGTCATCATATTTGCTCATTAACACTTCTAAATCTAAACTGGCAAGACATATCAAAATGTAATTGTATTAAGGGCAAGTAACTTAACAACCACATCTGGACTATGGGGAATTTCATAACACAATTTTAAATTCCCTAAAATTATAAAAGGGAACAAGAGAATGTGGTACAATGTTTGCTATCACACGAAGCATAGAAAACTTTTTTTTTAAGGAAGGCTCCTGGAAAATTGAACCATCATTTTCAGGTTCCAATATAAAGCAAAGAATTAGGCCAGATAGAAGTAGTAGATTAAGAAGGACCTGTAGCTATCAGTCTAAAGACAAAGGGTAAAGTGTTTAAGTCAAACATTAAGAATTCTTAGTGTAAATGGGTGGGTGGGTGGGTGGGGTGAAGGGAGCGTGCCAGTAAGGCAAAATGGGCTTAGTTTAACAGGTGTGCTTAAGGAGTTTGGCTTTTGTTTACGGTGAAAGTACTTTCACCTGTTAAACGCTAAGCCCCAGGCCCAAAGCCCTATCAGGTGTGAAACCCCTGTG